>CM065657.1:19039284-19639284 GCA_033220385.1 Triplophysa yarkandensis
GGCAGCACTCAAGTCTCTCAGGGTGATCAGGATACGACTGTTCCTCTTCTGTGTATGTCACCTTTGTGTCCTCCTCAGACAGAATGAGATGTTTGTTTGCTGTGTTGAGGTCCAGCGTGAGCTTGCATGCATCTGTACAAAGCAATGGATAAGACATAGGATTGATGATAGAGCTAAACATAAAAAATAACGATAAAATAACAATAACTGAGAAAAAGAAAAGGTAATTAAGATTACTGAGGATTGCAGAAAAATGAACAATTAAACTTATGAACACATTACAATTTTTTATTTTCAAACTACAAAATACACATATTCTTATAATACAGGATAATCTAAAATTAAAGAGGTTTATGTGAGAAAACGTACATCTTCGAAATCCTGCAGCAATCCTGAACTTTCCCTCATATTCCACACTGTAGAAAAATACACAATGTCACTTAAACAATGTAACAATTCCTGTTTACTCTTTCAGTGACTGTCAGACATTGGCAACACAATATCACAAAAGTAAAAAAATTGAAAGTTGACATACCTCAAAATCAATGATCACCTAGAATTCTAACAAATGGTTCAATTCACTTCTAAAGACTTTAGTTAAGACCATTCAGATCACTTTGATCCATGGATTTAGTTTGTAGAGCTTTAAAAACTGCCTCCCGTTCACTTTCATTTTCCCGCTTAAAAGAGAAAGTATGAGTGATATTATAACTAATGCTGTATAGCTCTTCAAAAATAAACTTTCTTTTAATTAGGATGCCCTGAGGGTGAGTAAAACAATGGGGGGGGGAATTCTTGGCTGAAGTATCCCTTTACATTCATATCGTCCATGAAAGGATAAATCTAAGTTAGTCAACATACTTGAGCGTCTCTAGTTTGCAAGTTGGATCTTCCAGTCTCTCTGATAGTAACCGGCCAACAGACTCTCCTGTGTCAGTACAGCTCAGTTTAAGGTCTCTCAGATGTGATGGGTTTGATGTCAGAGCCTCCGCAAGAAAAGAACAGCCTTTATCCGTCATAAAACAGCCCAACAGTCTACACAAACAGTTGAACATGGTTACGATGAGATTACTATGACAAACATTAAGACACCTTGCAGTTTGTTTTTCCCTAAATCAAAGGTATTTTGTGCCTGATTAAAAGATTTTTGTAACATCTTAAGTTTTCTAAAATCTTTTTTAGAATACAACTGATGCAAAACTTATTGTCCTTAAGCATCTGAGCAAATCCAGTATTATGGATGTGACATTAAAACACTCAGAATGTGTATTCATCACAAAACACTGATCTATCTGTTTTAAAGATTTAACTAAAGATCATAAAAATATTAGTCTACACACAAGTTTTCTATAAAAAAAATATAGAAATAAACTTGAATTATGTACGTGAAAAAACAGGCAAACTTTGTAGAACTTTTGTCATGCCAATTGCACAAACTAAGTAATAATATGCAACAACTGGACACAGGACATCTCTTCACAGAACATACAATAGTTACTGTATCAAAAATTTTATGTGTCTATTTATGAACATAATGAACATATACAACAATCCTGAAAATTGCCCTCACTTTTACTATGATGTATCATGTACTAAAAATAAATCGAACACTTTAAAAGCTTAAAGAGACACCTCACATAGGTCAATGAACCATCAAATGTTGAAATCTGTGCTATAAGTATAGTTAAAAAATTTTAATATAATAGAAGAGTATCGTCATTTTTATTCCATTTTAAAGTGACATTTCCCTGAATTGCATACCTCAATATCTCAAGTTTACAGTTTGAACTCTGTAGTCCCTCGGAAAGCAGCTTTATTCCTGAGTCCTGTAGGTCATTCTTGTTCAGGTTAAGCTCTCGTAGGACAGAGCCTTCTGACTGTAGAACTGATGCCAAAGTTTCACAGGACCGGCTGGTGAGATCACAGATTGACATTCTGCAAAAAACACAAATGAAGAGAATTTCACCACCTATTTTATGTAGGGTTCAATATTTAATCCCGAAACACAAACCTCAGTATCTCAAGTTTACAGTTGGGACTTATCAGTCCAGCGGAGAGCAGCTTCATTCCTGAATCCTGCAGGTCATTGTTACTCATGTCAAGATCTTTCAGATGACAGTTTGCCATTTGTAGAACAGATGCCATGCTTTCACAGGACTCATCTGTGAGATTACAGCTAGCCAGTCTAACCAGAAACACATCTATTAATTTACTTGTACTTATGTACTAATTATTCAAAAAAAGACATTAAACAAATCTGAAGCGCAAACTTTAGTTCACCAAACAAACATATATCTATACTTAAACATCAGCTAATAAGATCAAAATACTATATATATATATATATATATATATATATATATATATATATATATATATATATATATATATATTAGTGCAACATTACAAATGATCAAAAACTCTAACCTCAGAATCTCAAGCTTCTTTGAATTCTTCAGTCCAGTATAGAGCCGCTTCATTCCTGAATCCTGAAGATCATTGTTACTCAAGGTAAGCTCTCTCATGCCATTTAATGACTGTATAACTGTAGACACAGCATCACACGACTCATCCGTGAGTTTACAACCAGACAACCTAACAAAAATATACATACAGTCCATATATGTCCTTATATAACAGACTATATATCTACATTTTAAACATTTATCAGATTATTTAAGTGTTAAAACATGATATTTGCAGTCAAAACATGTATAGTAAGACTTACATACTGTAATAAAGTTGAGAAATACTTACTGAACATTATCTAACTGTATTTGTATGTAATATGTTTATTTATATAGATAACATATTAAATACATTGTTATATTATATAAGTTACCGGCGTTCGCAGTGTTTTGTTTTATTATTTCTAACAGAAGCAATGCATGCTTTAAAATGCCAGCTGTCAAATCTCATTGCGGCAGGGGCGGGTCAAAAACTATTGGCAACATAAAACCACAAATGTTCAGAAATGTACAGCTGCTAAAAACAACAATGGATGAGAAATTGCAAGGAATCTCATTAAGAAAACATATTTTGCCATGCAAGAAACTGACACAACAATGTGTTAGACAAATCTGCATCCATTGCTGTTGTCTATTGCTCTAAAAAGTTTCATTTTCTTTATCATATTTGTCACTGACCTCAGTATCTCCAGTTTACAATGATGATTTTTCAGTCCAGCAGCGAGCAGCTTAACTCCTGAATTCTGAAGCTCATTGTTACTCAAGTCGAGTTCTGTCACACATGTGTGTGCTGTTAGCAGAGCTGATGCCAAACTTTCACACGACTGCATGGTGAGCTGACAGCATTTCAATCTATAAAGAAAATATAATTCATATATGAATATTTTTGTAATAAAATGTTTTTGTGACATTGCAAACATCTGTTCAGACACACTAAGGCACTACACTACCGGTTAAAGGTTTTTTATTTAAAAAAATATATTTGATGATGAACTGTTTTTCATCACTAAAGTGTGCTCTCCTGTTTGAACTGTATACACACACAACAATATTATTTTCAAAATGTAACCAATAACCTACAACTGACCTCAGTATCTCTAGTTTACAATTTTGACTCTTTAGTCCCAGAGCGAGCAGCTTTACTCCCGAATCCTGAAGCTCATTGTTGCTCATGTCGAGTTCTCTCACAGGAGAGTTTTCTGACTGAAGTGCTGAAGCCACAGTTTCACACGACCTTTCAGTTAGGTTAAAGCCTGCCAAACTAAAACAATACACACATTTTTACATTTTCAGTGACAAAATTAATCTTTAGGAGCATCTTATAAACTCACAGTGCTCTTCGGCAGTTCCTCACAGCAGGTATCAGTCTCCGTGGAGCCTCCATGGACGTTGTGTTATAAGTCTTGAGATTTAATTCTTCCTGCACATCTTCTGACATAAGGATCAAATCAGCTAGCGCTGAACAGTGTGCAGGAGAAAGATATTTTACTCTCACTTCGGTTTTGAAAGAATCTTGAATCTCTTGAAGAATCGAGTTGTCCTTCATTTCGAACAAACATTGTGACAGATTAATCCACCGTTCAGGACTAACGTTCTGCTTTTGATTTAAGTTTAGACTCAGTCTGAGGTTTTTGATCACTTTCTTCAAGCTTTCCGGATCGTTCTTCACATGCGTGAGCACACCTTGGAGAAGCTTCTGATTCGACTCCAGGGAGATGCCGTGAAGAAACCGAAGAAACAGATCCAGGTGTCCGTTTTTACTCTTTAGTGCTTCTTCTATCACACCCTTTAGAAACAAATCGAGCGCGATGTCTTCTCCGAGCTGAAATCTGATCTTTCCTCTGCCTTTTGTTTTCTGGAACATTTTCAAAACATCCAGGTTCTTACATAAGTAGCAGGAAAACAAATAAAGTGCTGCAAAAAACTCTTGAAAGCTCAAGTGCACAAAGCAGTAAACTGTCTTTAGATAGATCACAGATTCTTCTCTGAAGATCTCAGTGCAGAACCCAGAATACACAGACGCCTCTTTGACATCTATACCGCTCTCTCTAAGGTCCTCATCGTAGAATAAAACATTTCCATTTATCAAAGATCTGAATGCAAGTTCAGCAAGTTTCAGGATCACGATGCTGTTTGACTTTAAGAGCAAATTTGGATCGTTTCCATCTCCAAAATCACTCTCGTATTTCTGTTTTTTCCTCCCGAGCTGAATGATCAGGAAATGTATGTACATTTCCGTCAGTGTTCTTGGGATTTCTGCGTTGTTATCTTGTTGCAGCATGTATTGAAGCACAACGGCTGAAATCCAGCAGAAAACTGGAATGTGACACATGATGTGAAGACTTCTCGTTTTTCTTATGTGTGAAATGATTTTGCTGGCTTGTTGCTGATCTGTAATTCTCTTGCTGAAATATTCCTCTTTCTGAGGGTCGGTGAATCCATGAACTTCTGTCACACGACTGATGTACTGAGGAAGGATTTGATTGGCCGCTGCCGGTCTGGACGTTATCCAGATGCGTGCAGAAGGCAGCAGCTCTCCTCCGATGAGATTTGACATCAGTGTACACATGGATGATGTTGTCCTCACATCAGAAACTTTCTCACTCTCTGAAAAATTCAGTGTAATTCGACTTTCATCCAGACCATCAAAGATGAACAAGACCGTGCATAGACCGTATATCTTTGAATCTAGCCCGTGAAGTTCAGGATGAAAGTCGAGCAAAAGTCTGTGAAGGCTGTATTGCTTATCCTTAACCAAGTTTAGCTCTCGAAACGGAAGAACAAATAAAAAATCAAGATCCTGATTCGCTTGTCCCTCAGCCCAGTCCAGAATGAACTTTTGCACAGAGACAGTTTTTCCGATCCCAGCGATGCCTTTGGTAAGAACAGTCTTTATTTTTCTATCTTTATGTTCTTTCTTACAGCTTGAATCAGAAATAGGTTCAAAGATGTCATTGCAGGTGATCGGTGTGCCTTGTAAGCGTTCAGTTTTGGCTTTAGCTATTTGCACCACCTCATGTTCTTCATTCACTCCTACAATCTCTCCCTCTACTATGTACAGCTGGGTGTAAATCCTGTTTAGGAGAGTCTTGTTCTCACGTATATTAATTCCTTCAAAAAGGCTGTCATACTTGTTCTTCATGCTGGTTTTGTGATTGTCTTTGACTCTCTGTAGGATGTCATCTGTTAAGTTCTTCCAAGTTTCTTCAGTTACCTGTTTTATACTGGAATAAGATCAATTATTAAGGTATATTTTTTTGCAGAGGTAAACGTAGAAAGGAGTTTGTAAAGGAACTTGTTATTCATATTGTACAGTGAATAGTAAGGAGGTTTACAGATTATATAAACCATTTCATCAGCTTTATGTGTACTGGTATAGGAGATGGCATTCAACTTGTACCATTTATTTAAATGTCAGTCTAATATGAATCTTAAAGTAGAAACAATATACAGTTCATTCACTGTATGTTTAAAAAATATTTTTCCTAAGCGATCTAAATTAAGATATAGAAAGATATAAGTTGCTTAAATCTGAATTATGCACCCTCATTTGTTCTTTAAATTGTACAAATTAAAATATTTAGAAGGTCCAACTAGTATTTCTGGGACACTATTGACTACCATTTCAGAAATAATGACAATGCCAGTTCAAAGGTTTCACAGAACGGGTTGCTCACCTAAATGTTTCAAAATATCTTATTTTGTGTTTAACAGAATAAAAACATTTATACACTAATCATTCCAGCTATGAGAGTCAATGGTGCCCCAGATATATTATTTGCTAACATTCTCCCAAATGTCTTTATTAATTTAATTTAAAAAAAGAAATACAGCTTTGGATTTGAGAGTTATTGATGACAGAATCTTTAATATTTGTGAAACTATCCCTATTACCCAGAAGCTATAATCTCTCTGTAGATGTTATACTACAAGAGTAGATTCTCTAGCTATAGTAAATGTAAATGTATCCATATGTATGAAGTACCATAATACATTTATAATACACTATAATACAAGTACTATAATACAGTTGTTTCTCTTTCAAACTGGCAGGAATACCATTTGTACACATACGAATTCTTTGTCCACTAAAAAACGGTTGACGTCCTACGGTCTACAAAGGTAGGTACTCACCTAAAGTCAACAGGTTGTGCTGTATAACTGAATTTTAGAGGTTCAGTCATTGATCTGTCACTCTTGAATGATACACAGCTTGGCTGTGGAGATGTTGCTCTTTGAAACTGGCAGTGAGTAGCACTAAAAATAAAGAAAAAGATAGTTAAACTGTATAAAAATATATAATAATTTTACCATTTAATAGGATCTGTTTAAGTAATATCCTTACTTGGGGTTATCGAGGTGTTTTGCATCACTGAATTTTAGAGGTTCAGCCATTGATCTGTCACTCTTGAATAAAACACAGTTCGGCTGTGGAGATGTTGCTCTTTGAAACTGGCAGTAAGCAGCACTTAAAATAAAAAAGAAATCATTAAACTGTATATAAAATATATAGTAATTATACCTATGTAGTATCTGTTGAAGAAATGTCCTTACTTGGAATGATCGAGGTGTGCTGTATCACTGAATTTTAGAGGTTCAGCCATTGATCTGTCACTCTTGAATGAAGCACGGCTCGGCTGTGGAGATGTCGATCTGTCCTCCTTTCTTTCTGAAGTACTGAAAATTAAGAAAAAGATATTTCGAAAATAAATCAGCCTTACAGTTTATCCATCTTATATTCAACAGCTTTATTAATGCAGTCACCTGAGATAAACAGGTTGTGCTGCATCACCAAATTTTAGAGGTTCAGCCATTGATCTGTTACTCTTGAATGAAACACAGCTCGGATGTGGAGATGTTGCTCTTTGAAACTCGCAGTAAGCAGCACTATAAATAAAAAAGAAATCATTAAACGGTATATAAAATATACAGTAATTATACCTATGTAGTATCTGTTGAAGAAATGTCCTTACTTGGAATGATCGAGGTGTGCTGTATCACTGAATTTTAGAGGTTCAGTCATTGATCTGTCACTTTTGAATGAAACACAGCTCGGCTGTGGAGATGTTGCTCTGACTATCTCTTGGTCCAGAAAACTAAAAATACAAATAAACAAGTTTTTTTTCACAAAACAACAGACAACTTTACATTATATCATACAAGATGTGTTTGTTTAGTACACATCTTATATTCAACATGTGTATTCATGTCCTGCAGTCACCTGGGATGATCAGATTGTGTTGTATCACTGAATTTTAGAGGTTCAGTCATTGATCTCTCACTCTTCATAGACACAAAGCTCAGAACCGGAGATTCTGGTCTGTGGATCTGATCCTGAACATTCACCTCCTCTTCTTTATCTCTGTTAAGCATCATTTTGAAAGCACTTCCTTCCTCCTCTTCCTCTTCCAACAGACTCTTTTCACATGAGACATCTTCTTTTATCCAGCAAACACTTGGAATTGCTTTTTCCATGTCAAGCAGCTGATCCCGACCTGAATTTAAGAGAGTAAAGTCCATTAACATCCAAACAGTATTTTGTAAAGCAAGCACACAAGCAAAGTCTATAAGCTGACGTCACAACACTTGTAAACAAACCTGAATTCCCAAAGCTCAAGCCACTTCAGGAATTTGAACTTTGAACTGTGTCGTTTCTGCTGGCATGGTTCAACAGAGACCACTTGTAACACACTAAAGACAACCCTACCGTTCCGAACGAAGACATTTACAGAATAATGTGTTGTGCCAAAGTTCCTCAAGATTTCTGGTATCAGGGGACACCGTTATGTTGTGCCATAAGAGAAGAAGTTGTGTAGGTTTATGGCCGCACATGTGTTATAGCGCCCCCTAGAGCTTCTGGACACTTTGTGTCATTGACATGTGAAATGAAGAACAAAAATCCGGACAACATTTATATGTGATTTAATACAATGTTTTTGATGTGAAAAGATAAAGAATGACCAGAGGCTCTCAAAATCCTTATAGAGTATGTTTGCAAATTAAATATGAAAATAGATCAAGTTTGTCAAATGCAACATTATGATGTTTTTCATTATGAGGTTTAATAGAGTTCCCTCCAAGTACTTATTTCTTGTAACTCATCAGACACTCGATGATACTGTGCTCTATGTTTGTGTGCACTCACAGACAACTTGAAATGTTTCATATTTTTATACGTAACAAATATACATCCCCGGAAAATCTGAAAGGCCATTCAAGATGTTAAATTAATCAGCCTTTCTAGGTGTATTACGGTCCAGTGTTTGTTACAATTCAACCCAATTCAAACTTCAAAAATCTATATTTTACTACTAAGGACAGGAATATATTAATACATTGTAGAGCATCAGAATGTTTTTTCTAACTATTTATTTTTATAATCAAAATATATGTTTGTCTTAAGTGCATTGCTTTGATGTTAAGAGAAGATTTTTATACATTTTTAATCAAGACTGTAATTAAATGGCACATATAATGGGAATAACTCAATAATAGCAATAATAATAAAATGCATGGGCTAATAAATGATTCATATTAGTACAAAAATATTTATTTTAATACACCCTTTAATATGAATGTTTTACACTAACTACATTATTATAAATGACACTTTGAACAGCAAGTATGTCAACGCAGATAGACATGTAATGTGTTTACATAGGATATTTTAAACAATTGCATTTACAGCTGTAAACTAACACAGTATTACAAAGACTTTTTCACCCCAAAAACTTGACAACTACTAGTTTAAAATGCATTGAGGGTAAACACTTTTAGATTTTTTACTCTGTAGAAACATGTTCTCTTCTTACTGTTCTTATCATACATTAGGCAGAACAATTAGCATTTAAGAAAATAAGTTTAAAAACGTTTGATGTCTGGTTTTAGTTTAAGTTTATATTTATAGACATGTAAAGCAAGAAATTTAAAAATACTGTATCAAATTCTCAAATAAAGCAAGTCATATCACTAGATGTATTCTAGCATTTCCATTGCATTTCCACAAAATGAATATCACACTGTATTATTCCTAAATAATTTATTTGTAATTTACAATGTCATAGAAGTATTTGATCACTTGAATCAAAACAGTATTTGGTACAGAAGCCTTTGTAAACAATTACAGATAACGGTTCCTGTAGTTCTTCACCCACTGCAGGAGGGATTTTGGCCCACTCCCCCATACAGATCTTCTCTACATCTGTCAGGTTTCGGGGATGTTGCTGAGACACACAACGTTTCAACTCCCTCAAAAGATTTTTAATTAGATTTAGGTCTGGAGACTAGCTAGCGAGGCATTCCTTGGTTTTCTTGGCTGTGTGCTTTGGGTCATTGTTATGTTGGGAGACTCACAACTTTATTGCTCTGACTGAGGGAAGAAGGTTTTTGCCCAATATCTCACAATACATTGCCCTTTAATATAACAAATAGAAAGCAATGGGGCGTAGCTTACCGAGGACAGGAAATCTAGTTACTAAATGTAATCCCTGACGTCTCTAAAGTGATCCCAGCCATGGCACTCATCAAAACTAAATGACATGGCATTAAAATCTGGCAGTCCTAGAGCTGTAGTGCTCCCCCTAGAGGGTCAGTGATCTACCCGCATTCTTTGTGTCCAGCGAGTGCCCCAAGCTGGGACAGGATTACCCTCACGATTGTCTTGAAAGCCCGGCCCGGCACTGTGCCCAGGACTCCTACCACTCCCATCCTGATCAAGGTGGTGAGTCTGCAGGCGCTCCCCAAAGGGAAAGAAGACCCGGCCTATTCGGTGTTGTTCTCCGTACGCGTATGCGCCTCTATGGGGAACGCACGCAGGGCTCAAGAAGCTCTAAGCTCACTTATAGTGTAGCTTCCCCATGGACACCGGCGCAGGGTGCTTCTCTGGCAGACATGCAAATAGCTGCGGGCTGGGCTACACCCACCACTGAGGTTCTAGGACCTCCTAGTGTAGCTGGATCTCGGCTCGGGCCCTAGGTGGCAAACTCTAGGGCCAGTGCGGAGTACGTCTGCGAAAGTGCCACCTCCCCTACATAGGTGAGTAAGTGTGCTCTCTTTTTAGCCCGTCTTCAGAGTGCGAGTATGGGCAGCCTTTCCTTCACTAAGCTCATTCTACAGTGGCAGACCGTGCGGAGCGGCCTTGCTACTCAGCCAGGTTCAGGAAGTGTTCACCCACGTAGGGCTGACCCCTGACTTGAGCTGGAGCTCCGTACGAAGTGGTTCCCCCATAAGGGTGACCCCGTTACGATGTAATCTATTACTTGGGACTTCCCTACACAGCGAGTCCAGTGATCTCCCCCAGGTGGGCCTCCACATAAGAGGTGTGCGCCCCGCAAAGTGGATCCGCACGCTATCTTCCTATGACGTTCTCCCCCATGTTTGGCAAACCATGTGGTATTCTTCACATGCTACCCCCCACATGGGTGGGATGTGATCTCCGCAACGTAGGCCCTCGATTAGAGGGGTAACGTTTTCCCACGTGTCACGAGACATGCGGTTTCCTCACCAGCATGGTGGGATGAAAGGTTGCAGCCTGTAACTTGTCAGTGTGAGTCTCTCAACTTCCAGTAGGAAGCTCTGTGGATACAATATGGGTTCCCACTGCCCACAGTCTATACACAACGTCTTGTACCCTCCTTCAGGGAACTAAGGTTACCATTCGTAACTGGAGACATGTTCTGTACAAATGCAGATAAATGTATAATGCAAGTCAAAAATAGTAAGATTTAAAAAAAAAAAAAAGTAAGAAATTAATTCTTACCTCATTGAGCAGTTAGTCAACTTCAGCCATGGCACTTATCATCACTAAATGACAGGAGGATGAGAATCTGGCAGAACCAGAGCTGAATCTGTTGGTCCAACCAAAGAACACACACACACACTTGATCATTAGTATTTTTGTTTTTCTGTACAAAATCAGATACATGTATAACACAAGTCAAAAATACTAAGTAAAGAAATTAATTCTTACCTCATTAAGCAGTTAGTCGATTTCAGCCATGGCATTCATCATCACTAAATTACATGAGGATGAGAATCTGGCCGAATCGGTAGATCTGTAGGTCCAACCGAAGAACACAACACACTTGATCATTAGTATTTTTCTGTTTTTCTGTACAAATGCAGATAAATGTATAAAACAAGTAAAAAATACTAAGTAAGAAATTAAGTCTTACCTTATTGAGAATTTAGTCGATTTCAGCCATGGTACTCATCATCACTAAATGATATCAAGATGAGAATCTAGCAGAACCAGAGCTGGATCTGTAGGTCCAACCAAACACACACACACACACACACACACACACACAGTTGATCATTAGTATTTTTGTTTTTCTGTACAAATGCAGATAAATGTATAACACAAGTCAAAAATACTAAGTAAGAAATTTATTCTTACCTCATTGAGCATTTAGTCGATTTCAGCCATGGCACTCATCATCACAAAATGACATCAGAATGAGAATCTGGCAGAACCAGAGCTGGATCTGTAGGTCCAACCAAAGAACACAACACACTTGATCATTAGTATTTTTGTTTTTCTGTACAAATACAGATAAATGTATAACACAAGTCAAAAATACAAAGTAAGAAATGTATTCTTACCTCATTGAGCTTTTAGACGATTTCAACCATGGCACTCATCATCACTAAATAACATGAGGATGAGAATCTGGGAGGACCAGAGCTGGATCTGTAGGTCCGACCAAAGAACACAATAGACTTGATCATTAGTATTTTTGTTTGTCTGTACAAATGCAGATAAATGTATAAAACAAGTCAAAAATACTAAGTAAGAAATTTATTCTTACCTCATTGAGCATTTAGTCGATATCAGCCATGGCATTCATCATCACTAAATTACATGAGGATGAGAATCTGGCGGAATCGGGTAGATCTGAAGGTCCAACAGAAGAACACACACACAATTGATCATTAGTATTTTTGTTTTTCTGTACAAATGCAGATAAACCTATAACACAAGTCAAAAATACTTAGTAAGAAATTCATTCTTACCTCATTGAGCATTTAGTCAATTGCAAACATGGAACTCATCATCACTAAATGACATGAGTATAAGAATCTGGGAGAACCACAGCTGAATCTGTAGTTCCAACCAAAGAACACACACACACTTGATCATTAGTATTTTTGTTTTCTGTACAAGTGCGGATAAATGTATTACACAAGTCAAAAATACTAAAGAAAGAAATTAATTCTTACCTGATTGAGCATTTAGTAAATTTAGTGAAGGTCATGGCACACACTGTAGCGTAGTGAAGTGGCGTATTGCCAAGTATGGTGTTCCATACTTGGAATTTGTGGTCTGCATTTAACTCATCCAGTAAGTGAACACACACACACACTGTGAACACACACCCGGAGCAGTGGGCAGCCATGCTGCGGCGCCCAGGGAGTAGTGGGGGGGACGGTGCCTTGCTCATGGGACTCACCTCAGTCGTGGTATTCCCGCTGGTTCCGAGTCTCGAACCAGCAACCTTCGGATCACGAGTCCAAGACTCGAACCACCAGGCCATGACTGCCCCTAAATTTCAATCAAGGCCCTCATCATCACTAAATGACATGAGGATGAGAATCTGGCAGAACCAGAGCTGAATCTGTTGGTCCAACCAAAGAACACACACACACACACTTTATCATTAGTATTTTTGTTTTTCTGCACAAATGCAGATAAATGTATAACACAAGATTAAAATACTAAGTAAGAAATTTTTTCTTACCTCATTGAGCATTTAGTCGATTACAGCCATGGCACTCATCATCACTAAATGAAATCAGGATGAGAATCTGGAAGAACCAGAGCTTGATCTGTAGGTCCAACCAAAGAACACAACACACTTGTTCATTAGTATTTTTGTTTTTCTGTACAAATGCAGATGAATGTATTAAACCAGTCAAAAATACTAAGTAAGAAATACATTTTTACCTCATTGAGCATTTAGGCGGTTTCAGCCATGGCATTCATCATCACTAAATTACATGAGGATGAGAATCTGGGAGAACCAGAGCTGGATCTGTAGGTCCAACCAAAGAACACACACACTTGATCATTAGTATTTTTGTTTTTCTGTACAAATGCAGATAAATGTATAAAACAAGTCAAAAATACTAAGTAAGAAATTAATTCTTACCTCATTGAGCAGTAAATAAATTTCAATCATGGCATTCATCATCACTAAATGACATGAGAATGAGAATATGGCAGAACCAGAGCTGGATCTGTAGGTCCAAGCAAAGAACACAACACATTTGATCATTAGTATTTTTGTTTGTCTGTACAAATGCAGACACATGTATAACACAAGTCAAAAATACTAAGTTAGAAATTTATTCTTACCTCATTGAGCATTTAGTCGATATCAGCCAATGGCACTGATAATCACTAAATGACATCAGGATGAGAATCTGGGAGAACCAGAGCTGGATCTGTAGGTCCAACCAAAGAGCACACACACAATTGATCATTAGTATTTTTGTTTTTCTGTACAAATGCAGATAAACGTATAACACAAGTCAAAAATACTAAGTAAGAAATGAATACTTACCTCATTGAGCATTTGGTCAATTGCAACCATGGCACTCATCATCACTAAATGACATGAGTATAAGAATCTGGGAGAACCAGAGCTGGATCTGTAGGTCCAACCAAAGAACACACACACACACACACACACACACACACACACACACACACACTTGATCATTAGTATTTTTGTTTTTCTGTACAAGTATCAATGTATAACACAAGTCAAAAATACTAAGTAAGAAATTAATTCTTACCTCATTGAGCATTTAGTAAATTTAATGAAGGTCATGGCACACACTGTAGTGTAGTGAAGTGACCTGACGTATTGCCAAGCATGGTGTTCCATAATTGGAACACTTGCTCTGCATTTAACCCATCCAGTAAGTGAACACACACACTGTGAACACACACCCGGAGCAGTGGGCAGCCATGCTGCTGCACCCGGTGAGTAGTGGGGGGGACGGTGCCTTGCTCAAGGGATTCACCTCAGTCGTGGTATTCCCACTGGCTCCGAGTCTCGAACCAGCAACCTTCGGATCACGAGTCCAAGACTCGAACCACCAGGCCGCGACTGTCCCTAAATTTCAACCATGGCCCTCATCATCACTATATGACATCAGAATGAGAATCTGGGAGAACCATAGCTGGATCTGTAGGTCCGACCAAAGAACACAACACACTTGATCATTAGTATTTTTGTTTTTCTGTACAAATGCAGATAAATGTATAAAATCAGTCAAAAATACTAAGTAAGAAATTAATTCTTACCTCATTTAGTTGAACCAAAACAGGATCTGTAAGCCTCCAACCCCGTAAACACACGGATATTCTTTGTATTTTCATTTTTTTATATATATATATTTGTTTATTTCTCGTCTTTTTCAAGTGTAAATTTAAGCAGATCAACACGTTACTGTGTTGGTGTAATTGGACGTTTGAGCATCAGAGTTTGTTCGCTTCGTTCGCGCCGCTGGATTTCTATTCGAGTCTCTTCATTAAATAAATCCACGACAACAACCAACCAAGAGAAATATTTGCAAGAAATAACTTATAAGATGTTTCTCGTTCGACGGTTGTTTACAAACTGAGCAAAAGCGACACCGCAAGTAACTATAGAAACCGAGTTCTATATTTGACGTCATCACACCAATCCACACGTTAGCTGAAGAAAGACTTTCATAATAAGAGTTCACTGCCACCTGCTGGTAGATGTAGTTTTACAATCATCTAAAAACTACACATTTTTTATCATAAATGTTCAGAACAAAGTCAACATTTACACTTCAATTAAAAATACACAAATACGAAACTAGCTCAATGCTAGCTCCGTTAGCAACGCTAAGACTAGTTATTAAATTTCAGGCGGTTGCCAGGTTCACAGCACCAGAATTGTTTCAATTGTTAAGCAAAATAATATTTTTTTTCATTTATCCGATAAATATATTTTCTGTTAAAGATTGTTCAGATAGAACTCAATTATACAGCAGGGGGCAACAGAGACGCGTGAGTGCTGTTAACGGTCCTCAGGTTGAGAGCGCTACTGCGCATGCGCGAACTGTCTGATAGAGTCTGCGCAGAGAGAGAATATAAAACAAACCCAAACCTGAAATCACAAACACTTTATTATTATTATTATTATTATTATTTTATTATTATTAGTTATTTGTTTCTTCTGCATGAAATCTGATAAATGTGTAACAAAAGACAAAAATACAAAAAAAAAAAAAATGTATTCTTACCTTATTAGTGAAATTAGCAAACTAAAATATTCAGTTCTGCCTGGCCCTGAATTTGGTGGGCCATACCGTCATCATATCATAAGTAAAATGAAAAAATAAATTTTAAAAATGAAATGTATTATCTAACATTATATCATGGTAGTGTTTAAATATTGCCTAAACGAAGCATTTGTAAGTGGCACATTACTATTAAAAACTCCCTAAAATTATGTTGTGAGTATATTTCCTTAATGTTTTCAGTACCTTATTTGTTATGACTTCAAGGCTAAAATGCCATATATTTTGAATCCCTACATGATCATGATTTTAGAATATAGTGTGTTGTAAATAAACAAAAACATCTCAAGGGAGTTACGGCGGCGTATTAAACTAAACAAGCCCAGTTATTAAAAAGTATTTTACTTGTATAAAAGAGTCTTTGTATTTCATTAGAGTACGACAATGACAAAGTCTGATTATAAGAAGAAGAAAAATCCATTGACAACATACTTGTATAACAAGTAATGGTAACACTTTACAATAAGGTTTCATTTGTTAATAATTAGTTAACATAAACTAACAATGAACAATACTTCTAACCGTTAACATTAGTCAATGCACCTAGAACTGACATGATTAGTGATTGACATTTCATATAATTAACAATAAAGGATTAATAAATATGGCTCACTTTTATTACATGCTAGTTAATTTATTAAATTTATTTAATTTAGTTAGTTAATTGTTAACTCCAAGTTTACAAAAATATATTTTTTTGAGTGCTGTAACTTGTCAAAATCTTGTTTTGGTCTTTTAAATTTGAATGGTCTAAATAAAAATAAATATATGGTTGCTTTAGAAATTCAGACTCTTATAAAAAACATGTTAAAGTACCTGGAACACAATGACAACAAAATGTAGGATACGTGTAGAAACAAAAAATAACCACAATCATTTTAGAAACGTCCTGGTGTGACTGTGAGGATTGAAGGAAGTGAAAGTGAACGTACTATCTCAGACAAAAGTTGCATTATGACGTTATACTCATTTTGTTTCTTTAATGTAGGTAAAATTAATAGAAAATAATCATTCATTTATTTCTTCTTCTGTGACCATCTAAAATAAACATATTTTGGACATATTTTATGGGACTCAGCAGTTACTCAACTCTGTAATGTAAGTATAAATATTGTTTACATATATATATTGTAAGTGTTACATTACCTGCATCAATTGGAATTAATTTACATTGTCCTTTATAACTCACAGACCATTTAAAATCATCTTTTGATTCTAGTTACGAATATACGTCAGCATATACATTCCAAATGTTTAAAGTGTCTGTTCAATTGTAACCAAATCTAACTTCAGAAGTGATAAAAAGTGAGTAAAAAGTTATTTAAAAGATTGACTGCATTAAAAAACTTGACAATAATATAATATAAAAAAAATGTGCACATCGGAGTGTTATTTCTTTTTTTCAACTATTCTATAAGTACCTACAGATTTGTATTGTTAAAATGCATGTTTTTCTCAAGTACATTATCAAGCTGTTGAGAGATTTTTTTTTATTAATCTTTAATTCAGACTCTAATTTCAATGGCACATACAGCTGGGAAAATAGCTATTTGACACATGAGCATTTTTATCGGGAAGGGAATTAAAAAGTGGGCTATTTTCCCAAGATGTGGCCATCAAGCCATATATTGAATTCTTGCGAAGAAATTAGACTTTTAGATAAAGTGAAATACACGTCATTTGAAACTTTTTTAGAAAAGCCGACCACATACACCCTCTGCATTGCTAAGGAGTTGTTCCGGCCCATTCTTCCACACACAAACAGTCTTAAACTTTGAAGGTTCCTTGGTCCTCTTTTATGAACTTTGATCTTCAGTTCTCTCCATCGATTTTTGGTCAGGTAATTGACTGGGCCAAATTCAAGCCTTTGTGTTAGGGATCATTGTCTTGATGAAATGTCCACCCCCTTTTCCTTTTCAGCTTTCTGGAATATGGCATCAGATTTTTTATACAGAAAGTCCCAGTACATTTCTCTATTCAACTTGCCATCAATAATATGAAGTCTGCCAGTACACCTTGCTGAAAAGCAGCCCCAAACCATGATGCTTCCACCCCCAATCTTTATTGTTGTTACAGTGTCCTTTGGGTAGTGGGCAGTGCCATTTTTTTACATGTTATATGGAATATCTACCAAAAAGTTCAATCTGACCATGCCACAGCCTCCCATTAATCCACAGGCTTCTAAAAATGCTTTTTCCCAAATTTAAACTGAGCTTCAACATGTTTTTGGTTCAGCAGTGGATTCTTTTGTGGACGCTTTGGCTGTTCAGGATTGCTTTAGGTTTTCTCTGAAACAACAGTACCAGCTGATGCAAGGACTTCCTGAGGATGTGCCGATTGGTTTTTGGATCTTGGAGTACTGATTATACCTGATTATTGTCTGGACTCCTTAAAACAGGGATCTTATATGGAGCACCTGATCTTAACCAGTTTAGGGGGAACTTTCCATTTCTGTATAATGGCCCATAAATTGCGTACAGGAAAATTCATTATCCTGGAAATGTGCCAATAACCGTTTTTTTTCATAATGCTTTTCAACGATAAGATTATGAAGAGTTCTTAGCTTTTACCTATCAAGAGGTCTTTCCTGTATGCCATGAGAAATGAGAACCCATTAGGACTAAAGCAATTGATATCAATTAAGATTAATACGGGGGAGAGATGCTCTCTCAATACTGACAGATTTCAGGTCATCTCCTGAGATATTCCCTGTAATTCCCTTTATTTTATTTATTATAACTCAACTTGTATACCTTAATGTTCTAAGTTCTTCATTAGAATTCAATTTGGGTTGATGGCTTGATGTTTATTTATAATATTATTCATAGTCTAATAAATGATTATTTATACCAGAACTTTTTTTTATTTTAAATACCACTTTTTCAAAAAAATGTACCTCACTACACTGTTTTTTACCCTACAGTAAGTTGTTATCCTACAAAAATTTGACAATTATCAGTTGAACATGCAATGAGGAATAGGCCTAATGGATTATTTAATCCCTTTTAGGAACTTGTACTGTTCTTGCTGTACAACACACATATCCTGTATCAACATCAGCGTGAAAATAAGTTTTAATACATTTTATGTCTGTTTTAGTTTTAGAGGTGTATTTGTAGACATTGAGTCTTAGAAGCAGTGTTTTCTATAATGCAAAATAGGAAAACTGAAACAAGCCAAATAAGAGATCACATTGGTTAACTATGTTGGCAATTTAGTTTTATCATGACAATGTCCAGATCAAAAACAAAGCTTGAAAAATATATTTTTTGAACCAGTTGAATTACATTTACTTTAAATGGAAATTCTACTGTATTTGGAGGTTTTGAAGTCAGTTGAAAACCATTCTTCTATAAGAACAGACACATGATAAACTGTAGAAGATACAAAAGCAGAATGAAACCGTTCACTGATCTGCTGGAGAATGGAGATGTTTCCTTATCGCTGGCAAACTTCACAGAGACAGATCTTGGAGTTTATTTGTGTCAGGTCACCACTGGGAACTAAAGAATTAACTGTAAATATACAGAAAAATGGTAAGTATGAGTGAGTATGTGTGAGCATTTTTAGTGATTAAACTTTATGAGCTTAACGACTTAATATTACAACTATCACAACGAAAAAGGTTTGAAACAAAATGTAGATTATGTGTGGATTGTATGACCATATCTTATATTATGGTTTTAATAACTATACTTCCAGTTCAAATAAAAATAGGATTAGTTAAACAGTGAACAACATTGAACCAGTAAGTCCATTGATCCTGTCAAGCCATATTTGTCACATACACTTTGTAATCATGCACAACTTGCATTGCAATATTAATCTAGGATACTCCAAAGAGTGTGCAACCTTAATATAATATATTTAAAAATGTTGAAATACACAACAAATTAACAATTATAAGTATTTCAAGATACTGAAAAGTTAAAGATTGTTCTCTTATGATAAATACAGGTAATAAGAAATAAGTGTTGAGATAAACAGCAGATGGAAATGGAAGCAATAACAAGCATGTACATAAAGAGATTATCTACAAAAGAAGTTATTTCTTAAACTTCTTAAGTCTTAACTACTTTTTTTTCAAAAAACATGTTCCTTTATTATGCTATCATATTTTCTTGTGTTTTCTTGTGTTAACTTTTTTGTTGAATAATATGGCTTAATCAAACATTTATTTATAACTTGAATGGACAGTAAAAAATGACATTACACCATCAAAGTGCTTAAAGTGGAATGTGTCCATATTAAACAGAACTATTCTGACATTCAAAAACCCTCCCATGTGAGCACACTGGAAGATGTTTTCCTTTAGTGGCGAAACACATCAGAATGGCTCATCAGCAAAAATTAAAATCGGAAACCATCTACTTGCATGACAACAAGTAGTTAGTGGACTTCGACATGTGGTTAGACATTACTGCTCCTGACAGGGAAGTACAATAAGTAAAGCTTAAAGGCATTCAAAAAAGCAACTTGTAAAAGGGCCCTACTGTGATGTGACGTGCATACCATGCATACATGTGAGCACAAATCACCATTTGTCTAATGAACAACTTTTCTATTCTAGTGCGTCCTTTATTGTCAATGTTGCGAGAAAATAGAATACACATAGAGGAGGTAAGAAAAAATAATTTACCTTTCTTCCCTATTTCTCTTTTTCAAAAACATCATGTTCTAAAAACAAAGTGCTCCAAATCTGTTCATAATTACCCATCAATTCTACTGATTTTTATTCTACTGAACCACAATGGTCACGGGGAAAGTAACAAGTAACTTGTGATGCTTATAAACAGACCGAGGGAGCCAAAATGTAATTGTAAAAGATCGAGAATCTGAACGCTAGGGGGGTGTGAGTTGTCTTGGATAAAAAGTCCTGGGTCACTTTTGGCTCCAGCTTGGCTCTGTCCTCACACATAGACCACACAACAGCATATAACAGATATGGAGTGTGTTTTTATTCAGATATTTTATTCAGATTACAACATAGATGAAATATCAAATGTTTAAACTTAGAAAATGTGTAGTTTTGAGGGAAAAGCAAGTTGGACGAGGCCGTGTTTACCACTGTGTGGCATTTCCTCCACTTTTTACAACAATCTGCAAATGTCGGGGGACTGATGAGACAAGTTCCTCAAGTTTAGGAATAGTAATGGTGTCTCATTGTTGTCTAATATAGCATCTAGTTGCTCAACTGTCTTAGGTCTTCTTTGTTGAATTCTCTTTATGATGCGGCAAATGTTTTCTATGGGTAAAAGATCTTGACTGCAGGCTGGCCATTACCCAGCTCCTTCTTCTAAGCAGCCATGATTTTGTAATTGATGCAGTATCTAGTCTGGCATTATCATGTTGGAAAACACAAGGTCTTTCCTGAAAGAGATGACTTCTGGATGAGAGCATCGATCTGCAGCATTGATCGTGCCCTTCCAGATGTGTAAGCTGCCCATGCCACAAGCAATCATGCAAGCCCATACCATCAGAGATGCAGGCTAATTCGCATTGTTTAACCAATGTGAGAACCCAAAGTGCTACATAGAGAGACTTAAAAGAAAAGCTAATTGTATAGCAAATTGGAAAAAGACAGGCAGTCGGGAACTGGAAATGCCAGTGGTTTATAGAACAAAGATGATATAACTGATTGCAAACCGTATTTGTAGTTTATTTTGTGAATCCAATTATGTATCCTCTTTTTAAATCACGTTTTTAAACACATTTTAAAATGTTATTATTTATTTAGAAATTAATTAATGATGTACTTTTAGAGTGTTGATTTTGGCAATCCACTGAAGTATTGATTGATGGATTGATATTTAATTTCTTAATTAATTTTAAAATCACACATTGTATTGCCCATTAAAATACCAGGAACAGGTATATAATTATAATTTATCCTATTCATTTTTTAATAAATACATGACGTTGAAAACAAATGTATGAATGCCTTTTCTACAGTAGAATATTTAAACGAATAAATTAAAAGTTTGCCTGTGAGTGCTGTGGTTCTCAATATTTGAAGACACTTATAGTACTAATACCATATTTTGTTGTTTGAATCATGCTATTTGCAAACAGAAACAGCCTGATTCATTTTTGTTTCAAATCAAAAATATATGCAGTTAGAGATTTACAAAGACATAAATAATTTATTATTTTTTTTATAAATCTTCTATCCTCAGATAAACAGAACATGGACTGAAGAGGAGAGATTAAAAATGAAGGACTCTGTTGTAATGTCAGGTGAGTGAAACTGATAATGCTGAGAAAAATACTTACAAAACAAAATAAATAATCTGATGAGGAAATGAGACATCAAATGATTAAACAAGACATGATCAAACAAATTATAATAAAAATAAATGCTAAAATAATGCATTTCCTAAATTTCCCATTTTGGCTTATCATGTCATTAAGAAAAAATTTACATTGATTTAAAATAGATTTACATTGGAGAAGAATCTGATATTTGAAATAAAACAATAAATTGTGTTTAAATGGCATTAAGAGTGCTACTTATACATAAATTTCTAAATTGCACTAGTGGTCCAGTTGATTTTTCTTCTTTACTTAAAGAACTGTTATGAATTTATTTTACAGAGTTGAATGAAAAATTATATAGAGAAGACTGAGAAACACGAGCAAAGAGCAAAGAAACAGCTTTGGAGGAAAATTCCAAAATCAGTCATCAAGAGAAAATAATACAAGAACACAAACAACAGCAGCGACAATATGGTGAGACTTTGAATTTCGATGAGATCTGTGTTTACAAGAAGATTATTTTTAAAATCATTTTAAGATTTTTTTATAAGCCATCAGAGTATGCTGTTCGACAGGATGCCAAAAATTACCCGATAAAAATTCCATACTCCTAAAATTGATCTTAATTTTAAGAGGTCGGAGCTCCAAGCGAAGATTTCATAGAAACATGTGGTGTACCAAGTCTGGAGAGGCTTGCATGCTCTGTGAAAACATACGTTATTGGGTGTAGATGATCACCTGAGGCGTGTGAGCTACCCAAAACTTCTCATAGACTTATAATAGGCAATTTTAAGAGGTCAAAGCTCCGAGCAAGGCGAGCCTCCTTGAAAGCGAGCCTCCTTGAAAGTTGGAAATGAAGGAAATATACCAGAGCTTAGAGACGAGTTGATGATGAGGGTGAGAGACGGAAAGACGGATGGAGAAGTAGCCTGAAGGAGATAAGTGAGGATAGGATCCAGCAGGCAGGTTGTCAGATGGCTAGAGGCGAGAGCCTGGCTACTACGTCCTCAGTTAACAGAGAGAAAGAGCAGAAGGAGACGGTCTCAGGAGTTGGAGCATGGTCCAGAGGAGGCGGGGTAAAAAGCTGACTGCTGATGGCTGGGGTTTCTTCACAAAGCGAGATGCTTAATCTTCAGCCGTCAAGTCAGTGGAGGGACGTGGGACAGGTGGTACAAGAAGAGCAAAGAAAGTTTCAAAGAGAGTTCAAGAGTCAGGGGAGTTGTTAATTCTGGATCTTAGCCGATGTGACTTCCTGCCAGAAAGAAGAAAGAAGAGATTGATAAAGAGAAAGGTCTGCAGGGCCATTTGATTTGCACCACTTTCTCTCAGCAGACCTGTGTCCTTGACCTGTGTTCCCAGAGGATATCAAATAGCCATGGAGCAGAGGGGGTACAAGGGGTCGATCAAGATGCGAGTGGGCAAAAATCATCAAAACAGGATGTTAGTGTGGAGGAAAGAGAGTACTGTCAAAGTTAAGTGAATCGAACTGGTCAGGGGGAGGGAGCGTAGAGGACACAGCAGATCAAAAGTGATAATTAATTGATCGTACCTATTCAGAGGGGTTACCTGAGTGTGATACCTGAGAGAGGTAGCGTGTGTGGATAAGATCTAGTTGGTCACCGGACTTGTGGGTTGCTTGCTTGAGGTCAAACGATGGGGCAACGTCGTCGAAGTGAAAAAAATCTGCAGATATTTCATGTGATGATTTCAGGAGAAATCTGAAATTTAAGGTGGTAAATTTGTTGCAGTATTGAGAGTACAACACTAATTACCTTAAGAAAGTAAAAATTAATTAGAAATTAATTGTACTGGTTAAAATGTGTTCCATTCAACAGATGTCTGTTTGTCAAGACCTGATAATAATAAAAGGAATAATATCAACTCACTCGCCCGTGCATCAATGCAAACATTATGATTTTGTGGATTTTGTAGAGAACATAACAATGGTCTAAAAACATCAACTGTGTTGGTGCACTTTAAATTGACTGGTGACAAGGCATAGGCCGTTTGTCAAACAATATAATTTCTTATTGCCCTTCCATCATAGCAGCATAAGTTTAAAATATCAGTTTAGTAAGTACTTCAAGAAACCCTTAATATATTGTTTTTGTAAAAACAAGCTTTTTTCCGGCGTCAGTAATGACCGTACTGCTAATTTGGGAGAGATTTTTTATTAGAAAAATGTCAGGTTTTGACAGGAATTTTGTACTTAGTGCTTAGCTGTAGTACCGTGCTGTTCCTCTAATTTATTAAAAGTTTGTGAAAGTAGCTTTGTGTTATGCATATTGTGCAAATATTGGACAGCCTCCCTTGCGTCAGCGGCAATTGAATGAATCTTCTTGACTTAATAAATATAATAGACAGACACACACAGATATTCCTGCTTTTGTTAGAGAGTGCCCCTCCAACCAAATCTTTGAATATTCTATGTTTATTACTATTGAATATTAAAAGTTTAATTGTATTCAGAGTAGCCCTACTGTCTACAAGAAATAACGTCACAATATAATGATATTTACCTGACATTATTGTGTATTTCTTCCTAAGAATTGAAAGAACAAAGTAACAGTCTAGAAGACACAGTAAACCTTTTAGCTGCAAGAGACTCACAGATTAAAGATCTTCAGAAGAGCAAAGACATAGCTTTACAAGAAAAGGACAAACATCTAGAGAGCACAGTTAAAGAACTGGAAAACAGTAAATGACAACTGGAGAGACTGAGAAATGAACTACAAGACAAGAGCAGCCAACTACAACTAATGCTGGAAGAAAATAAACTACTGAAGAGTCCTGATAGGAAAAAATGACAATAGCTCATTTTAACTTGGATCTTTATATTTATGCATAATGCCTTATAATATTTGATCAGTTATTATTGTTCTGCTGCTTTATTTCTAGCTGAAGAAGAACCTTCAGGCTTAATATTACCAGTAAGAAGAAGAAACAGCATTGAGTGGATTCCTTCATTTAGTGAGTTAACAATAAAATTATTCTAACTTTTATGGGTAAACTGTGATATCAACATCTGGACATATTAACGTGTTCCCCCATTACTTCTCTGTTTCTCAGCGAGGGAAGAAACAGCTTCAGCGTTTATGTCTGGATCAGAGCTCAGATTGGTTCTGTTGGGTAGTGCTGGATGTGAGAAGAGGTCAGCAGGAAACATAATCTTGAACACAGAGAATCAGACCGATATATCACCAGAGATCCAGCAGAGTGAGATCAGACAAGAGGAGGTGGAAAGAAAGCAGGTGACTGTGGTGGAAACTCCAGACTGGTTCTGTTCTAAACTCTCTCTGGACGAGGTGAGACAAGATGTAAGACGCTGTATCCGTCTGTCTGCTCCAGGACCTCACGTTTTCCTCCTGGTCATACCAGTGAAACAGTCTACTGGATTAGAGAGAGAAATGATAGAGAAAATGGAGGAGAATTTTGGGGAGAGATGTTGGAAGAACACTATGATCCTTTTTACTGTTACTGATGAAGAACAAAAGAAGAACATTGAGAATTTTGTCAAGTCAGAGAATCGGGAAGTTCAGAGAGTTGTGGAGAAATGTGGGAACAGGTTTCAATGTCTCAACATTCATCAGAGTGAAGATGGTTCACAGGTCTCCAATCTGCTGGGGAAGATTGAGAAAATGGTGCAAGGGAACAGAGAGAGATTCTACAGCAGTGAGATCTATCTGGATATAGAGTCTCAGATCAGATCAATGGAGAGAAAGATAATAAGAGACAGAGAGGAGAGAAAAGACAGGGAGGAGAAAGAGTTGAAAGAAAGAATAGACAAGGAGGTTCAGAACTTTCTGAGAAAGATAGAAGGAGTGATTGAGGAACTTGAAGGAGATATCAAACGACTCAATAAGCGAACAGATGAGCTAGAAAGACAAATGAGAGAAGAAAGAGATGAAGAGATAAAGAAAGTACTAAAGAGAGAGTTGGACAAAGAAACACAAAAGAGAATAGAGCTGGAGAAAAAGATTTACACACTGAAGGAAAAGAGAAAAAGAGAGAAGAGTGAGATGGAGGAGAGACACAGACAGGAGATGGAGAAGATCAAACAGATGTATGAAGGAGAGATCAGGATCGAAACAGAAAAAAGTATACTGAAGAATATCATGCCTGAACTTCAGAGATACATTTTGAACTTGAAGTTAAAGATGCAGGAGGAGTTTAATAGACAGATGGAGGAGAAGAACAGAGAGATAGAGGCACTAAAAATGGACTATTCCTCAATGTGTGAGTTTCATGAATCAGCAATGAAGATTCTGAAACACAAAAATCCTGTTAAAGAAAGAAATTCTGCGCAATTACACAGTTTAAAAACACATAATCCACTTTAAAAGAGCCGTGGATGTGAAACTTTATGTAGTTTTTTTGGTGGTGGCCACAAGGTAGCGCTCAGTCTTTCTTGTTTTCACTGTCAACGGTCTCCATTGTGACCCAAATGACCATAAAGGATGTCAGAGTACTCAAGGATCTTTTACAAAAATATTAAAATAGGGCACAATGTACAGTATTGATATGAAGCCATTTCCCCCATTAATTTTCTGTTGATTTACCTATATTTTACACACTGCATTTAATTATATCTAAGCATTGACAGAAATGTCAGTAAAATAAACAGAAAATTTATTTTTATTGTTCTGCAAGAATATAGTTTTTTTTTACATATTTTTTAAAATGTACTACCATGTATTGTAAGTAAGAATTTTTAGCTTTCCTACCAAATAAAAGTCAAATAACAAATATCAATTGAACCTTGTATATAAAGATGGTAATACGCAGCTTATGAATTTTTGTTTGGGTCTTGGTAGTTGTACAGATATGTACAGTCTGTTTACTTATATCAGGTTAAGCATTTTTGTTTGCACTGATATCCAGATCTCTTAACCCATGTATCCGTTAAACTTTTCTCAATAAAGGTGCATGTTATACTATAGTAAATAAATTTTAGATGCAAAAAAACAAGATTTTCTTTAGTTGTTCCTACCAACCACAGTCATCAAATGCACGCTTCAATTACATCGTTCTTCAAGACTGCAAAGTGAAAAAATTGTTTTTAAATATTTATTTTATTTACATTTTCTATGTGCGTTTGTACATGCCAAAATACATGCTTTTACGATGGCATCTAAAAATAACAAATTACCAAAGCTTATTTTGCATCTTAAATTCATTGTGAACAAAGCCCTGAACCCCAAAACAATCTAAATAAAGAGCTAAACCCATCTGCACAACATCAAGCCACAGACCAGAAGAATCTGTGTGGTCATTACTTTCCAGTCAGCTTCCCATGAATGTGGATGTGTTTGACATGTAAACTCCAGGCCTTTGAGCTGCTGGTCTTCAATGGGAAGTCCATTTTATGAATAGCTCCCAGACCCAATATCTAAACACCAAGCTCTGGACTGAGAGTGACTGAATCTATTTTGGAGCTTCTGGGTGCAATGACCAGAAGGAAAAAGAAACTATTTAAAGATACACAAAACTTGTGAATGGACTGATAAACACATCAGTCTTTGCTAAGTACTGTAAAACACATACTATAGATGCAAAAACATAAATTATTACCCTTAAGTTTAATTTAAAATCAACATGTATACACATTTTCTACACAAAACAGGGTCATAACGTACTCTGTGTACTTAGTAAAATGTACAATTTTGCTATATAGTCGTCAAAATGTCACTTTTAATAAAATAAATTAATCAATAAATATCTATCATAATCCAAAAATAAAAAATCAAAGCAGCAATACACAAATGTATTTAAACAACAGTCTTATAGGAATATTGATATCTGTTATGTAAGCCAGATATGTGAAGTATGTTTAAGGCATGGGAACAATCCCTCCACATATTATCACACATGGTGATAACTGAATAGTCTTGTGGAGTGTTATCTGGGTGGGGATGACCTTGCGGGACCGTTTCCATTCATCGTTTTTCCCCAACAGTTTTGAGGAAGTACAACAACTGTTCCTTGGGGACGAGAAAGAAAGTTGCGAAACGCTGGAAGCAAAAGAAGGAAGAAATGGCGGAGAATACTGCATTTTCTACCTTGGGGTCACAATTTAATATTGTCCCTTTATATCTCGTCCCCATGTTTCCATGTAGTTTGGAATGGCTATGGGTTTTCCAAGCTCTCGACAATCAAACACGTGTTTCTTAATCCTGACACCTCCTTATCACAGTCCTTCACTGGGGCGGGAGAGCTGCTCGCACGACACATGTGAATAAGGGGGGCTAGTAGCCCCTCCAGTATCCCCTTTGGGGTTGATGCTGCCTGTCAACAATGGAACAAGTCAGACAAACCAACTCTATGGCTCTGAATCGTCAATTCCCCTAATATAGTGCCATTTGCACTAATAGTCTAAATAGTATGCAAGTTAATTTCATGATCAAGTACAAAGTTAGAGAAAAAAATTATAATAGACCCATGAGCAAAACATACATAAAATAATGTTTACAGTCTATCAATGAAGTCTCTGAAGATGCTCTTCGACCAAAACAAGTGTCTCAAAACATTTGCCATACTAGCCGCCAACGTTGAAAATCCAAAACACAGTTGCTTGTTAGGAATGTTCCCAGACAAAATCCGAAATCAAGACCGGTCCATTCTGGTCTGTTTTGCCCCTTCCTACTCTTTACAAGATTCTTCTGGTAGCTGTTTCACTTTAACTTAGACAGTTCATATCAAAATCATTCTGTTAGGAAGGAAGTTGCATATTGACTCGGTGTTGTCGTGACAGATACGATACTGAGCTTTGGGAAAACTGGAAATGGACAGTTTCACAGGCTTCTTGTCTCTGGTAGGGTCATCAGATTGACCCTGTGGTGCTTGAGTTCACATTCTCCTCCGTGCTGCCATCTCTGAAACACCCACTTAGCCAGAACTTTGCTGACGCAAACGAGAAGGCCAAGTATGCAACAAGTCCGAGTCGATACAATCTCTAGCTTAAACTTCAATCTTTACTGATAAGAGCAGCGTATTTATCCCGGCTGATCTTGAGGCGTGTCAGATGTTCATTTACTGTCTTTTGTTCCACCCAATCATTATTCAGCAGGGATAATTCACCAAAGCTTGCATTGTGCCTCTTGTCACATGGTTCCCATTAAGTCCCTTGCTTGATGCTCCTGTGAAACTTTGACTCAAATTCAGGCGCATTACCTGAATGCACAATTGATTTTATAACTCCTGCTTTATGGTAACCGAGTAAGACCTCAACCACCACCATTGGGAAGAAACCTGGTGTAAAGGCCACAGTTTGGCCAGTGTTTATCTCCATCATTCCAGTTTCTTAGCTCTGGCCCATCTTCACCCCATTTCCTCAAGTCCATTAAATACTATCTACATCCACACTCTGCCACCACCATGCCTTCATATTTATACTGGTATGTGACCACACCTGCATCATCGAGGTAAAGCAAGGAGATGGGATCTAACTTGGTGGGTACACAACATGCCCTAGCGACTTTCTGTGGACTTTTTAAGCTGACCAGAGTCTGCACTATGGCATGTTTTGTAGGTGTAACATGTTTGGTCAAGGGGTAAGTGCACGCCCCTGCACATTCATATGCTTCATAACCAGTAGGAGCCAAAATCCAGCTGTCCCAACCGATATCTTTGAAGTCAACATAGAGTGGGTTCTTTTTACAAAGGTTGCCTTTGGCGTTGCGTCTAATTCTTGATGCCGTGTCATAGATAAGGTTGGAACGCATTTGAAGGAGAGCTTCTTCGCTCTGCTCCTCTTCCTCATTCTCCTCTTTTTGTCCCAGGTCGTCCCAGAGATCAGTCAACTCTAGGCCAAAGTTGTCCTGAAGGCCAGCCGTCTCATGCTGGATCAATTCACTCAGTTCTCGCTTGTCTCCACGGTGGTCTCCGCTCTGGTCATCAGAGAAGACAATCATTAAGGGTTTGTGCTTATCCTCTAGGTTGGTGTCAATGTCCATATCCCCTCCAATGACATTTCCGGTATTCTCACCTTCGGAAGACTGAGCACTTTGGGAATTTAAACTTGCGATGTGGACCTCGAGTCTGTGGGTTGTGCCAAAGTCAGACTTAGCACGCCAGTTGTGCACCGCAGCAGTCATGTCAAAGGACTCCCAGCCGTTGTCTGTGCCGTAAACCTGTCGAGATGCCAACTCTACTAGTTTTGTGACCTCCTCTTCAACGTTTGTCTGTCCTCCATCGATATCGTCCCCTCTTATTTGATCGCTGTTGTTTGTTTCACGTTGTTTAACCTCGTATATGGTCACTTTTCTGTCAACACCAGCATATTTGTGGCGGTCTGTTTGGACCAAGGTGTAGAGTCGAAGCTCAGCGGCGGTGACCTTTTCGTGGTGCGGGATTGATACATTGAAGAGAAGGGGGTGTTGTCTCACCCCACTAGGTCCCACGCTGCTTGATGAGGAGTCTTAAAAAAGAAAGTAATTTGAAAGAAAAGAATTAAACGTTTGAATTGTTAGGTTTTAATGAATATGTGATTTATTTCCCAATTTGTGGGCACAATCTACTGCCTACTTAGCTCAAAAGCTTAAAGTAAACTAAAAAGGTGCATAACATTTTCCTTATTAAATGCCTTGGCACACATTATGAAACAAACCATATGCCAATTAACTGTTTGAAACAAATAAATGCACACAAATAAACATAAAAAATGATTAAAATGATTAAAAAAATTTCTTTATTATTAGATTGCAAATTTAATGTGTTATCAATGTTATTTACACATTAAATAAACTTTAAATAGTTAATATACTGTCTATAAAACAGTTACTACAATAACCTTAAAAAATTTTGGGGGAAAAACATTTATTACAAATTATAAAATAAAATATAAAATATTGTTAAAATATAAAACTTTTTCTCAATATACAATAAAAAATATTTTCTAAGTTTAAACAAATGTATTTTTTCATATATTCTTTATTATAATACATTGATAATATTATTTTAGTTTGATTATAAAAAAAGGTTAGCTGGAATTACTTAATTTTATTATTTACATTAGGTAGCCCATGAACATGATAAAATTTACTTATTCCAACAACCCACATTATTCAAGTGTATTAGGGATTAAATAAGCTTAATTCACTTATTTAGTGAAACATTTCAGCAAAAAAAAAATTATTGCAGTATTTCCCTGTCCACATTTAAATATATTCTACTATGATTAATGCAAAACAACCCTTAATAAAACTGTTTCCCAATTTAAATTCTAAAATATATATTCACTTACCTTCATTTTTAAAACTGCGTACAATGTTTGCAGAGGGCATGGATGTTCGGTCATTGGCGAAGCGGTTGTAGAGCTCCAGCATGTACTCGGGAGGCTCCACTCGAGTGGTCCCCGTCTGTGCAGGTGGAGGAACACCTGATAGATTAAAGGTGCGCAGAAACTGGCCCTTTTGGCTCTCCAGAACACTTTGCATGTCCACCTCACTGTCCTGCTCCAGTTGTGAGGGATCCAAAACACCTCCATTCCCATCATCCAGACCTGGAGCAGTGTGGGGTCTTTCTGGTAAGCCAATGGGGTTACCGCTGGCAAAGAAAGGCCACCAAAACAACACAAGGAAGGCCAGAAAAACTGAAGGTATGGATGACCACATAATCCCCAATTTACAAACCAAGCTTTCAGACGCGTGAACCAAAAGGGTGTGCTTCACCTTAAGATGATGTTCAATGGGTTTGAACTTAGATCTATGAATCCAATAAATTCCCCCAAGCGCTTGGATGACCCTTTGAAAGCGTTGTACAACTTATCCGGATGATCAGTGGTAACGTCCAATGAAGTCGCACAATTTATTGAATGAAAGTTCCTCTAATCCTGAACTTTGAGCATTTCCTATTCTTCTCACCTTCCAGAGTCTGAAAAGTTTTGACGTTAGGGTGGTTTCTCTACGTGAAGGAGACGTCCCACTGTGGCATCTCTTTTCAAATGTTTTTTCCTCTTCCCCCCTCCCTCTCTCCACTTTCTCTCTATGCCTTATCTGCAAACTAGGAAGCACTGCGGTTTCAGTGTTTGTGGTGTCAGTGTGCGTGTGTGTGTTTGTGTGTGTAGGTCTGTGCACTCTTATCTAGTCTATTTTCCTTAATGAGGACTTTGTAAACATCTCTCTGATACGTGCAGAAGCCCCTTCCTTGGATTTTTTGTTTGGGTGGGTGAGCCAGGGCAGATTTTAGGCCTAGTGTTTGTTTTTCTTATGATTCGCTTTGAATGTCAAGGCTTGAGTTCATTGACCATTTCTTTTTGACAAGCGTCTGAAGAGTGCCTCCGTATCTTTGAGCAAGAGAGGAAATTGAGGTTGCAGGATTGAATGAAACTGACCACTGGACAAAATGTTTGCCATTACACTATCTGGAAATCTGTCTGAATCTCGAAGAGGTTTGGGAGAATTTTACAAGCATAAGTTACAAGGGCCTTCAATGTGCTTACAAATCTGTTCAATTGGGAAATAAATGAGAAAGTCAAAGACAACCTGTATTTATATAGATACAAGATACAACTTCGGATGCTTTAAAGTAAAATATTAGTTTTCAACTCCAACAAATACTGGAGGTAAGTAGCTTATCATGTGTTGGGTGTGTAGATGCATGCTTTCTGGAGAGCCTCTACGACCACGGGCCAAACAAATAAGTCTTTCGGAAGTGCAGTGAAGACCTTATCACCCATCCTGAGTGGTTGACACAGGTCTGGGTCCAATGAATAAAGCTCTCCAGAGTCACAGGATGTCAAGGACCCAATAAAGAGGCTTCATATAGTGGCACATGTCTCTGCTACAAAACAACATCGAGGTATAGCTTCAACTTGACCAACGCTTGAGCATTAGAGACCTCAGAAGTTTATAGAAATAAAATGATTCACATTATTTTCTAATGTCATATACAATCAGTATGCTGTTATGTATTCTACCTTACATGTTTATTAAGTGCAAGCTGATTTAAAAGTCATTTCAACTTACACTCTCAAAAACAGGAATACACTTTGTTTGTTTTATGCGTTTTCAGATGTTATGTTTCCACACATTTTGTGAAAATGTTGTATTGAATAAATAAATGGGACATCAAAAGTTGAGCATACACAGAATGCACTGAGAATAAAGATTTCTTTTGGAAAGAAAATTTAATCCATAAGATTAAATCATGTGGGACCCATTAAAAAAAAGGTTTTAGTGCACGTTGACCCTGAAATAACATGGAGCTCTGTTCAAGGACAACACATATTGTTAAGAGTATAAAGTGTATTATAATTTCTGTAAGTAATAGAATTTTTTTTAATTTATAATTTTTTTTTAAAATAAATTTAAAGTTTAAGAAATAAATTTGTAATTTGTTTGAAACCAATGCGTTTTAGGGATATGAATTCCAAACCTATATATATTTCATTGTTTTGTGAAACACAATATATAAAAAATATTTTAAACAACCATTGAAATTTATAGTAATTCATGGCGAAATTTATATTTTTTGATGGAGTAGCCCTTTAACAAGTGATTTACAAAAAGTGAATTTTGTTAACGAACTTGTGATTTTAAATGAGAACCTTTTCCAAAGTATAAATATTACAACTTGTCCGGCTTCAAAAAGTATAAGATTTAAAAGTTTTAAAGTCTTTAGCCGTACAATATCAAAATAATCATAAATCAGTAATCACAGACAAAATTTGCCTCTCAATTTTATTCTGCATTATTACTATAATGAGGATTATAACTGTATAGGGGCATTATGATATTTTTCATTTTTAGGTAAACTATTCACATTGTTCAGGCTATTAGATGGCCAAGTGCGAGGAACATTGACCTAGTGACCACTTAAGACGGTCACATGCTATAACGCATGGCACATTCTAACTCTCTTCCTCTTAAGATAATCTTTCCTGTACGCAGGAGATACACTTGATTACAGCATTGTTTATCTTGTACACTGTTGTGTTGCCAGGAGCACAACTGGACCACACTGGAGACAGCTCTGGTCAATCATTTCCAATCTTTTCCAGAACAAACCGGATAGAAAATTCCATTATATATTGACAAATTGCACAACTGCTCACTTTAGCATAATTTATTATTGCGTATATCCATCATTAGTAATTCCGTATATATAAATATATAATTATACATATATACAATGGAATGAATAACCAGCATTCTCCTTAAACCTCAATGCCATGGCTCAGGTGAGTCCCTTGATCAAGGCACTATTCGGCATTAATGCCGTTTATCCTGCACTTGCTGCTATTGCACTTCTGGTTAGACCTAACTGTATTTCTTTGCCTTGTACTCGCTGAATCTAATCTAATATTCTGCTGTTTGTTTATTTTGAGCCTCACAGCTTCTGTATAAACCAGACTGATCGGAAATAGGAAATTCCTTCCCTATCATTTAATCAGTATTATGACAGCTGACAGACTTAATCCTATCCGTTCTCCTTTACTTACGTAATGCATAGCGTCTTGGAGAGCACCCACCCCCCAAAAAACACACATTGTGCTTCATTCTGTGAATACTGATCTGAAAGGATTCTTCCCATTTCTCTCTCACACTGTCACATTTTATCTCCTCTGACATGCTATCTCATTCTGACTTCATCCAGGCAGCAAAAGTAAAGGTGCAGGAAAGACAAACCAGATAAAAACTGTTTATTGACTGACAGTCATCCACATTTGGTGCTCTTTGTTCTTTACACCCAGCTGTTCACAGACTCTAATCTCCAGAAGTTTGGGGAACACATAAATATTAAACAAAAATCCCAAAAAAACTTTCATCAGTAAATTTTCCAAATAAAAATGGGATATCTATCATAGTTTAACACATTTATATACGGGGGAATAGAAAGGCAATCTTTCACACCGCTGTGAGCCAGTAGCAAATTTAAGTCCCAGTTCAAAATGGTTTGGTAATAGCCAAAATTAAGAATGTATAAATTATTTGTAATGTGATGATCAATATAGTTTGTCGTGGATAAAAAATGTACGTTGGATGTACATAGGTATTTGTCAAAAGAATCGTACACGTGTCCTATGGTGTGACAGCAAAATGTACAACAACTGTTAATATTGTTATATTTGATATTACAAACCATTGTGTTTATAATTAAAGCCTAAAAGAGATTTCTCTTCATTGATCGTTTTTTCTACACTTTGCAATCATTGGGCGGATTTGCATATTAATCTTTCGAATACACGAATATCCAAAATAAATATATCTTATTTATTTAACATACTAAATATAAAACAGACCTCTTCTAAATCAATGTCCGAAATTACAGCAAAATAATGGAGAGTTTGCATCTTCTCCAGTGGACAAGCAACGTTTTTTTGCTCAGTTATTTACACCTATTTCAGAGATTCACTAATAAAAAAGTGAAAATTAACAGGGCAGTAACACTAAACATATCTTTATGTTTTCAGTGTGCATTATTAGACTATACTACATCTCTCATGCCCTAATGCAAATGTTTTGGCATAATATGGACTTCATCACTTGTCTCACATCATGGACAGAACCAGGTGTAGTTCATAATATTAAGGTGTCTGAAGTGTTCTTACTGGTCCTTGAGAAGCAACGCATGATGGTTTGGATCTGTGTTTTCTTGAAGATGTCACTATGATAGTCCGGCAGTGGGCCTGTTGATGAACTTCTGAATGTCTTTGTTCAGTTGCTCATTGCGTTTGAGAGCTTCATCTCTCGTGCGCTCGGCATTGCGGAGTAAAATTTCTAATGTAGCTTTCCTTTGTCGCTCTGCTTCTAATGCTGCCTGCAGCTCTGCCACTGAAGCGACCAGCTCGCTGTTCTTCTCCTGAAGACTAAACATTTAGACAAAAACACACATACACAACAGATTATATACCAATAAATCACTTTGATTTGCAAGGTACCAGAGATATAGATTTTTGAACATTTTATACCTATTACATCTGTTTTACAGTAAAACTGATGTTTTGGGTATAATGGGATTTGTTTTGGATTTAAAAGGATAGCTCACCAAAAAATACAATTCTGCTTTTATTTATTCACTTTTGAGTCGTTTCAAATCTGTATACACTACCTTGTTCTGATGAACACAGAGAAAGATGAATGCTTCTAACCAAACAGTTGTTGGACCTCATTGACTATCCTTGAATGACTTTATATTTGGTTGTGCAGCTGAAATCAAAATATGATGTTTTGAACATTTACTTCCGAGGCACTTTTATTATTGTTATTTTCCCCGCTATGGTAGTCATTGGGGTCCAAGAACTTTTGGTAACAAGCATTTTTCCAAATATATTTTCCTGTGTTCAACCAAACCAAAGAAATGTATACAGATTTGGAACAACTGGAGGGTAATTCTATCAAGTAATTAACTATTTAATGAAACATGAAAAGAGAATCAATATGATAAATTGCATATAATATAATGCATATATATATATTTGATATATAAAGACAGTAGGTTTTTATTACAGAAGAACCCCCCAGTGTTTAACTCACAAGATGGCGCCAGGTGGTAGTTTTTGTTGGAGCAGGTCAATGTTTTGGGGTACATTATCCTGCCCTATAGATCTTTTATGTACCTTTAAAGGCACATGTTTCCGATCAACACCATTATTAAACCAAAAACTTAATGTACACACTCACTAAATATAACACCAGTAGTAGAGGCTCTTCACTTATAACAACACAACATAAAAATAAACACACAACGTCTCTTACTTTCTGAGAGTGGGCAATGTTTTGGCTCTGTGGAAAACTATTACCATGGCATAAGCAATTATTGTTATACTGCTTCCTACGGACATATTGTTTAGAAAGTCACTTAAAATAAAAACAGCTGGCAAAATGCCTTAATGTAAATATTTGTTCCCCTTGGATCCATTAAATATGGGCGTTCGGGTATAATAAAGTACCCAGAAAGCATACATCATGTGTACCCATAATGGCACTAAAAAGAAACCTTTAAGGATCCTTTAAGGATCCATTTTTTAACCTGATCACCCATGATAGGGAAAAGGTAAGCAAGCATTTTTTATTTTCTTTTAATAAGTTATCAATAATAGTATTTCTGCATCATAATGCACAAAATCACATTGGGCCAGTATACCCATAATTCTAGAATGAGCTAAAAAAAATTGATTTGGTTCATACCTTTTTATGATGTGCATTGCTTCTGTGTTATCTGGTGATCCTGAATTGTTTTGTTGGTGAGCAGTTCCATCAACAGTTGGTTTTTTTCCTTCCAAATTCGACTCTTTGCTCGGTCTTGTCTCAGACAAAACGCCTGTACTCTGCACCTGTGTTGTTGTCTGTTTGACTACACCGTCTGAACCCGTTTTATCCGAACCTTGCTCCTTTTCCACCTCCACTTTTTCATTTTCTACCTTCTGCCCTCCAGAAAAGGTTGTCCCTCTCTGGAGGTCGAGGATTTTAAAGATGTCTTCGGAGAGTGTATTTTCATCGTTCTCATTAAAGCTCTCCTGAAACCTGCTCCAGCGTTCCCAGCGCGGTTCTCGGCCCGTTGGGGAATAGCCCAAGCTAGGTAGAGTTTGAGTCCGTTTCCTGGGGCTGCCGCTCCACGAGTCATCGATGGGAGGAATCAGGGAGCTTGAAGGAGGTGAACCGCCTGACCCGACCTCTGATGAGAACACATCTCTTCTCTCCTCCTCAGGTGTGTCTGCTTCCTCCTCTTCCTCCGGAGATTCGGAAAGAGAAGACACCTCACACTTTAAGAAAAAAGTAATGTGATCAGTGAACATACAAAGGTGTGAAAGCAACCTCTGAAGATTATGAAGAAAATCAACCTTGACTAACAAGAAATGCTGTAAAACCACATGACCACAAGACTTTAAGCAAGAATGTCATATCAATAGATTTAATCAGCTTTTCGTTTAGAGAACATACAGTATATGCAGGATTACGGACTTAACATAAGTACTATTAAGTTTCATTTGTTGACCGCTTTGAAAGATGTTGTGTTTCATACCTCAGCAGATTCCCAGCCCACAAAACTGCGAGGGTTAGTTGTCTTTTTGCTTTTGTGTTTCTTGCAGGGAACTGGAGATGGCAGCTTGTCTGTAGAGCGTGGGAAGAGCAGCTCATGGTGTCTGATCATCACCGTCATTACCTTCTGTATCATGGGAGTTCCTGTGTGTGATGCAAAATCATTACAGCCAACTATAACATATGTGGGAATATGGATTTTATTCTAATTTTATTCTGATGGATTTCACACAAAGCTCAAAAGAACAAAAAACACAAAGCTCAAAAGAAATGAAGCATACATCAACTTATTTATAGTTTACTCCAAAATCATTTGTTTGAATTTACTCAGCATCTTGTCATTGCAGACTTGTATTATGTTCTCTCTGACGTAGTCCACAAAAGAAGATATTTTGAAGAATGTTGATAGCTGACAAATTCACTTGTTTACAAACTTTCTTCAAAATATCTTTTTTGTGTCCTGTGGAAGAAATAAAGTCATACACTTTTGAAATTGTAAGAGGTTGAAGAGATCTAGTGAATGTTCTAGTGATCGCTTTTATAAACTGTGCATGTGTTCTGAATTTTTGCCAAAACTCCTTAAACTCTTCTCAAAGCTAAAATTTAGTTTACACTGCCAGCAAAGAAATGCAAAGTGCATACAAAATTATTCATACATATTGAAAATATATTGAAAAAATACTTAAGATGTCACTAATCACGTTTGGCCACATAATTTTATGGTTTAAATTAATTATATTTTCCAATGTTTGTATATTTTTTGGAAATTTACAGTAGGTTCCTACTTATAGAATTGGCAGGAATAAAAACCACCTACTGTGAATTTAAATTATACATTTTGGCATTTTAGCAAAACATTTGTCAAGAAATTATGGCTTATTAATCATTCATTATCTCCATATAACTAATCAACAGGTAATCCAAGCATAACCATGTTTAACAATTATAAAAAAAATTAATATATACACCTCTTTACTTTTTCACAACTATAAAAATATCTACATATCTATATAAAACATATCAGTAAAGTCAGTAACTCTACTATTCAATAAATCTCTATTGAATTTTTTTTTTGTAACTTTAATAACCTTTTTGTAGCACTTTTCCACCTATTATCGCTTTGGATAGAAGCATCTGCTAAGTGCCTAAATGTAAATGTAAAATTTACACAAACCTAACCACTTAAATGTTATTTTATCAATCTGACAATGCAAGAAAACGTACCCTTCATCATACTAAAGGCATCCTCCACCTGAGGTTTGAACAGGTTTACTCCCATCACTGTGGCCAGATTCTCCACACTCATTTTATTCACCTTTGAATTCCTCTGGACCTCAAAAAGGAATCTGAATAACAAATACAGGGGTTAAAAACGATCAACTGAATGCCCATTCTGTCATCATTAATTCCTCCTCATGTCATATCTGAATTTCTTTTTTGAAGACAGTTAGTAACTGCTGGTCCCCATTGACTTTGATTTTGTGGGCACAAAATTAATGCACATCAAATTGTACCAATTGATTTGTGGTTACCAACATTCTTCAAAATACCTTCTTTTGGGTTTTTCAGAAAAAAGTAAGTCATACAGGTTTGAAATGCCAAGAGGGGGATTAAATGATGACAGAATTTTCATTTGGGGATGATATAATAACAATAATATTTGTTTTATAAAAAAACATTGCCATTATCGTTTCTTAATAAATAGTATCTGGGTTGTGAAAACATGTTTTGCTTAGTACAATAAAAAAAATGAATTTTTTATTTATTAAGATTTAGTTATTTTTCGTGTGCCATTTGGCTGCGTGATTGATACCTGCAGATGTAACTTAAAAGGTTGTAGTTGACCTTAGGCAGAAGGCCGATCTGTTTCTCCAGTCTCTCTTTACCCTATGACAAACCAGATTGTGATGTACAGGAAGTCACTGAGTCATTTCTCATCTGATGCACTGCATTTGTAAAATGCTTTCATTCTTACTGTTGCAGTGGCTGCGTCCAACATCAGAGTGCTGTCAAGGAAATCCTGATACTGGGTCCAGGGTACCACAGGCTCAGGAAGCTCTCTGAGATACAGCTTGAGTAAGGACGCCACAGTGTGGACATCTGTGTCACTGTAGGAGGTGGAAATATAAACATGATAGTCACTATAGTCACAAACGCTGTTGATCTTGATCTTTGTAAGAGATGTTACATTTAATAGAGCATGCATGTGCATCTGTGTGCGTTAAGTTATGATGAAAAGATCTCTTTCAGGCAGGACAGGATGTGGCTCAGCCACAGTCAGATCATCGATGTGTGCCAGGTTCCTCTGAAATATTGTTTCTCTCTCTCTTTAGTTTAGACTTTTTAGGTCAATCTTCTTTTACCTACGCTACTTCCTTAAAAAAGCTGTGTGAGTCACCATAAATGGTCATGCACAGTGCGGTTATCCTCACTTTAACCTTATTCGCGTGTGCTGCTTAAATAGAAGACCAAAATTCAAGTTGCATGACAAATCTACAAAATTATTTTTCTTTTGTATATGACTATCTGATTATTGGTGTCTTATCAGTTAACAGATACAGTGTATATGAAGCATCTATCTTTATATCTATATTATCTCACATTGATATCAAAATGAGTGTAGAGTGTTTGAGGTTATTTCCAATAAACAAATACCTTTCAGCGAAGTTACCGAGATAATTCAACCCCAAATAAAAAAAATCCTCATCTACAGCCCTTTTGTCATTTTAAACCTGTTTACTTTATTTCTTTTGCTACACACAAAGGAAGATATTTCGAAGAATGTGGGTTATCAAGTTGACTTCTGTTGTATAGACACAAAACTAATGCAAAACTGGGATACAGTTTTCTTTTGACAACATTCTTAAAAATGACAAAATAGATGACCCAATTTTCATTTAGAGGTGAACTATTGCTTTAATAATTTAATTTATTAAGGATATAACAGAGTTTGGGATTTAAAAATGTTAGACATTTATAATGGTATCAAAATAGTATTATTTAAAGTACAGGATCACATTCATTTTATCAATGTGTGTTTATTTTTTTACTTGCGCTACCCCAAATATCGACAGGAGTTGTAAATGTTACCTGGGAAATGAAGGTCTTTCTCCGGCATCAAAGGCCTCTCTGAACTGCTTCACCTGGTTGTCCTGTCCTGGTAAGCGAAAGATGCCCTCTTCATTCAGACCCTGCTCTCTGATGAATTCTGCACACTTCTCCACCAAAATGGGCACAAGGTGACGTCCAAATTTCTTCTCGTACTCCATGATGTCTGGTAAACTCTTTCCGAATACTTGGAAAAGACAAACATAGAGCAACTTATACATGATATTAAGAAAATCTAAATTCATAATTTACACAGCCTATTGTCTTTTGAAATCATGCATGACATTCTTTCTGCAGAACACAAAAAAGATTTCAAAGAATATAACACTTTGACGGTTACCAACATTCTTCAAAATATCTTATTTTGTGTTGCACAGAAGAAAAAAACTATACATGTTTAGGTTAACAAGTGATGATAATACCTCCACTGGACCGAGATCCAATGGCCTTGCGGATGGACCGCACCCACTCTTCCATCTCACTCTGACTGGTCGCCATGAGAACAAACGCATCTCGTTCCCGATCTGTAGTGCCACCTGCAGAATAAGGGACAATATCTCATTTACTATCACTTTAATGAACAGGAAGAATATTTTCAAACAAACATTTTGAATTATATCTCTGCAGATTTTTGGATCATACGCAATGACAACATAAAAGTAAATGTTCAATGATTAAAAGACTCACCTGGGATAATCTCAAACAAAAATTTGTCATCGGCATTGCATGGCAGCTCGTTTACTTGGCATGAAAAGAGAGGAATGGTTCCCTGAGGTGAGAATGTGGGACTGTTATATTCATGACTGGTACAAAATGAACAATCTGAATAAATGTAAAATAAGTAAGATTTTTAAGGCCATTTGAACAAAAATATTTGAGTTTATATGCAATTTGCTTTTAAATTTCCTTTAAAAAAGAACATGAATGAAAAAATAATAATGGTAACGGTAGATTTAAAAAAAAATAATGATTAAGATAATGATTAATAATTTGCAACAATAAATAATATTAGGAATAAAATGGGCTGACATTGACCACAAAACTTGAATATCCATGTTAACCTAACACAAACTTTGAATGTCCAAAAATATATTTTGCACAATAATGCATAGTATCAAACTATAACGTTTACAAACTATAGAGACAAACTATATAGTTTGTGACTATGTAATATTGTGCAAAGGGTCTTTTTATAGAAAAACACAAAATATTTATCGACATTCTCAGTTTCTGTTAGGTTAGAATGGATATTCAAGTTTTGTAGTCAATGTCAGCCCATTTTATTCCTTATATTATTTATGGTTCTGAAATAATGTTAAGCTTTTCGATTTGACCTTCTATTAGTCAGTATTTTAAATGTAGACAGACAAACCTGGCACTGACTTCCTATATGAAACCACATATATAGACACAAAATATTTGCAACATTTCTAAGCAAAACAAATGAAAATCAACGAATAAGTATGAAACATCTTTTATATTCATAATCTTCACATTACTTGTGTTTCTCGTACCTGGAGAGCACTTTCTTTATCATCTTTATGATAGGTGAGGACGTTTCCTCTGAGCACAAAGAAGCGCAGCTGCCAGTTCTTCACAAAAGATCTCTGCTTCTTCAGCCAGCCTGTCTTCAGAGGTTTCTCCATTGATTTCCTAAATCCAGTGTGAGTGGATCCAGGGCTTCCTTCCCCAGGAATGACACTCTTAGATCGAGCTGGAGGAAAAAACAAGCACATAGACATACGTAAGAACAAGAGTCAGATATGGTGATCATTGTACCTTATGAAAAGGAATCACCTGTCACCGAGTTTTAGCGAGAATATTTTTATAACATGAAAGTATCACCAGAGTGTGGTGACCAAAGTGGTAACAGGCTGACCTCAGAAGCTTCCTGTGTGACAAAACCTAATCTGATTGGTTCAGGACGACTTGCTATTGTAAGAAAAGTCCTTCTGTGACTTTATAAAAATAATCAATTTTACGCATGTTCCGGCTATCTGAAATGCTTCGCCATGAGTTGATCAAGAGGTCAAATGTTTATTTTGGTACATTGAGTGATTTTGAACAAGAACTGAAACATCCAGAATGATGATCATTGTAGTTTAGGATATTTGAAGTAAGTAGTAAAAAGTTGACAGTTTTTATTGACTACCAAATGTTTAGATATAAATTTTGTTTTATTTGCAACTATTTTATAATTGTTATGTTGGGGGGCCCAAGAGCTATTAGGTTTAGACAATGTAAATTTACAGCAACATGGGTCAAAATTGACAAATGACAGACTGCAAACTGATAAATTGACTGCAGAATGTAAATTAACATGAAAAACATTGTACTTCCGAAAAAACAATTATTTAACATTTTATTTCTGGTGCCCAAGCATCCAAAATGTTTCTGCTTTAAACAGGTTTCTGCTAGAGAAACATCTGCAAAAGAGGAAGATCCAGAAGGCCCAAAACTCACCATTTGATCTCAATACAATCTCAATGTCTTAAATTAAAAAACAGAATTAAAAAAGAGATGCCATCTGCAATTTGGTTTACGAGAAAGTTGAGCAAAAGTAGAGATGATCGAGAGATGAGATATGGATGACAGAAAATGGGGTTGCAGCAGTAAAGACAAAAGATAACAAATACTTAATTAATACTTTTAACTATACTTGTTTTGAAAGGTCTTATCATTCGAAAATATGCAATTTTCCAGCAGCTGGGGAATCAGTAAGATTTCATAGAATTAAATGCAGAATTGCATATTTCCCTGTATTCTTGTACATTTCCAGGCTATTTATATATCATTAAAAAATGTTTGCCATCTTTTGGAAAACTGCGGTGTCAAAATCTTGTAAATCTAAAACAATAAAAAGCTTAAACAAACCTGCTAAAACTGTTCAAAATGTTTAATTCTGTAAATGTATAATTTTGAAAAGACTACATGCTGTACTCCCAACCAAACATGCACAACATACAAGTCTCTTTAATAAGCATGCAAATGCAATAAATGCAAATTTAGATGCCAACGAGCATCAATTGTCTGGAATTGATGAGAGATGATGTGTCAAACATTCAACAGATTTGAATGTTTGCAGTTGAATTCACTGTAACTCATTGAGTTGAGAGGAAAAGGCAGAAGAGAGGGAACTTTCCGGGGTAGATAAACAGGAAGTTACAACCTCATCAGCCACAGGAAGTAGCGTTTCTGAAAGATCCCCACCTAACGTCAGCCACTTTGGTCTATTTTCAGAACATCATCCCTGATGGATCTCACAGCTCCAGGACCACAGGCCCACACACAGTGCTCGGCTTCAGCCTCACCCATTTCTATGACACACGCTGGGATCAGGGGAGCTTTTAGTGTGGTGAAGGCAAGACAGTGAGCTCAAACTCCCTGTGAAATAGCAGCGAGATTACAGCAGAGATGCAACGGGACATTAACGTCAAGCCTGATAAGATTGCGTCAGGCATAAGGGTTTGACATGTTAAAGGATGGTGGATCATTCACACCAGCAGGCCTTAATAACATAAGGACACTTTTTTTAAACGTGTCTCCAATACTAAACAATGGCACCGATGTATTTGTTATAATCTGGTAGTAGTCTTAAACTATTGGTTCATCCCAAAATGAAAATTGTGTCATCATTTGCTCACTCGCAACCTGTTTTACGTCTGGCACCAATTCACTTGCATTGGTTGTGTGTTCAAATAGCAGAGGTGAATGGGTAACAAATTTCATTACTTTAAGCCATACTTTTCTAGACACTTGACCTATAATATCTATACATGTCGTCTTTATCCTAACATTAATACTTAGCAGCCACAAATTCTCTTTCCCATATGTTTTCTCCAATTTACTCCCCTTAATGTCATTCAAAACCAGGACAGAGTAACTTTCTTGTAAGATTCTTGAAGATTTTTTAAAGAATGTTGGTGACCAAACAAAACGGACCACATTGACATCCACAGTAACGGCATCAAACCTGGTTTTAAAAGTTATGTAAAAACATTCGGGTGATTAAATGATGCCAGAATTTTTATTTTTGATAAGAGATGCTGAGGATGAATGTGTCTTCCTGTCTTCAGCATGTGAAAACTGCACACAGAGGAAATCACAAATGCACTGCAAACTCCAGCAGACATGCGCATGATCCACAAACACCACAAATCAAAAAATAAGCACATCATATTTATGACATTTGTTTTTGACACCCTTAAGTCTAACAACTGTATATAAATACTTATGTTTAGCTGTTCACATTCAACACACACTAGAGATTTAAATAATTTATAAATATAGAGCCATGGGGTAAAGTCTACATCATTGCTGTCACAAATGTCTTATTTACAGATATTGTAACATCAAATCTTTAAGATCACCAACAAACTGATGCAAGTCCATAAGTGCCATCATTGCTTAAGACAACTAAGGTTCACATAACATAAAACCATGCCAAGGTCACACACACACACATCAGTACAAAAATAACCTCAGTTCTCAACATTGGACCCGTCCTCTAAAATATCTAAAACATTGAAACCCATCTACCAGGACAAGTCAAATTTCTAAAACACAGAATAAAACCGTGACCCACAGGTCAAACACACAGTGGCACTCACCTATCTTTGTAGTATCAGCTCTGAAGGTGCTGAAGTCCCAGTTCCGAGGTAGTCTAAGAGACATTTCTTCAAAATTTGGAGAATCTACACACACACAGACACACTTGCACACATTCTCTCTTTCACAGGCACCCACGCGCACAAACAGCCTGTGTTTTCTCAAGAGTACATTCTTTACAGTCAAACCCACGGCTTTCTACTTCCTTCTTCCTCTGATCTGAACTTTCTGATTGACACTTTCAAACACGTCGTATCTTGCCCCTCGGCCGGCCTACAGCATAGAGTTTGTATCGCCAAACCGACAGTTATTTAGAAACCCTTCAATCTTGAGCACTTGAGTTCTTAGACCGTAACGTCACGGTCAGACGGAGCGGAGAGGAACAACGTTGGCATCAATTCGCAGCCACAACCTTTGTAAGCTGAGGAAGTGAGTGGCAGTCTCAAGACAACCACAACTGATACAGATGAGATGAACTGGAACATGTGTAGATGACAAACGTGCAGAATGTGTCTTGAGGGCCCAGGCTCTTCTCAGTCGTCTGTCATTCAAGATGCAGGACTGTGCCGTTTCCAATCCTTGGAAAAAAGGTGATGTGAGGTTTATATATAAAAAAGACAAACCAACTCTATAAAGCAAGACTGAAGTCATACAAAAAAATACATATGAAACAAAAAGGAAGTTCACACAGCAGGAGGAAGAGAACAAGTGGCGTATATTGAGCTTTCCTCTTTATTAACCATTTACAATGAGCAAATCACTGTACACAAGCGGGAAGGAAAGCACATTTAGCTGCTTTTTGACAAAATGAAACAGAAATACAGACCATAATACTTTGACCAAACAATAACTTAAAGAACAGTTGTTATTTTGTTTGACAGTTTTTTCCACAAACCAAGTCATAGCGAGGGAAACCAAGTGTTTCCGAACGTTGTAGTTTTGTTTTCAACATGTTTGAATAAACATTCAGAAATACAGAATGTACTGCAGTACTGCCCTTTAATATATGTTATATGACTATTTTAGAGCTCTAGATAACCAGTGCCACCAATGCATGAGCATCACTTGAAACAATTGATAAAACTAAGCGGGATAAATAGAAAACAGGACTAAAATAATCTGAAGTACAGCACAGAAAACAAAAAAGAAAAGCAAAAACACAAAACAAAATTTATGTAACAATCATGTGATGCTCATGCTCCCTCAAGTGGCAGGACATGAAACGCACAAGTGTCAGCAAAATTCTATGCAAAATCACACAAAATGTACTAATTAATTTAAAGAAATTTGGCATTTTCTTGAATCTTTCAGGCTACTGGTATGACATATCTCTTGTCTTTGTATATTGTAAGAAAGGGTCTATACACTTACACAAAGAGCCCAGAATGGCTTTAAGGAACAATTAAAACAGTAATAAGAATAGAAAAATCTCTACTTCAAACATATACAGTATATACTATATAATATTTAACTATATAACGTTTGTTATAAATTCTCTTTAAAACCAGGACATGGAGCTGAAAAAATACAGTACAATAAAAAGCAAAGAAACATTTTGCACCACTTACAGTGAAAGTTTTATCAAAAATGAAAATAATGTCATCATTTAAACATCCTGCGGTCATTTCATTTTTCTTCTTCCGCAGAACAAAAAAGAAGATTATTTGTAGAAAATATTGAGAAAACCAAACAACAGTGTCACCCATTCACTTCTTTGATGTTAACGCCAGCTCTCATCAAAATATCTTCTTTTGTGCTTTGCAGAAGACGCCATACATGTTTGAAATTGCAAGAGGGTAAATATAAGATGACTATATTATTCTGTCTGAAATTAAATCTATAAAAAAGATGCACGGTCGGGGTATGATTGGACCACCGATAAACAGAATATTCTTGAAACATGAAACAAGTAACATTTTTAGATCATAGGACCATCACAAACTTAAAAATAAGCTGCCTATTTTTTCTTTAAGTGTTTGGATGCTTTAAGGTACAGTTATTAGACTGTACACATGCTCAAAGTTTTATATTGGTGAATGTGCAGACTGTGGCTTACAGAATAACCTGAGGACTAGCCCATTAGATCCTCAGACAGGCCAAGTTCTTCTCAAGATGCTACTGGATGTAAAGTTCTTTCTTCAGCTAAACATAAAACTCTTCAGCAAAAATATCTTCAGTTCTTTCCTCATTTTTGGATTAAACGCGACATTGCAGTAAGTGATGGTAAAAATAAAAATAATAAAAAATAAAATGAACTGTACGGAATATTTGGTCGGTAAAGATGGCACAAGGGAGCATTGTAATCATATCGAATGTATCCAACTCACTTCTTAATTTGAAATGTCCCCGTCCAAAACATATAACAATTATACAGTCCAAAAACAAAACAACAAAACATTTTACGCTTCACTATGTTCAGCTTGTATCACTTACGATACATGAAAACACTTGCATAAAATCATAATATAATAAAAAGTTATTTGATGCTTAACCATTACGTTATTATTATACTTCAGAGAAATCCTTATCTTCTCCTCTAACCATCCTCAGCGGTAGTAAACCGTCTCATGAGGCTGAACTCCAGCTTTGGACTGAAATGTTTATTTAAGTGACTTTTATATCAATGAAAAATTTCCTCTGATTAAAGAAAGGCTGGGAAGTAACCTGAATTAGCACTAAATCTGCCCTCCCCTGTGAAAATATGATCTCTGAAAATAATATGAAAACATTTCCTGGCAAAAACAGGAACAAGGGCTAGCTCGAGGTCGACATGACAGTGTGATGAGCAGTGCATTAAAACAAAATAAAACCGACACCATAAAATATTCAGACACTATCGGTACAGAACCTGTGCACAAGTGGAACCTTACAAAGCTAGATTCACAAAGAACTGTAACATGGATGAAACATAATCTTCTTAATAATAATATACTTGTGTCAAAAGAGAAACATAAAAACTTCACCAGAAAATAATAATAATAAAACAACACAAGCAAAAACACTGATCTGTACACACACATACATTCTCAAACATACTGAAAATGGAATGACCCAAGGTTGTAGTTCAGTTTCCCATCGTTTCCCTTCCCATGTTCCCTACACTTTCATACATGCCTGGATCTTCTCAAAGGACCTCTTCCATATTCTACCATCAGACCACTCTGGTGGGATTTCCATAGATCGGGCTGTCAGGTTAGGCGGCCTCCTCCAGAGCAGGAAGTAAGCCTTTCTCTATCAGATGAGCCTTGAGAGAGTTAAAGATGTGAAGCTGTTGGTCTGGTCTCAGGGCAAGAAGCTGTTGGATTACTTTAGAGGGGTTTGGTCCTCTGCGAGAGATAAAAAATATCAAAGCAAAAGTTAAATTAAACATGTTTCCCCAAAGACATACAACCATTGGGAAGAGGCTTGAAATCGGGTTAACTGCATAATCAAAACTGAGATCAGAGGATGTGAACATAAAATATCAACAGTCTTACCTGATAAAGCTGGCAATGTAAACATTTACAAATGTGGCCATGAGGTACTGACAGTCAAAGCGGTCCATGATTCCTCCATGACCTGGAATGGTGTTGGCAAAATCCTAGAAGATTGTGAGACAAATAACCAAATTACAAACTTACAGGTTTCATCGATATTTTTCCCAGTAAAATTTAAATACTTTCCCATGACTTGGAAGTAAATATCCATGAATGTATGTTTTATAAAATGTAAATGTATAAATAAGAAAAATCCATTTTCGAATTTACCACAGTACATCTTATATATATCAAGACAGAAGACTAATTCCATGTCTTTACAAGGTTTTAAATAACTGAAAAAAAATTTGAACTTAAAGGAGGGGTTTCACGCTGTTGTAAGTGCTAAAGACATGGTAAACATGATGAGTTTTCATTTTCAGAGTGGTACATTTGTTAAAAAATTATTTTGATAAATGATGAGTGTATTCTAAAAGTCGATTTCTAAAGAGTAAACTATACCTTTGTCATTTATTAAACCAATAACCCTCTCTATAAATGTCGATAACAGGTAAGACATACATTTATGATGGACCCAGGGTTTAGAGTTTCAGGTTGGGATACGGTCTCTAAGTGGCTTTGATGACATAAGAGAAATTACACCAACCTTGATCTTAAAGGCTCTTTTGAAGCCGCTGGCAAAGAAGCCTCCAAATGGTCCCATGATTGAAGCAAATGCTGACAAAGCGATGCTGTGGATCTGGAACGGGTACAGCCTCACTGTGGTCTATCAGAGGAAAAAAATCCATTAGACATGAACTATAATGTTATATGCATATAACTTCCAGTGCAAAAAAACTTTGAGGAGCCAGATCTGAAATCAATAACAATCTATAATGTGAAATAATTTTAAGTTTGATCTTTGATCCACAGACCTTGTGTCAATAATATTGATTCATTCAAATTATGAACTGATATGTGGACAGGCCACTTACAAATCAAAACAGACATTTTAAAAGCTCAACAACAGATGATCTACATGACAGAATGTCTTTTATATCAGCAGCAAAATGTAAAATGTTTCATTCTTTAGACTTGTTTTACAAGAAGTACATTTCGTATTGGTATTTTGTCTTTATATACATTTTAACCAACATGCATTAAAACAAATGGCTGTTATTTAGAACTTGTTTCACCTCGGACACAAATTATTATAAATGTATAATTTATTTCACAGTATACCAGTTTTCAGACTTTTTTTGTATAGGACAGAATGTTGCCAGTGACTAGAAACTGCCCAGAGGAATGGTGAAAGATTACAGAGAGAGGAAAACCCTGCATATGATATGTGTGACAGATTGTGTGATTGTTTACCCAGCCTGTGAGAGAATGCAGCACAGACGGCAGACTGTAGTCATGAAGCTGGAAGAGCTCAGATGGTTCACAGTCCACGGTGAAACGGTTTGAGTCATTATTAAACTCCACCGGACACACAAAATATCGATAACCTGCCATCACGTAAGACAACTGTAAGAAATTTTACTGTTATTAGAAAACTGCATAACCATCATATATGGCTGGTTTTGTAAGAGGTAAAATGTCTAACTTACCAGGATCCCAAACACAACCGTAGCAAAGAAGCCCCCAATAAAGCCCTCCCATGTCTTCTTTGGAGACAACTAAGACAAAAAAATCCGTATTTAAAAGAGCATAGTAACTGCTTGGGTATTATATGTACTTTTACAACACTGCACACCTTGATAAGAGGGGTACGGCCAAAAAAGAAGCCAAACATGTAGGCCATGATGTCATTACAAATAACACAGGAGATGGGTACAATAAACCTGCACATACATAACAGATCAAGTTATTCACACATATCAAACACACCAGAACAAAACTGTAAATGTAATAAATGTAAATAATATAATAGTGCATCTCACCAGATCATCCCCTCAAATAGGTTATGAATGATTAAATGGGACTGAGTCACCACAATGAGCAGGGTCACATGAGTCCAACCGAACTGAAGAAAAAAAGAGAGGATTATTATCAACATATATTCAACATATTATAATCAACAATTTTCACAAAGATTTAATCTAGGGTCGATGTTATATTGGGATGGATTTTTAATCATTTTAGCTTCTGAACCACGGACTATTATGCATGCTATTATATATTTGTGAACATGAGATTGTGCCTGTATTTCATTTTGAATTTAAATTATAAAATATTTATTATGTGAAAACATTAGTGAAAACACAAACTTACCATGTAGAACTGCAGGCGATAGTGTTTCTTCACCAGGCTCAAAACAAACATGCAAAACCCTAAAAACACAAATCTGATCAGGACACGCATCTGGTAAAAATATAAAAATTTCTGCATGTGTCTTTCAGGCTATTCTGGGCCAGTGACACTGACTGTGTCACAGTGTTTGACAGGAAACAGCCACTGAATGCACACAGGGTCCAAAATAACCACTAGACCATGATGTTTGGGGAAGTAATGGCTTAGTGTTTAGAGAGTTTAGCCCTAGGGTTGTTGGTTTATGTCTCGGGCCCAAAAATATCATGATTTAGGTGTCCTTGAGCAAGGCACCTGAGCACCTTACTGCTGTTCACTGTTTGTGTGTTAACGGTTGGTGTGTGTTAACGGTTTGTGTTTGTGCGTGTTCACTGCTCCGGGTGTGTGTTCACAGTTGTGTTCACTGCTGTGTGTGTGCACTTTGGATGGGTTAAATGCAGAGCACGAATTCCGAGTATGGGTCACTATACTTGGCTGTATGTCACTTCTTCACTTTAAAATTCCTCTTAATTTAAATGGTGTGTTAAAAGTCTACCTTATTTTTCAACGGCCGACAAACTTTATTTCAATACAATCTTTAAATAAACCCTTGAAAGATTTATGTAAGTGACAAAAAAAGTTTTATAACTATTTACTTTCTAATTAAAAACTTTCAGCAATTCAGTTGAAAATCGAAATAAAATGTAATACAAATACTTATACTGTGACCATTTTAATGTTACAAATTGTAAACTTAGTGTTTTGTTGCACCCCAAAATTAGTAAATATTTGAACAGTTCACTTAACCATTTCAAAAACAAACCTTTATTGTTTATATTTGTTGCATTTGGTTTGGGTTTTAACTATATTAGCAACATTTAAAAATGGCTCAGATAACATAATGCTACCTTGACACTTTGAATATTGTGACATCTGTTGGCATGCTTGAGATTGAATTAAATTAAAAATCTAAATTGTTCAAGACACACCCACTCATGCAGACTACCATGATTCATCTACTGTATGAGATCATCATCCTGTTAATGACACTTTTTGTCGTTTCAGACCAATGTGTGTCATTATCTTTTTGCAAACTCTTTAAAAATCATTCTCAAAGGAATCTATGCCATTTCAGAGAATCTCTCACTTTGCTACTTCGAACAAATGCGTAAACATCTAAAAGTGAATACCCTCAATAGGAAGACAAATTAAGAAATGTCTCTTTTTCAGCAACATCTCTTAGCTTTAGTCTAAGGGGTTGATGCCAAACAAGAAAAGAAATTCAAAATGCTGTCTTGCTTTTATTAAAATGAGCATAGGGGAACACATACATGCAGAGAGCTTAACCACATCCTGCCAGCACGTACTTCACACCTCTTTAAACCTCACCACAGCTGCATGACAATGGAAAACAGAAACCCCATCTTTATGTCTGAGATTGAACTTAAGCATCATTTATTGGATCACTGGATGAGTTAAGGCAGCTCGTAGAGTCACATTATGCCCATAAAGTAAGGTTTTATAGGCCCCAAAAAGAGCAAACGCGAGACCAAGTGTTGTTTGAGATAAACATGACGTTCTAACCTGTTAGATACAAGGCAAAGGAAATGAAGCGATGGTATTTGCTGAGGATGCGAAGAGGCTCCTCCCTCTGCACAAGGGTGAAGAAGTAATCTGTCACTGTTTCACCATAGAAGAAGTAATTCACACACAGCAGGAAGTACCTGGCAGAAACCGTTACAACAGACAGTCAGACAACATTACATAAAATATAATCATCTTGCATTGAGATTCTAGATGTGAGGTCATACAAAGAACAGTGTTAGCCACAGGAAATAAACAGAGGATATGGATACACGAACTATATGACAAAATATGATCCATAGTTTTAAATTAGGGAAGTGTTTTATCTTACATTGGATATACCAGAAATCTATCAAAAGTAAACTACAAACTAGTTTAAAGAAAAATTCACCAATCACTTAAAAGTTAAAGAGTGAATTTCATCCAAACTTTAAAAGTACTTTACACCAAACATATCTGTCATTAATTCCCTCATACCATACATACACACAGGATTTTTTCTACTTTTTAAGTTGAAATTTTTTTAACTGTTGCGAGGAATGCCACTACTGGAACGCACAACTCAAAGCATGACATCACCCATTAGAAGTAAATCAGAAGCAGTAATGCCAACGCCCTGTGTGAATCTAGTTATGAGGTTTAAACCAGTATGAGTCTTTCTTTTTTTTAAACACATTAGAAGATATTTCGAGGATGCTTCGTGTTATTTTGTCTTTACAATGGATATCAGGGGGGAAATGTAGTTGGGTTACCATTCTTCAAAATATCTTCTTTTGTGTTCTGCAGAAAAATGTAGGTCTTAAAGGTCTGGATTGAAATGAGCTTGAATAAATGATGACAGAACATTTTTACATTTGGTGCAATATTCCTTTAGGAACATTCCTGATAAACTATCCCTAAAATTGTAATGAAATCACTCCAAAGGGCACTAGAGCCCTAACTGGTTCCTTTCTTTATATAAATATGGTTTATTTCATATTTTGTTTTTTTTAAACCAACACAGATTAGCCAAATATTGTACTCAAAACCACAATTAACGAAAATATAAATAAATGATTGTGTGAATATTCCATTTTATATCAACAAACTAAATGAACTTGTCTTTAAAGATCTAAAACCTCACAAGACCTATAGCCTATAATCTATTCCTCAGTGTATTCACAGTACCTCTTTACAGCTGGTGAAAGCAAGTGGATAAATAAGTGAAGCAGAAACTAATCTTAAACAGAAAACATTGAGCAAGATCTGTAGAGAGTTAAGAACATGATGATGACCTCTAATTACAGTCCTGAGCAGTGGGAGAGAGACATACAGAGAGATAATGAGAGAAGGGAGGTGCGTGTCGCAAGTCTCACCAGCTTAGTGTCCTGAACCATGGCAGGTCGTATGAGTGATAGACACTGTAACCAATTGTGATGATCTCCTGGAAGCACTTGATCTGAACGCACAGCACCTGTGGAACAGAGAAAGAATGTGTAAACAGGAGGCAAGATACACACATTGGACAAGCTTTTGTGTTTTGTCTGGACATTGTTTTAAACCTGTTAGGTGGGAGACTTTCATGTTAAACACCTTGTGCTCCTCATTATGTATTTTTTACAGTGCCTCAGTTTCACGTTTTATAGTTATTTGACATGTTGTGTTGGACACAATGGACAATTCCGAAGTATGGGTAGGACAAGAATCTTCAATCTATAATGTCAAAACATCTTGACATGACTCTGTCTGATTATTCCATGACATGCCGACCCCAACAAATTGACTTATTGATTGTGTGTCGTAACTATGGGCCTGCAGTTTAAAGGGTCACATAAAGAAATCTATAATCTACCACTATTGAGCAATTTTCCTTTCTTAAACTAAGGTCATTGAAAGTGATAACTCACGCAAAAAGAAAAAAATAATTGACTAAAACCTGTAGGAATTTATTTTTTACATAGAGAAACAGTGAAGAACGCTGGTAACCAAAAATAAGTGGCACCCATTCACTACATCTGTATGTAAACAAAACCAATCGAGGTAGATGAGTGCCGCCGATGTCCGGTGACCAACATTCTTCAAAATATCTTCTTTGGTGTTATGCAGAAGGAAAAAGTCCTGATTTAAAGAGTAAATATTAACAGGTTTGAAAATTTTCATCAGGAGGATACTCACAATCATCATCAGCACAATCGGCCCTAGATATATAATAAGGAAAAAAAAGGAGATCATGGCCAGCGTGAGGATGCCCCTCACCCACCAGTTTTTCCATCTGCAGGAGAGACAAACACATTAACGCAAAGCACATGGGGAAATGTAATCTTCCTAATGCGAGGGCAAAAAGCTCATGTGGTTTTTTATATTGAATCAACCATCTGCATGGTGCAGGGTGTTCACAACATTGCTGAGCGAGGCTGAAAGACAGTAACATCATTGTACCTTAATTTAACCTTTCAGTTTGTAGGCCTAAACTCCAGAGGAAAATCAAGCATTTTTGCCTGGGCTCCCTCTGGAATTTTAATGGATTTTGAGAATAGTGACATGTGTTTGTAAAAGAACACAGCAGATTCATTCATGTCTGAGGTTTAGGACCCAAAAAGAAGACATTCTGAAGAATGTTGGTAACCAAACAGCATTGGCACCTATTCACTTCCACTGTATGGATACAAAACCAATGCCCAAGAAAAGGGTGCCAGTTACCAACATTCTCCAAAATATTTTCATTTCTGTATTCAACAGAAAGAAATACATTAAGGTGTGAAATCTAAAGAAGGTGAATAAATTATTATAGAATTGAATTTTCAGCCGAACTATTCTTTAACAGACACATACAGTGAGTTGGCTAAGTGTTAAACAAATATCTATTTTATAATTTAAAAAGGGATTATCAATGAACAGGAAAGTTGCTATTACCGAGAGGAGAGACCTGAGAGGGCTTTGTTGAGAACCTCAGGGGTGTCATCTGCAGAAACGGGAACCTCAGGAACCCCAGAGTCTGATTTAGTCTCATTGTCTGAGGCTCCATCTCTCTCACACCTGCCCTCCGCCTCAGAACCCTGAAGACACAGATGATATAACATGAGACGGATGAGGTCATCATCATTCCATTTTTTAAACAAATAGTTACATGCATTTACAGGATATGTTTGTGTTCCTCTACTTGTTTCCTATTTTTAAACATGCTGTGGGTTCATAATACTAATTCAGTTGAGGTAGGAATATGACATCCCTTTTTGTCATCCCGTTCTGCCATGTCTCTGTTTTTAAACATAAATAACATTCTGTCTGAACATAAGGAAGTTGTTTACAGATGAAAAAATAATGGTAAACATGGTCTAATGTTTACGCTATATAAGGAAGCATGTGTAGCTACTTATGACCTATCTTCATCGCCATAGCAACAGGCTGCACAACGTGTCATCATCAGATGGGGCTGCACCAGTCGGATTGTTCCAGAAATCCTTTCTCTTTGCTTGACATTAATTTGGACCTGCTAACAGAGAGCGCCCTCAAGCTAACACATCAAGGCTTGCACGACACTCGACAGATCCCTCCGAACCATAAAAGGATCCATCGTTGCCATGGAGACGAACTACATCCTGATATTGCCTGATACATGCCAGAGTTTAAAAATACCATCCCTCTCCTCCGCCCACCTCCTCCTCCCCCGTCTCTAAACTACCCCTCCAACCACAAATAGCTCATCAGGACATCGCCTTCTTCCTTAGAAAGGAGAGACATTTCAGTCTTCCTGCCAGACTCACATCAATTTCATACTTTCATAAATGTGGCGTTCAAGTCGCAGGACATTGTTCAGCTTGAAACATGGAATGACGTTATTTAATGCATTAAAACAATGACAGACAACATGTGTCAAACTCATTTACAACTCCAAGATCTACTGTAGACTTTACATGAAGTTTTGAGCAAAGCAGACCTTGTGTGACGTGAAAGTTCCAGCTTCCTGTAAATAAAGACAATTTCAAAGGTATACAATGTTGCTAACGTAACCTCCTTTAAAGTGTTAGTTACCCAAAAGTGAAAATGTGTCATCATAAATCCATTTCAAACTTGGATATATTTCTTCTGCAAGACACAAAAGAGGACATTTTCAAGAATTTGCAACCGTTCACTTGTATTGGTTTTGTGTCCATACAAAAGAAGTGAATGGCTGCCACTGCTTAACCAACTTTTTTCAAAATATTTCTTTTCTGTTCTTTCGAAAAAAAGAAAAACAAACAAGTTTGAAATGTCAAGAAAGCATATAATGATACAGTCCTTCATTTTTTGTGTGAACTATCACTTTAAACAAGCACACAATTTGTGTCTCTTTTCAATCATGATGACATACTTTAGTCAATTTAATAAACCTAATCAACTGCCCTCATTCTGAAAATGTGAATGAATACTGAACACCCAACCTTAACCTTGCAAAAAACTGAACACACAACCTGAACATTATCTGCTTATGGCAGGATTACAAAAACAACCAACAAAACAAAACTACTGATTTCTGTTACAAAATGCTTTACAAAAAAGACAGAATGTAAAAATAAAGTGTATTTATGTAGAGATGTACATATATTCTTCATATAACCTTGAGATATAAATTCATTCTGTGATAATGTTTGGCATTTGTTCTAGTGCTTGGCAGAGACCATTGCTTATGGAAACCCTGGACCAGGTCACATGATGAAGTTTGGTCTGACATGCAAACGAAGAGGGCAGAAGTCGGTTTAAATAACCCTGATATCACAGGTACATCTGTAGGATGTCAGCTGAAGATCTGGACAACACCTGCTGTGTTAAAATCATATGCTAAACATCTTAAAAATATCTAATCACACCTAACCTACATATTCTAGAGGTCTTCCATATGACATCTGACAGCAGATGTCTCAGATTTGTAATACAGACGAGCAAACAATGTCTGCCAGATGTGTGTGTGCTATCAGGGAAAGGTTCTGATGTTTAGGATCTTATAGATTTTTGAGCTGAACAAAGACTAGAAACACTGTATAACAATCAAAGTTAAAACACTCAAGTGTGGGCTGTGACATGTATAACTCTAAAGATAGAAGAAAATGTTCTACATATGTCCTCTTTAAAGAAAGGTCCCATAATAGCCAAAGGCCAAAAATAAAATGCAAAGTTGGAGGTTACATGGTTGACTCACAATTTAATGGAAAACCTCAGGTTATTCCCACAAACTACTTAATAATAATTGGATTGAAAAGCCTATGTATGCTCTTGTAAAGCACACACATATTGTATTTAGGGTTGCACGTTTAAGAAAAAACTAATTGGGATTACAATTAAGTAGGGCTGCACAATTACTCGTTAAAAGATCATGATCCCGATTCGACGCCCGAAACAATCCTAATCCAGCATTTTTTCAATACCGGTAATTTTATTTTTTCAGGGAGAAGACTGCAGGTGTCGAGATAAAGCTCATTCACGTAATGCAGCGCGAGGATGTCGTGACCTCACATTGGGTATTGAGCAAGACGTGTGTTTTTGTTAGTGCAACTGGTCCAGAGGATGCTTTTGGCGTAAATTAGAACCAGAAACTAAAGAGAATAAGTGAGCAATTCGCAGGTACGTCTGACAAAAACCCCAACATGAGTTTAGTACCAAAAAGAGAATCATATTCAGTCTTTGTTTTGACTCAGAACAGAAGATAGCTAAGAGACCTAACCGAAGATAGGAGGTTGAGCATATACTCAGCAAACCATAGACTGAAAGTAATCTTTAGCCATTCTGCACCAACCGGTGACACCAACAATCTCATCATTGTCGAAAACAGTTTCCTCTAAATAACACGGCGATGATCGTGTTAGAGGTCATGCATATGCAGTGGCTCTCCACTTTTTACATTAACTGTTACTTGTTGACACACATTAGTTAAGAGAGTAAATTTGGACAATGAATCATCCCTCTCAAAGCATGAAACCAAAGGCAAACACATACAGTGAACAACTTATTTTATATTCAACTTCAAAAAAAAGTTCGGATCTCTGAACTAAAGTTACTATACATTTCTAAGGCCGACTTTGATTTTGTATACAATCTATTGCTTGACAAAAATCAAACATAAATCCCAAATGGCCAGTAGCAAGCATGAGAAGCAGAAATAATACCTCATTTATTGGCCAATATCTACAGGCCTCCCGATCTTTATCGCCCACCCCAAATAATCGCAAAAATCCTCAATTACAGCTGCGCATTTCTTCTCATTTTTGTGCGTTCCGGCATAAGCGGCGAATTACATATTGTAAATTTGATTTTTAATTTAATACTAACAGCATACCGTATTTATCCGTTATTTTTATTATTATTTTTTGTTAAGGATGTTCACAAACAGTTATTAAACAATTCAAAACTTCAATGTAAAAATCTATAAATGGACAATTTTATCAACGGCAGGCGAAGAATCGACAATTATGTTTTTTATCGTAAACATTCAGCCCTAATTGTTTTGTTTAAGGATAAAGGTATTTATTCGTTATTTTTATTATTATTATTTTTGTTTAGGATGTTCACAAACAGTTATCAAACACTTCAAAACTTCAATGTAGAATCTATAAATGGACAATTTCATCAACGGCAGGCGATTAATCGACACTTATGTTTTTTATCATAAACATTCAGCACTAATTGTTTTGTTTAAGGATAAAGGTATTTATTCTTTATTTATATTATTATTATTTTTTGTTTAGGATGTTCACAAACAGTTATCACTTCAAAACTTCAATGTAAAATCTATTTTCAATTCAATTTTTATCAACGGCAGGCGAAGAATCGACACTTATGTTTTTTATCGTAAACATTCATCCCCAATCGTTTGGTTTAGTATAAAGGTTCAATACAAAGGGTCACGTGTTCAATCTTTGTTAAAGAAACATTCCAATGTATTTGTCAAACCCTAAATGTTGACTCACCCACATGCAACACCCATCTTCACCCTTTCTGATCTCCAGCTCCATGGCCATACTCACCTTCTCCTGACATCCCATTGTGATCCAGACACCACAGCTCAGAGTTTAAACTCATCATGTGAACAATACAGGGCTTGTTCACTCTACTTAATTCATTTGAGTAACATGGCAACCACAGGAAACCCACCCAGGCCTGATAAGTGCAGATTGAGGATGGACAGGATGAAGATCAGACCCAACTCCATGATGTTGTCCATCACTGATAACATGACATGACATTTCTAGAAATCACTCATCAAAACATCACATCCAGGAATGTGATGTTTATGACGTCACAGCAGATCTGTATAGAACAGGGCAGCATGTAGCATGTATGTTAGCCATAACAAACACACATATGTTGTACCTTATCTTCAGAGTGCTGATGCTCCAGCTCTTTATCCGTCGCACTCCTGTGTCGCAATTCTGTCATGTTGTTTGTAGCTTAAAAACGAGGATTTTGAAGACTTCAGGGGGGCTTGCTGCTCGCTTCAGTGATTGTTATTGGTACGTAAGAGGAAGCGACTGCGCATGCGTGTGATGGTGGGCGGGGCAGCGCCATCTAGCGGCCGGGGTTGAGAAGACAGAAAGAAAAACGAGAGATAAACACTAATTAAATATAGAAACAGAATAGTTGTAAATATTGTAAAATAAAGTAAATGTATAAAAAATATTTAGATTTAAATATGTGTGATATAGTGTGAGTAATATATAATGTGTGATTTTTAAACAATATGTAGGCTGCTCGCCGCATGTCAGAGAGCAACTTTTAATCTCATTATTTATTTATTGTTATTATTGTTCACGAATAGTTCAAAAGAAAATTATATGTTATCGATTTGTTGTGGTTATAACCGCCGTAGATGTGAAATTTTACCCCCTCTGTGGCCTAGTTTGAATATAGACAATGTAAGAAACACTGACACCTGTTGGACATAAATATATATTACATCTATAAAATTATTTTTTCTTATTATCATTTTAGATGAAATCATACATCATAAAATAGACAAAACCAAATTATGTCGAAAATGTGTTACTTTTTCTGATATGAAATAAAAAATCAGTACATAAAAGTATAATAATTGTGTTTTTTATTATTATGTATTATTATTATAATAGTGTTGTGGGTTCAAATATGTTATTTTTGATCATCTTCAATAGTCACCTTAATAGAACTTTTAGAACTTGCAGAAAGGTTTTCTTGTCATTTTATCAAGCAGCTACTTAATCCACAAGATGCTTTTTAAAGGAGTTGTCTGCAATACTCCTGTCATCCTTTAAAGAACATCATAATTTGTTTTCTGTGGAACATATATGTTTGCTAAATGTTTGTCTGTTAATATCATTTCAGACATTTAGGATTACACCTTTCACTCAGGTGTCCCAAAACTTGATTGGTGGTGTATTGTTGAAGCTCAGTGACAGCAGACAGAGGCCTGCTGGTGAGCTGCATCCGCATGCTTTAAGGGATAGCCACATAAAAATTAAAAGTTTGTCTTGAAAAACTCCCCCTCAAGTTCCAAATATGTGTTTTTATGTATTTCTGTTATTTCTTTGTTCTTTTAACAACAGAAAAGATATTTGGGAAATTGTAAGTTACTGAGATTTCTGGGACACCATACACCTGTCAGAATTTCTAACCAGGTGTCTTTCATATTTTTTTACGGATACCGAATCATTCAAAACCTCTTGAATCAGGATTTGGACATAACAAAAGACACAAGGTAAAATCCGATATTAGTGAATAACAATGGATAGAGACATGCATGTAATTATTTATTATCCATTGTGCTGTGTAAGTTATCTCATGCCAGTGTGTTTTGAGAAAATAGACGATGGTGTTTTATATACATGTATTTATTGAATACAAAACTGAATTTTGAAGTTAACTTATGACAAATATGAAAATTTTATTAATTTAAAGAAACAGTTTAAAAATAGACATTTCTATTCAAAAAGGAAAATAAAACATTGAAGTACAAATTAGTAGATTTAACATGAGAATTAAATGCTTCAACTACAATAGTTACAGCTTACAATGCAGGATTGTTGTTCAACTTTGCTTCCTACTGCAACTGATTGGAGTTCTTTAATATGCAAAAGGAATAGTTCTCATCACATTCCTTTAAAGCCTATCAACATTAGATCTTGATTTTTATTGGCGAAACCTCCACTTGAATTTTCAAGCTCATTCACCGACTCACAGTACTCTTTAAATGAGATAAAGTGACCTCCGTTGAAAGCACATGAAGCCCTAAAGATCTTATTTTCCACGGAAGGCTATAAATCGACTTTACATACATTTGTGGTCAGGTGAGTCTTGTGGGTGATGACATATGTTTCTGTAGTCTATGTTCAGCCTCCAGTCATTCTGAACGTGTTTCTAAATGGCAACATTACAAATATATTCACAAAGCCACTGGTTTTGAATCCCCTTAGCACCAGTTGAACTTCTGTCCCACCATTCTGAAAAATATTTGATTTGGAACTCTCAGGTAACGGCAGAGCTTCTGGAATGCCGTGTTACTAAGAGGCGCGTGCGGCCTTCCCTTCGACTCATCCAGGCACTTGTCATGTCCGGCAGACAGCATGCAATAAAAACCCTTTGTGACATTGAAATAGAAATTATCAGGCTTGATCTGTGGTGTTAGTTCCAAAAATTTCTCCGCCTTCTGGAGCTCAGGGAAAGGATTCTGGATCAGTGCCTCTCCGTCCACTATGTGGATTTGCTCCCTGGGAAAAAGCTCCAGCCATCTGGCCAGATGCTGGTAGTAGTAACTCCGCTGAAGGGCCTTATAATTGGGGTTGATATGTCCTTGTGATAGTAACAGATCCTCCAGGGGTTGGTATGGCTTGTTCTGATGAATCCGGTTGTGGAGAACTTGCGTATAGTCTGACACGAGCCTCTCCGCTGGGTCGCGAACAATCAACAGAAGTTTCATGGCTGGATTCATGGCCCAGATCCTTTTCGGAGCTGGGGGTGCTGTGAAGTAGCCAGGGGTCTTTTCCACAGTAAGCTGCCCAGGGAGGGTGAGGGGCATTTGGGCACGGTACCAGTCCAAACCCTTTCGGAAGTTTTCATCCAAGTTGAAGTAGTGGATCTCGGTTTTGGCCACCTCCACGTCTGGGTGGAGGTTGAGCATCTCCAGAAGGGCTCTGGTGCCACCTTTGCGGACCCCGATGATGATGGCACCTGGCAGACGTTGCAAAGCGGTGGTGCCTGATGTTTCAGGAGGGGTCGCTGACGTGACAGAGGTTAGAGAGGCTCGGAGTTCATGTAGACAGACAAGGAGCTGAGCTTGGAGCAACAGCAGCAGGATCAAAGCCAGTATGAGTGTCCACAACATGGCGTCAGTCCAGTGAGTTCAAGGGCAGCCCACGGATGCACAGAAACAAACACACACAGCTGGAGAACACACACAACAGATGCTGATTTCCGATGCTTCACTGCTTCTGAAAGGAGAAAAGAAGAATTAAGTTAATTAATAAATTATAAAAAAGAAAATCATTGTGGAGCTCAGGAAAGTGTTGTTTTATGAATATACAGGAAGAATGAATGAATACACATTATGAATGAAAATTTTTATAGTTCATCCAACATTTTAATTTCACAACATTCTTATCCTGAATGCAGAACAAAAAAGGGAAGATATTTTAAAGAACTTTGTCAACATAACTATTGACTTCTATTGTATGGACACAACACGCAAAATATTTTCTTTTCTGTTTCAAGGATAAAAGAGTATTTTACCGATTTGAAGAAAAATCTAACAATAAATATTGTGTAGTCTGGAAAATTATTTAATATAATGCCACAAAATACATGGAAACAATATAAAGCAGTTAATGATAAATTTACATAATACAATTTAATTACCAGAATTATTAAATCACAGGAAAGAAACACATTAAACATTTATGAACAAGAGTGCCTCAGTAATCCCTATGGGTGAATCTACCCCATCCCATTCCCAGCACTCTCTCATGTTTGTCCTCCAGCGGGCACTGTCGGAACAATCCTCAGAGCTCCACAAAGGTCCCATGTCATTCTAATTATGCCAAATGTCATTAAATCACGTTTTGTTCTATTGTCCATTACTTTATTTTTTTTAACAAAGACACTAAAGCCTCTTCACAGCTCAAAAATTAATTTTTCTTTTTTTTGACAAAATAAAAAGGGTGACAAAATACATTTAAGATGTTGGCCTTAGCAACACTAACGTCATGAATTTAATTCCCAGAGGATACAGACATGCACCTAATTTATGTGTGAGTGCACAACAATTCTCTGGATAAAATGAGCTTTGACTTTTGTATGTTTTGATTATTTGATAATTTATTTCACATTTAGTTTATTTTATATTGCTGTTATTTCATTTTGCCATATACTGCTTGTATATATTTCCATGGATTAAGAGTGTCATTAATCTCTGGACACTAAGAACTCTGTGTCGTCTTTGTAGTAAAAGAAAAGAAACTGAGTAAGGGCAAAGATATCACTATAAACATTTTTTTAAATTAAGATGAAATAAAAATAAATAAAATAAAATACAGTATAAAAAATATACAGTATGTATTTAAAGTCTATTTAGAAATACCTCCATTTAGGTTAAAAATGTTATTGTAATAATTCACCCAATAAAAAATCTATCATTATTTTTTTTTCAGATACTTGTAACCAAACATTTCTTGGATCACATTGACTACCACAGTAGGATAAAATATCTTCAGTTTTTGTGTTCTGTTGAACACAAATTTATATTTAAAGAATGATGGACAAAAACAAGTTCTAGGGCACTTGACTATCATTTTATTTTTCCTTCCATAGTAGTCAATGGGGTCCAGGATCTGTTCAATTATCTTTCTTTATATTCAACCAAACAAATAATCATATACCGGTTGGAAAGTGAGTAATTTAAGACAGTAATGCTTGATTTTAGGTGAACTTTACTTATCTCATTCCATCAGAGTCCCAAATGATTAAACATATTGAGCGCAATTAAAAGTCAACCAAAAAAATCTGATATCCCAAGCGCAAGATCTAAAGTATACTGTAACACTTGAACTGAGACAAGTGAATAAACAAACCAGCATATCAAATGATGTTATAGTTTTAAGTAGCTCATCAGGACAATTGGCCACTTGAGGCAAGTTTATTCCCCTCCGCTTAACACGGGATAATCAAACAGTAAACACACCATCCTTGACCTCTATACCCTTTTAAAAATGTCACACTTGGCTGCTGTGTTTAGTCGCCTCGTGGTCGTCGTGTTATCAAAGCCTGCTGCGTCCTGAGTCTCGGGTTATTAATTTGCTGGAGCAAGCAGCATTTGTAAATGAGCTTGTGTTGCTGTGTACGTCGTATAATGACACAGCTGGGAGTAAAAGTGTCGAGCCCTGTGGCCTTGCCACTCCTGCACGGCATCATCGCCGTTATTGCTAAGCATCATAAACCCTGCCATTACGAGCCTGAGTGTCTATCTAATGTCTCTCACTTTATTCCCTCATCTCACAGCTTTAATCCTCACAATGTGCTGTTACGATTCATTGGGTTGCTCTGTCTGAAAAAGTTATTTTTTCTTTTTACAAATTACAGAATCTCAAGTCTTTGACATGCTTTATACATTATTTCTTTTGCCATCTTATGTTGAGGACCTGAACTATGGACTGTTCTGAACTATTTTACATTTTGTGTGGGTTTTATAGAGATTTAAAAAAAAATCTGTAATCATGTGCTAACATTTATTCATTATTTTATTTTACATTCATAAGATATTTTGAAGAATGATATGGTAACTAAAATATGGCAGTTCCCATTAACTTATATTGCATAGACACAGCGCCAATGTAAGTCAATGGATACCCCTTTTTTAGTTACCTATTTTCTTTAAAATATCTTATTTTTGAGCCATTTGGAAGAATGAACATTGTTTTAAATTTGTTTAATTTATTTGTTCTGATGAACACAGAGGAAGACAGTTCAAAGAATGCTTGTAAACAAATAGTTCTTGGAACCTTTGACTACTATAGTAGGAAAAATTACTTTAATTACCATATTTTTGTGCTGTTCATTACAAAATTTGATATTTTAAAGAATACATTTTCAGAATTTTTTTACTTGAAATGTTATTTTTTTCTACCATTGTAGTCAATTGTGTCCAAGAACTATTTGGTTGTAAGCATTCATCCAAATATATTTCTCCAAATTTATTTCATTTTTACAGATTTTAAAGAACTAGTCAACCCCAAAATAGACCAAAATTACCTAAAGGAGTTTGAAAGAATGATGCTAAACAAACAACAGCAGTATCTATATTAACTTAAACTGTATAGACACAAAACCAATATGTCAATGGCATCATTTATTACCAACTTTCTTCGAAATATCTCCTTTTTGTGTTCTGTGGAAAATAGTTAAACATGTGAGTAACTCACTAGAGAATTTCTATTTTGGGGTGAACCATCCCTTGAAAACCACTACAACATCCAAAATGTAAAACAGACTTTAAGTGTGCATTACTTTTTCATATAGCAGTCTATTCTATCTACTGTTAAGAGACATATGATATATCCTTTAGGAGAAAAAGGTTTGAATACATCAGAAGTTAGACTCAAATTACCCAACTGAGCACCAAGGTTTAATCCTTATGTGCAAAACCCATTCACACCCAAATTGAGTTATATTTGAAAAAAAAATGTTCTAATATTCTGTTTAAATATCAAAAAGCATTTTCTTTAAATACATTTTTCAATGCTTGCCTCACATGCTTGATTATGCTGAATAAATGTGATGTTTTTGCAGTGCTTAGCTGAACGTACATCACATGAAATGTCAAATTTATTGAAAGATGGAAGTCAACTCAGGCACATTTTTAGCAGGGCTTTTAAATGCAGAAGGAATTCGACAGAATATATTTAAAGCCTTGAATACTATTTTCCACATGAATGTTTCCCGCACTTCCGACGTGAGAAAAAGCAGTAATGAGCGGGGGAGTTGTTTACTTTCCAATTAGTCCGTCCATTTCCACCAGTCCGACCCATTGGGGTGAATTCATGAATGGTTGGAAAATGTTATTGAGACAGGTTGTGATAGGTGGGCATTTTTACATTGACAGGGTAATCATCAGCTTATAGAGTTTCTTTCTTTCTTGCCCTTGGCTTGCTCGCTGGGGCCCTAAAATCTAAAACAGATATTAAAAGGGACCATTGAACACCAATTGTATGATTAACTGCTTTGATTTTTATGGAAATCTGTTTTCAATAGATGAATTCAAGCTCTATGCAAATGACAACGAATAACCTTTTTGAATGAATCGACCTGTTACAGCGAAACAATCGTGACTCCTCATGACTTTTTACCAGTACCTCCCTGTCACCCTCAACTTATTTACATATCTCTTTATCAGGAATGCTCTGATCCACCTTTTTGCTTTAAGTACCTGAGTTCAAGGTTTTAAATTTAGGTGTGGATCTATGAATACTTGAGTCATATTTTAAAAGTGCTGAATTCTCGTATAAACTGTACATATTCCTGTGAAGGGCTTCAAGATGGAATTTATAATTTGCTAATTGTAGTTAACACAAATATAAAATTAAACAGAATAACACAAACAAAAATAAACACAAATTCAGTGAAATATTTACAATATAAATAATATTTCCTAAATTAAAATGAATAAAAATCTTTTGAATCGCTTGGCAAAAATGTTATATCAGAACAGGCCAATTGTCTTTACAGTGTTTTAACATGAAAACTTTACATAAAACAGAAATTAATTAAGGAAATATAAAAAGATTCATTTCGTGTATAAGTTAATCATAATTAAATCTAATTAAATTAAATATTTATATTAAAACTCAACAAAAATATTGTTATATCATACTATAGGTATAGTTTAGTCATAGTATATTTGTTACATTTTTCATTGCATAAACTTACAAATATTTGTAATGAACTGTTGAGTTTTTTTTTTATTATTGTTATTATTAAAATAATATAACTGTTCATTTTTCTTTATATTTACTAAGCCCGTTAAAATTTTATTTTATATTTTTGGTTAGACACACCAAATATTAAATCCGAGCATTCCAATTGCTCCGTGGGACCTCATAACCTTCAGTGGCGGCAAAAGAGATGTTTCCCTCTTTAGAGTTTTGCCTGCATGTCAATTCTGAGCACATTCACTTTATTGATGTTATATTTGGTAATTTTTTTTGTTTAATCATACTGCTATCTAATCAGATTTCTTTCCTTTAACTATGATCTTTATTTTCTGGGTATCTCTATGGTGTCTCTTTGTTTTCATCTTTATCTTGGACTTTCAAACCTAACGACTGAGTCAGACTTTCGGTTCTTTAACTAAAGCAAACAAAGCCAGTCTCTCTCTCTCACAAACACACACACATGCACACACAATTTGGAGCTCAGAACGAAAACCGTCTCCTTAATATATGCTCCCTCCACTGTCACCTCAAACTGTGCCATATAATCCTCTTTTCTGAATGCCACTGCACACCAAAATGATCCTCGGGGTCGCATACACACACATCAACCTCTGTTGATTTTCCTGCACAATTGCACATCCAGGATGCTCAGCTTTGTACAAACTTATTTTCGCTTCTGTTCCTAGAACGCAGTAATCCTGGCTGTACCTGCCCGACAGACATGCTTGCAGACGCAACCAGACAGACTTGTGTGCGTGTGTGCACGCTCACACAAACACTACGAATGCATGAATGCTCTACAAGAGCGTTGGCCTCTCATCAAAGACGGTAAGAGGACCTGCAGGGAAGAGGATCAAAGAACTTCCTGTCATATATTAGCATTTATCTGTGTTCCCAATCCAACAAGATTGTGCAGAGCTCAGGGTCGACAGGCATGACCAATGCACCTTTTGTTCACTCCATCGTGAAGGACTCAAATGTGAGTGCTTTGCCTCTACAGAGTGCTTTAAAGCCAGAATTCTGAATCCATCTTAAAAGTGTTTCCTAGAAACACAAATTATAAGCACTTGGAACTATTCTTGCAATTTTTCTTTATGCTTTCCTCCATCATACACATACTCACTTTGGACTTCGGAGAAACAGCTTAGATCACCAAAGCCACAGCATGTTGTATTTCATTTATAAACTATATTGACCCGTCTAGTCTACTGAAAAAAGTACATGAACAAGGCCTTGAAGGTACAAGAAGATAGGACAGGAAATGGATGGAAAGTAAGAAGACTTATCATGTCCTTTTAAGCATTGAAGCTCAATGTTTTGGTGCTCATGTACTTGCACAAAGCCGACAGCTTACATTTGTTCCCAGAGAAGAAAAAGTATGCTTTGAGACTGCTTCGCCTCACCTGCTTCCAATTCAAGAAGACACTTTTGTAGAAGAACAGAGCTAAAATTCTCACATCAAGTACTGCCTGAATGATTTATCTTGGTGAAATCTTGTGAGAAGTCTTGAAACCTCTGGATTTCGATTGCAGATGTACAGATTTGGTATCTTGGTGCACATCTCGAGCCATTGTTCACATCTTTTAAAGGTGACTTATTAAGTTTCCTTATTGAGAATCAAGCACTTCTTTGTATATGTTGTTTTGTCTTCACTAGATATTTGATCAAATATAATATTTTTAGTACACAGGAGGATGTAACATCAAGATGGCAAAAATAAATGTCATCTGTTTCCTATCAGGTGACTTATAGACACACACTTTCCCGCTCTGCAACAGGGAATGGCCAGTCGACTTGAAAGCTTTCGTCAAGTACTACTCGTATATGAATGCAAATGGAGAATGAATGAGAGGATTTAACAGCGTCTGAGAGGATCTGATGGTCTCTGTCATCGGACTGAAAGAAACAGGGAAAAAATGTGTGAATAGTGTCTCTCTATACGTCTCTAAGATTTTCTTCAATCTGGCCAATAGAAGCTGACCTTCAGTAAATGTGCTCAGTTTTTAGCACACGGACGCCCCGCTGAGCTTCAAATTAGTTTCTTCATGAACCTCCCCACTCCCATCCCGCCACTACCCCCCTCTCACTCTCTCTCATTTGCACTGGAAGATTTGGGTCAATCGAATAACACAGCACAGACCCCTTTGGTCTGCGTGTACCTCAAATTAATAATGAGGAGTGTTTGCGAGTGGGTCATGATGGGCCAGGGGTGTCTGGTACCAGCAAAAAGGAGGGGTCTGTGTGTTTGGTGGGGGGTAGGGGGCATTATGGGGGCTTTGCTCTAATTAAAGAGGTTGTTGGCATGGAGAGCATGGCAGCATTATTGGCATAAACCGGCATGCTAATGAGTTTGGTCAGGTTTAGATGCCACTCTGTGATGTCTACTCAAGGGTTGTATGGAAAGATGAAATCATATACTTATAAATGAAGATGAAATCATATACTTATACTTATTATATATAAATTGTGTATTATTTTAAGAAGTCACGAAGCCGATAAATCGCTTTTGTGCTTTGTGTCTCTTTTTGTTTCCCGGCAGTATTAATGGAATTTTGATAGCTGTTGAAGGCTGTTGACAGAAATGATATATAATGCAATTATACAAATTGTTACACATGGGTGATTCTCCAATTCGTGTCACTTGAAAACATTTCATGCTAAATCCATTCTTTTGATTTGATTTTTGTATTGTGTGATTGCAAGGTATATGCTATAAAGGGAAATAATACCTAACATAACTTTACTATAGTATAATAATAGCAAACAATATGCTACTTCAAATGAACAGAAAACACATCTTAAAGAGAAATGTTAATTTTAAAAGATCTTCCTTTAAAACCTCAATAAAGATTTAGTTTTTTTAGACATTTTTGTCTCTTGTATTTCAATCCTGTAAGACTTTCTTTTTTCCCAAAGAACACAAATTAAGATATTTTAAAGAATGTTGAGAAATTAACAGATGTAACATTTACAAATTGTTGGTAACAAGTTGGTAACGGACCTACAGCAGCAGTACCTCTTTATGTGTATATTGTGTTGACACAGAGTGCAGGTCAATGGAAGTCGCCTCAGTTTTTTGGTTACCAACGTCCTTAAAATTATCCGCTTTTTTGTTTTGCAGAAGAGATGAAGCCACACAGGTTTGTGGCAACAAAAAGAGGAAGTAAACGATGACAGAATTGACATTTTTTTCACTTTAAGGGTTTTTAAAAGTATGTGTCCACTTGCAGTAATCTGTAACAGCACGAAATCCAATTCTCACACGCTCATCAACTTCAGTCTGACAAATCCGAAAATGTCCAGATAGATGTGTTTCTACAAAACAAACAGTGAGAGGGTGAGAATAAACCCAATGCCAAAAAAAGTGTTTTTCCAGATTTGTCTTGCAATTGGCAATTAATCCCTGGAAAGAAGGCGATGTTTAGAGAGCCAGATGAATGGAGCTGTCAGTCTCAGAGCAGGTGGTTTGCTCTGCGTGTTCGGCGTGAGCGTGCGGTCTCTGAGCCACTCTGAAATCTCAGAAGTAATGTCTTAGGTTCTGCTCTTTGTCTTCTCTTGTGCACGCATTTCCACGCCAGGTTGTTGCTTTTGATTCGTCTTTAAATCCCTTCACATTGAAATTACAGCGAGAAACATCTCTGCAAAGCTCCAGCCGCACACACTATAAAAAGGCCCAGAGCGCACAGCTATATCTTTCTCTTATAGATATGCTTTCAGTGAATGAGGGCGTTGTGCAATAGAGGGATTTTTCTGCATCAATGGCTGGTGTTTTTGTTCTTTTATATTGTGAGGGAATAGTGGGTTTGTGGTATGTGTGTGTGGAGAAGATGAGAGTTCTATTGGATCCTGCTGTGTTATGTTAGGGGGTGCTGTACTTTGTAGGACTTTTGGGAGTGGGCTGTGGAAGATGTTGTTTGGAAAACAGGTTATTTATCTGTTTTGCTCTTTGTGAGCTTGTGTTGGTATTTCATATATAGGGGAATATAAAGCTACACTGTGATTGTCTGGGGCATCATTCTGTACAGCATCAGCATCCAACATGGTTTTGTAGATGTTAGTAAATTCGCTATTGATGCCTTCATTTCATAAGAAAGAAAGAATTTGCGAAATAGCTCTGTTGTTTCTTTAACAAAGTTTAAAATACCTCCAAGGTTTTTGCAGGAATCTTAACTTAAAAATGAAAACAGTTACTCACTGTCTCGTCAATTCAAAGCTGTATGCATTCCTTCTGCACTAAAGGAAATATTTTGAATAAAGTAACAATGGAGGCACCCATTTACTTGCATTTACTTGCATTAGATAGGTGTCCTTACAAAAGAAGTAAACTGCCTTTGTTCAGTTGCCAAACTTTTTCAAATGTCTTTTTTTGAAAAAACTATCCCTTTAAGTACATCCAGAATGAAATGATCTTAGTACTGTTATATAGTTCTCTCTTGAGAAAAGTGGAACGTTTCAACCAAATGAAATTTATTTTATTATTTACTCCGTGTCTAAAGAAACAGATATTTTGAAGAATGATGGTTACCAACCTACAGTGGTCCCCATTGGCTTGCAATGCATGAAAGCAAAATCACTGATACTTTTTTGTAAAATATCTTCTTTTATGCTTCATGGGGGAAAGGCTTTGAACAAGAGAGTGAATAAATGAAGACAGACTTTTTAATATTTGGATATTTTGTACTCTAATGCAGTGCACCTAAAGTAAATGAAACCGCCGCTCACATAACTCTCTGTTAAGCTATGAATAAGAAACCTCATTTTCCCTTTGGATGTATTTGCGTCTATGCTAATAAGCTGCGTGATGTTGTGCTTCGCCGTGTGGTTTTGTTGCTGAGCCACTCTGTGTGGTTACGTGTTGTATTTTGTGTTGTGTGGTTACATGTTTTGCTCTGATACGTTATGCCTTGTGTTGTTGTTCTGTGGCGGGGAATGTGGCATGGAGTGTGGTCAGGAGGAAAGAGGTAGCCTGTCATCTTAATAGACTTAAACTGTCAACGCTAATGGTGCAAAAAAATCTCCAGTACACAAGAAGACTTGCTCACAAACAAGCTTGACCAAGTGCACAAACCTTCCAGTCTGTTATCATGGGATTCCTTAATAAAATAATAGGAGGATAGACTGTTTTGTTTTTTGTTATTTTGGGGGATTGTCAGAGATCAGAGGGGGATTGTAAACAGGACAGTGACTGTGATGTACATAACACAGGATGACCTTGTGTTTGTATCCATACGACCCTGAGTCACATACTTTAACTGTAGATAAGAGGAGAAGTGACATAAAACCCAAAGCAGACGGTCCTTACGGTAAAGAGTGTTTACAACCGCATGTCATTGTTTTTATTATATTTTTCTGATTTATTCCTCTTTTATTCTTTCTTTCTTTCTTTCTTTCTTTCTTTCTTTCTTTCGGTCTGTCGTCTGTCTGTCTGTCTGTCTGTCTGTCTGTCTGTCTGTCTGTCTGTCTGTCTGTCTTTCTTTCTTTCTTTCTTTCTTTCTTTCTTTCTAATGTTCTTTCTTTCTTTCTTTCTAATGTTCTCTGTTTCTTTCCTTCTTCTTTCCTTCCTTCCTTCCTTCCTTCCTTCCTTCCTTCCTTCCTTCCTTCCTTCCTTCCTTCCTTCCTTCCTTTCTTCCTTCCTTTCTTTCTTTCTTTCTTTCTTTCTTCCTTCCTTCCTTCCTTCCTTCCTTCCTTCCATTCTTTCTTTCTTTCTTGCGTTCTTTCCTTCATTCTTTCTACTGTTCTTTCTTTCGTTCTTTCTTTCGTTCTTTCTTTATTTCTTGCTTTCTTTCCTTCTTTCTCCTTTCTTTCTTTCTTTCTTTCTTTCTTTCGTTCTTTCCTTCTGTCTTTCTTTCTTTCTTTCTTCCTTCCTTTCTTTCTTTCTTTCTTTCTTTCTTTCTCTCTTTCTTTCTTTCTTTCTTTCTTGCGTTCTTTCCTTCATTCTTTCTAATGTTCTTTCTTTCTTTCTTTCTTGCGTTCTTGCTTCCATAAAAGTGACATAAAACCCAAAGCAGGGTGTTTTGACGGCAAAGAATGTTCTCAATGATTTTACAATCTTTTTCTGATTTATTCCTTTTTTTTCTTTCTTACTTTCTTTTTTTCTTCCTTTGTTTTTATATATATTAAATATATTACCAGAAATCTCATTACATACGTTGTAATTACATTACAAAGGGGATGCATGTTCTCGCTCAGTGTAAACAGCAATCTATTCCACCTGAGTGCACCTGAGACCTAATAAAAGGTGTTTTCCTGTGAAGACCTACAGGTTACCTCTGTCGAATCATGTACCGTAAACTAGAGATGGACCAAAAATCTGATATCAGTTTCAGTTTCTGTTGAGCATTTGTAAAGCTATCAAATATAAAAAAATTGTCACGTGAAAAGTCTCACACAACATTTGTACATGTCCAGTACTCTGTCTGTGAGAAGCTCACACCAGATTTGAACCATCTGTCAATCAATGGGGTTCCCAGCCTGCCCAGTCTGGACTTTGTTCTCTCAGCTACATTATATGGTTCGGGTATGTGGGAGTGTGTTTGTATTTGTGCTTGCTTCCTCTGACATTTTATTGGGACGGTGTTTTCAGAAACGTAAGTCTAGTGTATGGTTAGTCATTCATAGGTTATCTATGAACTAAAGTCAAATAACATGTCATGTACAGGATGTGTGACCTTTTGTTGCCAGGGAATACATTAGAATTAGAATTTTATAGCTGAATTCATTTGTAAGTCAAATTGAATTGAAACTTGGTCTGCCGATGAACACTCAAAAATGTTCTCTGAATATTATAAAGAAATATTTTCCATCCTCAGTTGGTCATGTTTTGTAATATAGTTATGAACTAGAAATACGTCTTATTTAATCATTTTGCTGAAAACAGTTAAAAATTTTCTTCCCAGAAAGCCCATTAGATTGGTTTGTTGCTTGATAGACACATCAGAGATGTGCATGGTTTGATAAAAACAAGCCTTTTTGGGCTGATGTCTACTGATGTGTCACATATGTCTCCAGCTTTGTCTCCCCCTCATATGACTCTTTTCCTCTTTATTTGTCTTCATCTATCTCTGTATGGCTCATTGCACTTATGCTGCTCTCGTAAAATATGATATCTATTATTCACGTCTTCCTTTATCACTAATGCTTCAATATTTTTCCATCAAGTACTGCTTGCACAAAGGTGACAGAAATTTGGCCGACAGTCACCATCAGCGGTTGACCTGTTTTTAGATTCCTGACTCATTCTTTTCTTGTTTCTTTAACAAAATATTTTTCTATGTGAAGTAAAGCAACCACAAGGGACATTTATGTTAGTTCTGGAACATCATTTCTGTCAGAGTCCCAAACTCCATCTGATTTTATTTAACAGGAATGTTGTTTTAGACACAACATACGATTCAGAAGTGCAGTGATCTATTAAAATAAGTCAATAAATCTTGGCTTTACAAAATGATTAAATATTCTCTTTCAAGCAGATCCCCATCCATTTCCTTAAAAAATCTGGCATACAGAGATATCATCATCTTTAAACACACAGTCACAGTCCAGCGTGAGTTCACCTTATCATAGGTCACTATCAGCATTCACACATAGCATTTGAAACAGTCCACATCCCATCCTGTTTTCAATTTAAGGAGGAAACATGCCATGAGCAATGATCAAACGGAGGCACTGGGACAGGGAGTTCTTTTTTACTCTGAATCCTTCTCATTTTTCCTTAATAGATCTAAATTGACCAATTGAAGGAGCTTGTGAAGTATGAAGTCATACGATGTTTTAAGTTGGATATACAGTCAATTGTGTGTAGTACACAACAGAATAGTCTTGCTATCTCGCTCCCTTAATTATTCCTCGACTCTCATAGCCCCGCAGCTTAATAGTAACCTCTCTCTTTCTTTTACACGCACACGCACACGCACACGCACACGCACACGCACACACACACACACACACACACACACACACACACACACACACACACACACACACACACATTAGTAAACTTCTTATCTAATGGAACAAATCTGAAAAAGCTGTTCATTATTCAATAAAACTGCATTTAACCGATTAAATCCTCTAAATGGTGGAAGTGAAATTGCTAATCATTTTATTTTATAAAAGGTTCCTAGAAAACGTTTTTACGAGGATTCTGTAATATTCACAGACACATTCTTTTTAAAACCTTTAACTTCACTGATTCTTGAAAACCAAAGTACATTGACGCTTCAGCACCTTTACATCCCAACATCTAACACTTTAAAAGTGTTGCATCTATTTAATGCTGGATGGATTTAAGCTGTCAAAATTTGCTAAATAAATTTTGCATTACAAACTTGTCAATTTTCTTTTGAATAAGAAAGAAACTGAACGTAGGGATGTTAGAAGACAAGCATTATTTATACGCAAAGTTCAAGTTGTGAAAGAAACAGGTAATAAAGTGATAACACACATATCCTTTTTTTATTGTTGGCAGTAACCATCAAACAACGTCTGGGTTTCTAGGAAGCTAAGTTTTGGCTTCTAAGATCAAAACCAAACCATCTTTTTCCTACGGTCCTGCTTTTTACACCAAGAGTTTAATGACTGTTCATAAACCCCATTGACACAATGCAGGAAAACAAACCATTTCTGAGACTTCTTGAACTGAACCTGACTTTCAAAGTTCAAGTTTAAATGCTGCATATCCTCCTCATGGTACTTACAAACACCGACTCTTGGAAACCTGAATGGAGATCCCAAACCAAACATCCAACCAGAGAAAAACAGAATCCAGGCAAACTGTGACAAAACAGAGAGAGAAGAAAGAGATCTCACCTAAGCTTAGGTTCAATCTTGAAGTGCTACTGGGTTCTTCCTCACGATGTTTGGGATGAATTTCATTCTGCCCTAAAATATCCTTCTGATCCCTTCAGAACATCTGCAACCCTTGAGAGGTGTCTCTCATCTACTCCTTTGCAATAGCAGTTTCAAAGTTGTGGAAGCGTACCTACTGTTTGTCCAGACGCAGAGAAAGTGTGTTTATATGCAAATTGAAGAATAAATGAGAGTGTGTGTGAGTGTGTTTGTGTGTGTGTTAGAAAGAGAGAGTGATTTTAGAAAAGAAAGTGACTGCGCAGGGGCATGTGTGTTGATGGAGTGTGTGATAAGTGAGTGAGTGAATGAACAACACAGAGAGAGAGTGAGCGAGATAAAGAGAGAGAGAGAGAGAGAGAGAGAGAGAGAGAGAGAGAGAGAGAGAGAGAGAGAGAGAGAGAGAGAGAGAGACGTCGCCCCTTGGGGAAATTCCTCCCTTTCCAACCTTCATCTACAGTCTCTCTCTCTCTCCCTCTCTCTCTCTCTCTCTCCCTCTCTCGCTCTCTCTCTCTCTCTCTCTCTCTCTCTCTCTCTCTCTCTCTCTCTCTCTCTCTCTCTCTCTCCCTCTCTCTCTCTCTATGTTACCTCCCGCTCCCGCTTTTTCCATATCGTTTCATTTGTGTTTCCTCTACCTCTCTCATTCAAATACAGTCACTTGTTTCCTTAGCACACATGCATTCCCTTGTTCCCTTCATCCAGCTCTCTTTTTAAAGGTAGAGGGCTTTGGAATGTATTTGCCCCAGAAAAAACCCAAAATCATAAATAACTCACAGAGTGCTGGCATACAAACACAGGGCACAAATAGATGGGCAGAGCGTGTCAGTTAATCTCCAAATGCACATCACACATTTACAGTAGAACGGTACATTACCCACGCTGAAGGTATTAGTTCTTTTCAATGCCGAAAAGTATGCTTGGAATTTTTTAGATGTTTCCCAGCACTTAATGTGCTTTTAATAAATCATGAGAGTTTTCTGGGCTGTTCTTGTTCGAGCTGTGAAGGTGCCACTGATTTTTTATAGCATGGGCAAATCAGCAAATATTTTGAGTGTGAACATTTGCTGTCAGCATTAGAGGGTCATAAAACATCATTTATAAGGAAGTGTTTTGGGGAAAAAAGAAAGAATAGATGTAAACCACAAAGCAAAGCTTAAAAGAGACATGAGGGCTTTTTACTACTTTCAGAATTTTTAAAAATAATATTGCCATATTAATATATGTTTATATATATATATATATATATATATATATATATATATATATATATATATATATATATATATATATATATACATATATACACATACATATATAAACATATATACATATATATTCCATAATTTAAATATAATTTTATCAAAATCTACCATAAGATTTTAAAGCCCTCATGTTTCTTTCAAGCTTTCAATCTTCTTTGCATCTTTCATCCGCCTCAGTAAAAGCACATTTAAGTGTCTCTGTAAGTGATGCTAAAGGTTTGCAAAGACCTAAAATAAGTGTGCATTTGCGTTTTTCCTCCGAAATGATTAAGATGCCTGTCTGCATAGGTTTGTCTACACCTTCCTGCACTTTTGCTGAGGTTTCAGTCGGATTATGGATTACTATGGAGTCTTATTATCTACCTCACCCACATGAGCGGTAATGCAGTGTGAAGAGAAGGGGCTGAGATTTTAAATGAAGACCTCCTGCCGTGGAAGATTTCAGAACGAACACATCCTCCCTCCCTCCCTCCGCTCGCAGCATTTGCTTTTCTGCATCTGTACTTACAGACCTGGGGGGGATGTTGAAAGCTGTAGTCTGTGATGTCGCACCATTGGGGGTTGAGATTGTCTCCCATATTCCTCTTCCTCCTTTGAGACACCCGGGAGCTCCTCTAACCCCCAGCCTTGTTAGTGAGCGTGGCCTTTTCTATAAATGTGTCATGCTTTCTGTTTTTGCACTCTCCGCGTCTCTCAGTTCTGAATCTGCTATCACAGCGCTTTCAATTTTTTCGAATTCTTTGGATTTTTCTTGTATCTGTTTTCCTCTCCATACAGAGAAGTCTCTCTTCCTCTCTGGCATCATTATTTTCATCTTTAATGCTTCACCCCTCTAAGCAAGATGTTTATCTCCCACGGTTTCGGGATTCCTCTCCTCCGCCTTCATTAAAGTATCTTTTTGTCTCTGCTCCGCAGGCTGGTTTTATAGAAATCAGAGGAGGGGGGACAGACCACAAACTCGCAGAGGGTGGCCAGTCTTCAGGTTCGGCTTTCAAACAAAGTGATTGTTTGTGAGTTCCAGAATGTTCCTCTTAGATAGGCCATATTGGCCTGGCCATCTGAAGATAAGAAGGCAGCTCTGAGATCAGTCTCTGAATAGCATTACGTGCCTGTCAGATCCGTTTTTCCTCTATTGTCTGTTTATTCTCTATATTTGTCAGTTTGTGCGCTTGACAGAACTTAAAAGTTTTCTTGGCCTGTATGAAGACAAAAGCAAGGGAATTATCAGAAGTAGAACTATTGTATTGCATTATAATACAGTTTGTTGTCAAAGGATATTTTTGATATATTATATTTGCCCAAAAATACAAATATCAACACAATGTATTTTTAATTGTTATTTTCTTTTTCTGTTAAACACACAGCTCCATGATGCTTTTTCGTACATCCGGCTGGCAAGATTTTTAAATATTAGTGACCCAAAAATAAAAAAATTATAATCATTTATTTAGTTTGTCATTTCAGAGCTGTGAAATGCAAAACACAAAAGAAGATATTTAGAAGAAAGTTTGTGAATCAACAAAAAATGTATAAAATATAAAATAAAATGTACATATAGATACCATATATGTTTATACACATTTTAATTGTTATATTAACGTTAATTATATTAAAATGTTCATGCATAGAAAGTATATATACAGTATACAGTATACAGTATACACATATATATATATATATATATATATATATATATATATATATATATATATATATATATATATATATATATATACACAAGCACATAAACACTCATAAAAATAGGGAGTTATTTTGGATAGTACTTAGACATATGTTATATAAACACAAACTTTTCTGTCTTGGAATATTTAACATTACGAAGTTTGACAGGCCTACATCTTTGAAGGAAGAAAGTCACACAGGTCTGAAATGGGCAATTCCGTGGAAATGTCAACCATACCATGACAATATCAAGTTTTTAGGTCCCTCTTAAAATTTTTAGGATATTAATTTTAAGTGCATGATTTTTTATAGTTAAGTTAGGGATATTTTTTAGGATTGTCAAATCCATAATGCTAAATTTTTTTCATCATTGGACACATGAATATTAAAATATAGTTATTATTTTATGTTCGATAAAGAGCTATTTCTTGGCTTATTGTTGGATATTTTTATTCTGGTTTGTAGATTATAATTTATATTAATAAAGAAGAAAAAAAGAAGTTGGTTGTCTCCCAAAATTGGTGTCCATTTTTTGTCACATAAAGTGGGTTTATTTACCTTTTTTAAAATAGAAAACTTGTTCGTAGACTGATATTTTCCTGATATTTAAACACTATTATCAAGGTTTTGTATAATATAAACAGTTGGTTCACTGTTCAGGTTACATTTACAATTTAAGATATTTAAGATCATACCGTAACGCAAAATGTCACGTCCATAATGCTGGAATATCCCAAATAATAAAATGATAATAATAATAATAATATTATTACCAAATTTTTATATTTATGTTAACTATCACTTTGACTGTTACTGTTTAATAGTCTAATTTTAATTTGTCTTTAACAGCAAAAGGTTTCATAATATCATAGGGATAATAAAGTATATTTTCTTTTAAGCTGACACAAAGGAACATATTCACATCATCATATTTATCGCCTCGAAGTATACATTCAAATGTAATAAAATGAGCAACATAATTGCTCATTTTGTAATTTAAGATTTGATAGCAGATCCCCTTTTATCAAACACGCAAGCCTAATGCCGTGATTCAAGGTTCCAGACGGTGCAGGAGTAACAGCATCAAGTTGACTGTGAATCTATGAAATTAATAATGCAGGTCAGGAAACGGCCTCCAGACAACAGATCCTGCTCAGCACTCGCGTAACCTGAAAGATTCAGACAGACTGAGTCATAGACAAGAGCACCAAGCAGACAGAGATAAAAACACAACTCATTTGTTCTCGCTGAATGCTGCAAGACCAACACTTAGAACTTAGACAAGTAATTAAGAACACAATGTAATCACCATGGAAACATTAAACTCTCTCTACTGCTGCGAACATACATTTAAATGCAAAATGTAAATGTGCTTGTACCCACTTTAGAGCTTTTACTGCCAGATTTCAGCCCTGCACCATGCATTCAAAGAACAGGCTGTGATAATATGCACACATCCTTTAGATGGTTCTTAAAGTACATATTTTTTTGTTGCTCAGGAATAGAAGTTTTCATGATTATAGACCACTTCGGTAGAGGTATACAATGCTGGTCAGACGCTAGTCTATAAAAACTTGCTATTTCACTTTTTGAAAAAAATCTGTCACAAAATACTCAACCCTAAGTTGTTCATAAACTTTGTTTATTTTGTTCAGCTGAGGAGATATTTGGAAGATTTGTACTGCTGCAAATTCCACTACCATAGCAGAAAAAGTAACAATTGTAGTCAGGTTTATTTGTACATTTTTCAAAATGTTTACAGAACAAAAAAGCGCAATGTTACACATACTTTTTTTTTTACTGTGGTACCCCACAGATCCCAGTTGCTAACATTCTTTGTAATATCTTTCTTTGATCACAACCTTTTGTTAGAGATAAAAAATGCTGGTCTAGCATTGGTCTAGAAGCACTTTACCCAAAAATAAAAATTCTGTCATGAACTACTCACGTTGGTTCAAACCTGTATGTGTTTCTTTGTTCGGCTGAGGGGATACAAAGGGAGATATTTGGAAGAATGTTAGCGATTGAGATTTCTGGGGCACATTTAAAATGGTAATCTAAGGTTTTCTACATTCTTCAAGTAAACAACTAAACGTATTTAGGTTTGTAACAAAATGATGGTGAGTAATTCATGACAGTATTTTAATTTTGGGGTAACCTAGCCCCTTAAAGTTTCTAAAAACTTCAAGCAAAATCTATTTAAAAGAAAATGTATACCTATAATGTATAATGCATTATAAATGTAAATGTATTATGTATAATTCAAATAGCTAGGAATATCTTTAAGATGTCATCATTTATATGACACAATTGAAATGAGTGGAAAACAAAAGCGGAAGTGCTTCTTTGAACTGTATTTTTGTGAAATGGTCTATATCTATACTACCGATTCTGCGTATGTAGAAAGTTGCTTTGAATCAATGCAAAATTGTGAAATATGCTCTAGAAATGAACTGGATCAAAGAATGACCCCTGATGTTAAGTATAAATTAATTATATGAAAATGTTTACCCTTTTAAATACAATTCTTATAAAGCATGATATACTGTAATTTCAATGTGAATTCTCATATACTGAAATAGTGGTTGTGTTTTTCAATACTGAAAGTCGGCAGCGTATGATTAATGGATTTTGTTTCTGTGGTCTGTGAAGTCCCAGCATCACTTGTTTCCTTTCACTGACAGCATCAATTTATGACATGTGAAAATAAAAGCAAGAGAACTTCAAGAGGGGACTGTAAAAAATCTCTCCGCTCTTGCATTGTAATGATCACCGCACATACATTATAAATAACAAATCACTCTGAGATTTCTGCCATCCTCTTGATTTAAAAAGGATGCGCTTAGCCACTATATATGTGTGCATTAGCAGGCCAATCGTAAAATCTCTGCTTACATTGCATTGCCGTCCAAGTGTGCCGAGCAACATTAAGTACACGATGGGGTACTGTTTACATTCTTTAAGAGACGTTCCTCTTCATAAATATTATGAATGAACAAACTTGCAAACATGCTTACATTTTTATTTTGAAGGCTTTGTCAAACCCTGGAACAATAATGTCTGAAATGCTGATGCAGTATATGTTCCAGGCAACAGTGGTACCCTGATGCCCTCATTGATTTAAAGGGATCTCTGGATGTTTTATATATACAGTTGAAGCATCATATAAACTGATGCTGTTATGCATTTACGAATATGATGCTAAAAACATTCTTGTTTGTCCCTGTAGGTTTATGCTAGTGAGTCCTTGTTCGGTTATGATTTTAGAATGTAATGTTATGCGACACTTTAAAATTTGCACAAGGAATGTTTGTACACAATGGTTGTAATGAACAATAGCTCAATTTAAATGATACTTTACCCAAAAATGTTGTCATCATTTGTTCTCTTACCCTCATTTCAAACCTGTATTACTCTTTTTTTCAGAGATAATTAGAATAATGGCGGCAACACATTCACTTTTATTTTCAAAACACTAAACCAATGTGCCAGTTCCCAAGATTTTTCAAAATATCTTCTCTTTGTGTTCTGTAAACAAAGAAAGTCACACAGGTTTAAAAAAATAAAGTGAGAGTATGTGTTGACAGCATTTTAATTTTGGTTTGATCACTTTCATGCTGATATTTTCCTCCTTCTATATGCTCACACCACCATAAAAGTAGTTACTTCACATTTCGGTTATCTGTGGATGCTTGTAATTTTATGCACACATAGACAATTCCAGTGATACATTAAGAAATTTTATTCTATAAACATCTTCGATTTTCATGGTTGGTCTCTGCTAGTTTATACTAGTTAGTCCATGTTCAGTGCTGATTTTGAAATACAATATCTGATTGATATTGATATGAACTGCATTAGGAACGCTGTACAAAGCAGTTGGAATGAAGAACGATGAAAGTCTTGTCGTTTAAAAACGTATCACACTTCCGTGTGATACAAAAAAAGATATTCCGAAGAATGGTGCCAACTCATTCACTTGTATTGTATGAACAGGAAGCCAATGCAAGTGACTGTGTGCCCATTTCCAACATACTTCAAAATATCTTTTTTTGAATTCTGTGGAATAAAAATGTCCCACAGTTATTAAATGACACAAGGGAGAGTAAATTCTAACAGAATTTTCCTTTTTTTAATTTGGTCCTCCAATGCTGATCTTTTTCTCCGTCCATATACAAAAATGCACAGCTAACAAAAATAGTTACTCCAATAAAATAGGACAGCCCATTTATAGACCCAACAGCATTAACAGATAATGCATTCAGATGCATTATGTATGCGCTTCTGCTGCTTTCCAGGGTCTGTCTCGCGCTGTCATGGTTTGATTGCATAATTTCCGTTCAAATATCAATAAAACAAATCTCTTTGTCTATCTTTAGAAAAGCCACAATACTGCCTCACATCACCCTCGGTTGGCACTTCTGTGATCCAGAACGATAGTTTAATACCAGGTGACTGTTTTCATTCCCACTTTAGCCTTGGCGAGGATGGAGAGGGTGAAGAGGAAGCAGTGGTGTTTGTAAACCTGAGATGATATTTTCTCAGGAGAACACACACTGAGGTTGTTATTGCATCAAGTTGCAGGAAGGTGCCCAGGGCTGGCCCTCAAATGAACAGACCCATGGGCAATCAATGGACAATAGGCTCAAAGGATGCTTAAAGCTGCAGGCTAATCGTGTCTGCCAAAAGACATCTATAATAATCCACTTCCTTGACGTTCTATTATAATTTATGTGCCTTGGCTTTCACGCTGCAATGTGGTGGACAGTGGCACATGGAAGTGGAAAGAAGAGAACAGGTTGTGCTGGCTGAGCGAGGTACACCCGCGCACCTGTGTGCAGCTGTGACTAATTACCTTGTATATGTGAGAGTCTCCGGACGCCTTCTCGGGAGGAAAAATGTCATTTGGATGGCGAGAAGAGCGCGTGTTTCGATGCTCTGTCACTGGGGCCGGTGTGAGGGCACTGCAGGGGCGCTGGACAATTACCACAACTCAGACGCCATCACCTCAATCAGAAGTGGCCCGGAGCTTTGCGCTTTCCCATGCTTCTATTTGTGGGTTAGGGCAGAATAAGGTGATACATGCAATATTCTATCAATGACATCATCACTGCCAGATACACACACATGATAATACTCTGTCTCTCTTTCTTGTGTGCAGAACAACAAGCATAAAAAATCAACATTTATTTTTTTATACATTAAATATTTTTGCAAAAGCAATATTTTAAATTGCAAGGCATATTTTTGGGTAATTCATTAATACACATTAAAAAGGGACTTAAGATATAAATTGGAATGCACAATTTACAATTATTAGGGAAAAAAAGATTTTGTTAATGCACTCTTTATATTTCCTCTGGACTAAAAATTGTTTTGTTTGAAAATCCCCTTAGCCTGTTGTGCTTACTTTAGTATATTTTATATATTGATATACATTTTGTTCCTATTTTATTTATATTAAGTTAACTGAATAATGAACCACTAAAATATTGTTTTAGGACTTTTCTCAACAATTGTAAGTTGACCAAACAAACTCTTGTTGCAAGTTTTACAAAAAAAATTTGTAAATCTGGCAGTAATAATAAAATCTTTTGTATTAACAACAGTTAACTTACGTCACTGTATGAATTCACATTTTTGATGTACTTATGCACAAGGATGTGTTTAGAACTATAGTTCATTTTTACAATTTTTATTAATATTTTGTTCTCAGCATGTAATACACTTTTACCATCAAAAGTACTTGTAACTTGAATTAATTCACAATGACCTAACATACATTTAATGTTTTCGCTTTTAGATATTGTATCTAAATTCATGCGTTGTGGCTATGACAACATTTGCCGTAAGTAAACATCTAAATTATCATTAAAATTCTGTTAAAATGTACAATGTAAAAAGAATGTACAACAAACCCCCAAAAACTCTTCATGGACCACACGATAGTTGTTTTATTTAAAATTAAATGTTCCATTTATGAAGAATGAATTGGACAATGCTTTTAAAATACACATACATATTGACATCGAAGCCATCCATTTGTATAACCTCTTGTAGGAACAAGATATTTTCAGTTTGATATTTGCATTGTCCAAATGCATTTACTAACGTTAATAAAGCAACCTCATTGTAAAGTCTTACCAATTGTGTGAATTTGCATAAAATGTTTGCAGCTCATGTTTATATAAAGCTAGTACCATAAAAGCAAAGAGAGAGAGAGATTTTTCAAGAGCCCCACTGTGTAACTCAAAAGGACATCGCCCATCGCATTCAGCTGATTTCTAACAACCGTTTATTAATCTTCACACTCATTGCAGCAGATCATATACCATCATCCTCTCAGACCTCCTCTGTTTCTGTAGCTTCCAGACCTCTCTGGATATCATTTTGTGGCCTTTATGAGTGTGTGTAGTGACAGGGCAGGATTAGATTCTCCATGCAGTGTCAAAATCCTTTGAGAGGATGCTGGCTGGTTATTTATGCACATATTTGTGTGTATGTGTGTTTTGCATTAATATTTACATTAACATATATGGCAGTCACTTTACCCTTCAAGGTATGTATGTCGTTTCTGAAAATCAAAACCTATGACCTTGGGGTTTGCTGCGACCTTGTACAACCAATGGAGCTACTGGATTTCATTAAATCTTCACTTTCCATGTGCAGGTTTTTTTTCTGAAGGAAAAGTAGCCGTCGACAAATCATACATTCTGTCTTACCAGCCTAAAGATTTACAGAAATCCCTAGCAACCGCATCAATCCACAGCTTGAGTCAGTGTTTGTGTGTGTATGTGTGTGTATGTTGTATAATGAATACAGACAGATACACAAACAGACAAATATGATGAGAGATGGTCTGGTTTCGATAAGAAAACATAAGCTTGTGTCACATATGCCACACTTCCCTTGAAGATTAGCTCAGGGGCTGAAGAATAAGCCATGCAATCATTTTTCAACATGAGACCTTACAGAAATGGAAGAGAGATAGACCCAGATTCAGTTTAAGACGTAAACTGTAACTGACCTGAGAATTCCCTCTTTGCATTTACAACATGTGTCTTATAATACTTAATACAACAATTCACTTGCCTGAATCTACTTTGTAGGTGAATGAACTGTACTTGCATGACTAAAACTACAGTGCAGAAATAGTTCCTGAAAGCTGAAAGTATTAGTCTGTCACTTGCTTTTTTGTGATATGCAGACATGAAATATAAACATTTGCAGTTTTTTAGTAGATATGTGCATTTATTCACACTCTTGACATTTTGCCCCTGTAAAACACAAATATATCATGAAGATATTCAGAAGAATGTTTGCTACCAGAAGTAATTGGATCCTATTGGCTTACACTGTATGGACACAAAAACAATGTGGGTCAATTGTATTGGCTATCGCTTGAGAACATTCTTCAAAAAACGCAGAAGAAAGAAATTATACAGGTGTAAATTGTCAAGAGCGTGAATAAATATTGACAGGTTGCAAAAGGTCTGAAATGAAAAGAGCAAATGATGACATACATTTCATTTTTGGGTGAACTTTCCCTTCAATGACCTGAGGTATTAGAATAGGATATTTTAAAGGCTTTTTAATGTAGGCGACTAGGAAACCTACCAAAAACAAAAACTGAAGGAGATTCCATTTTTCTTCAAAATACTTAATCTGGTTGGTCATATATTGAGTAATCTGTTTGTTGCTAAATAGCTATTTTATTCATACTGGCAAGCGTGGCATTGTGTTGGATGCTCTGTGGGTTGGAGGAGAAGTGAAAAAAGTGTGTATGTGTCCACTTTTAGAACAATAGATTTGTCCCCGGCGTAGATTTGTCCTGACACCAATCTCCCCACAGGTGAAAGCAAGACATTCATTTAATGCAAAACGTTCACATGTCACAGTGACTTGGGGCAGTCAAGCTACTTTAAGGCAAAGTTTATATTTAGGTGGCGGTACAGTGGAAAAAGTAAAATTTTATTAATTTTAAAGGAATACTCCTCCCAAAAATGTAAGTTTTGTCTTGAATTGCCCGCCCTCAAGTTGTTACAAACCTGTACAGATTTTTGTTCGGTTTAACACTTAGAAAGAAATCCAGAACTATATTTATAAGAATGTCTGCAACTGAGATATCTCTTGACTACCATAGTAAAGTATCCATAGCAGTTTGTTTCCTAAATGTGTATTACAGAACAAAACATTTACATTTTCTTTTCCGCAGCAGTCAATGATGTCTCAAAAATCTCAGTTCCCGACATTGTTTCAAATAGCTTTTTTGTTATAAAGAAATTAAGAAATGTTTGGAAAAACCACAGACTGAGTAAATCACCTAAATTAACTTACGTCCCTTTTTTCTGGAGGGTATAGTTATGTCCACCCAAAAACAAGATTTTGTCATCATTACATGTTGTTCATGTACATTCCACTTTCGTCAATGTACACAGTGCAGATATTTTAAGAAATGGTATTATGTTCAGGCGAAGACAATTATTAAAAGGTTATTCGGAATATGGTTATTGACATTTATCAAAATATCTTCCTGTGTTTTCTGCAATAGAACCAAAATAATTTTTTACCTAAAACTATTTTATAATATTGAAGCACTGCTGAGCTTTAACTTCGGGGCTTCCCCTTCTCTATAGATGATGAGTGAGTTCAGAGAGCAGCAGGTTACATGAAGATGGAGGTCTGCTGGGACCGAGCTCTGTGCCGTTGTCAAGCATCCAAGTCAGCAGGGAGTCTGCGTTTGCCATCACATCTACATACATGAAGAGTGAGCTTTTAAAAAAGTGTTTGCATATGTGTGTGTGTGTGTGTGTGTGTGTGTGCACCTGTGTGTGTGTGTGCACCTGTGTGTTTTATATCCCCATTTCATTTTCCTTCATGTCTTATCCTTTCTTACGAAAAACAACTCCTTTAATGTATCACGGTGTATTTTGCGTGCGATTGCGTCTGTTTTCTGGTTCAGTTAATTGTCAGGTCTCGGCTCCTGCCTGGTGGCCTGGTCCCTCGTGGTAAAAGCTGTTGTTTGCTCGGTGCATCTGTCGTACTGTACGTGTCTCACCAGACAGCTCTCACAACACAAAGCTCTCTGTTGCCCTCCCTTATCGTCAAATAAACAGCACAAGTTTAGTGAGGATAGAGTGGCAAGATCCCTTGTCTTTTTACGGTTGTGACCTTTATTTTAATGACATCATAACTTCACACAGAGTAATTGTAAAGTGGGCTGTTAGTCACCTGGTGCGCACTTGAATCTGCTTTCTAGAGCACTTTAATCATTTTATAAAAGTCTAATCACTTAACTGATTTAATTAATGGATTCACATATAAATGAAACTCCTGGATTATTTAATCACTCAAAGTCGTTCTGAAACTTTTCTTTTTATCCAGCGAACCCAAATGAGCAGATACACCCAATACATCCAAAAACTGAAATAAAAAATCTTTAGTTGTTTTAGGCTTTTTTGGATGTATTTTGGTCATGAATTTGAACTAAACCTTAGGACTGAAGGGGAAAGACTGAAGACAAGGTTATCACAATAAATCTTTCTTTACTTTTCAGAAACACTTGTACAAATTAAAATAGATTTATTATTCTTTGATGTTATTGTAATTTGGAAAATACAGAGCAACCTTTCTGCTATTTTGACTTGTTTCTACACTTTTTATTTTCTAAAAATAAATACAAATAGAAACATTTGTTTTAAATTTTGTGGAATTATTGTCAGTAATTCACAGAATAAAATAAAGATAATAGTATATATTTATATATAGTATCATATATATATATATAATAATTTATAATACAGCACAGTATTTTATTTTTTACTTAATCCGCTACATTTCATAGATGTTTGTAAATGTTTTAGTTTTAGTTTAGTACTTTCCAGCTTTTAAAAGCAAAAATCTAAAACACTTTGCAAAAGAAATTCTTCACAATGAAGTGAAGTAAAAACAAATATAAAAATATGTCACCCTGCTTCTGAAAACCAGGCTAAAGTTGAGTAAAAAAGCAATTCGATTTGATTTGACCTACTTATTTCACTTTGATTTCAATCTTTGACATCTTCCTCAGATAATATTAAAGATATCAATGTGATGTCCTCACAGAATGTTCTTTGCATTGTGTAGAATGATTTTAAGTGTAGGGTCACAATATCCATATTATATCTGAGAGTGTTCTTTAAGATAAAAATGAATGCAACACTCTTGTTACTTGTTTACACTGTGTGCAAAAAGAAGGAGTTTCATTTCCACATATATATTTTACTTCAAGATTGTCACCCCAAAGCTGACTTATGACGATATATACTTTAATCCTGATCAAAAGACTTTGTAGAAAAATAGGTCAAATTCATGTAGAATTCTGTCACTGTAATATTAGGACCTGTATAAATGTGTTTAAAACGTTTTCTTTGTTTTACATAAAAGAAAGACTAAACATGTTTATTGTATGTTTGGAAGAAATATCCTTCTAGCACATTATTACTGCTGCCTATACTGTACATAGCCAACAACATAAAATTGTACATCTAAAAAATGTATTTCAGATTTTCTTATCTTGATGGGAGTTCAAAATTATTAATTGATTTAATAATTGATTTTATTTATTGTGGAACAGACCTATCTCTGTAATACTTGTGAAGTACATACTGTTTTGTAAAATGCTGTAGAAATAAATATGACAATACAGTAATTGCAGTTTGTCTCCTAATAAAAATACAGTACTTCTAGTACTGTAAATATATATACAGTAGTTGTGGTAGTACAGTAAATATATATACAGTAGCCGCATGTGTGCTGTAAATAGAAATACAGTATTTGTGTTTAAAGTAACTCTTGGCATACAGCTGCCCGTAAGTTACAGTAAAATTTACAGCAACCTTTTTAAAGTGCAGTTGGTATTCTATAAAACACAGAAATTCTGAACAATAGCAATGAGAAGTGCAGCTCTAAGTTACTTTAGAGTATGGCTGTCCATTAAAACCGGAATGTAATAAAGATTCAGGGTATGGAGTTATAAGAATGCACTTCAATAGTTCTTGTTCCATTGAAGGAAAAACATAGTGTACAACATCTATTCACTGTTGCTTAAAGTTTTACAGAAGAAATAGTCAAGGTGTTATTATATGTTTTTGAAATGACTGTAAATCATGCGGCATCTGTACACCAGAGGACCTCTTTAGAACAGCGTGTGAAGAGGACAGCATGGAGTAAATAGCCTCACTCACAAAAATGCTTCCTTTAATGGTGAGTGAGGGGGTTAAGTGCTGTAATAAAACTATAAGGAACATGGCAGTCACTTTCCTGGGGGCTTATAGTGCATGTTCTGACCGGAAGTGTGACGGAAGTTCAGAAGTGGGTTCATATTGCTTATCATTGCATAGAGAAATGAATACTTAACATGGTTGTCTGGTTGTCAGTTTTGAGGAATACACAAGAGGTATTTTGTTAATAGCACACATTTACATCTCACTGTGTGTTTGTGTGTGTGTGTGTGTGTGTGTGTGTGTGTGTGTGTGTGTGTGTGTGTGTGTGTGTGTGTGTGTGTGTGTGTGTGTGTGTGTGTGTGTGTGTGTGTGTGTGTGTGTGTGTGTGTGTGTGTGTGTGTGTGTGTGTGTGTGTGTGTGTGTGTGTGTGTGTGTGTGTGTGTGTGTGTGTGTGTGCGCACAAACACATCTGAACGTGTTAAGTAGTTGAAGTCAGAGCGTAGCCTTCAGTTCTCTTGACCTCATGAATATTACATCACTGGACTGGAGGGCATGCAGAACACTAGATTAAATATTAACCACTGCCTCCCACTTCTCTACAGTCTTGTATCTCTCGGATTATGGCTGATTTCTATTCTGTATTTATTTATTAATTTTGGATTCTTTGCCGTACATCTTTTCACCTTAAGATGGCATTGAGTAAAATTTAATCAAGGCTGTCTGTCCTATTTGGTATGAAATGCAATGTGTAGTCCCCTTACCGTCTTTTGGCCTTCACGTGCACATCAACACACTGTACAGTACGTTGTGTTGCATCATTTGTATCCCCCAAAAGCATATTCTGGATTTTATGCCCTAAAGAATTGCATGGGCTCTCAGCTAATATCATTCAAATATAGGCTGAAAAGTTATTTAGTTTTAGTGCACAAACAGTTTTTTATTATTACTTAAGTGAATTAAAATGATGGAGCAGGTCAATTTTAACACAAGGAGGGCTTTGAAAATGCCTTTTTATTTTGCACATACGTTTTCAATGTGTGAAATGTAAAATCAAAAGTATTGGGACAATTGAGTGAAAGGGTTCTCATTATTTAAAAAATAACTTTTTATCTGAAGGTGTATGCCTAAATGTGATTAGTTTAAAATACAAATAGTACATAAAAAAATTATGTAGCAAACATAAGAATGTTTTAATTAAATGAGGATTTTGACTGAATATTGAAGAAAGAAGAGCCAATCAGAACACAGAATAGATTGGGTTGTATTAAAATTCCTTTAAAAGTTTTCATTTGATTATTTAATATTTAGTAAGTAAGAACATTCCCATAATTGAATGACAAACAATTTGTGGGTCAACCAGCACATTCGTATTTTGAATAAATCAATGGTTCATTAAAAGTGAAACCCACAAAATATAATATTCAAATAGCAAGTTTAGAAATATGAAGCATTTATAAAACCTTGCATCATGATTTCCGTTTCGTGATGCATAAGAGCAAAAATAAGCGTCGGTCTTTGGAATTCTCTCCCAGTTACCATCCGTAATTCAGACTCTTTAGCTCAATTTAAAGTCAAACTTAAAACTCATTTATTCAGAACTACTTATCTTCTATGATTACTTTGTGCCCTCAAGTCCAGTATTTTTATCTTTTCTTATTTATATATTATTATTGCTGTTTTTTATTGACATTATTAGTTGCCATTATTTTCTGTTTTAATATTGTTACTGTTGTAACTTGTTGTACGGTGACCTTGAGTGGTTTGAAAGGCGCCTCAAATAAAATGCATTATTATTATTATTATTATTATTATTATTAATGCGTTTTAATACAGGAATTTTCAAACTGGGGTCCTGGGGCCTCCGAAAAGTTCAAGGGGTCCCCAGAAAATCTTTAAATTGTATATGTACACATTAGTTTTCTTTTCTATCTAAAAAAAGTATAATGATTTGTACATGTTTCACACATGGGCAGTATGTTTTGGAAAGAAGAAAATGCTGTTTAATTAACAGTTTCTCTTTGGGCACATACAATCAACATTATTCCTATTATAGACAGCTATGTAATTTTATATTGAATAACTCTTATCATATTCTCACACTAACTATTTATCCAACATAGTTGAAATGCTTCTTTATGAAATATAATGTTCTTTGGTTGAATATGTATTTTAGAAAGGGGGTCATCATAAAGGATCCATCATAATTGGGGGTCCCTGGCATGGTACAGTTTGAGAGCCCCTGATTTAATATACTGTGCTGCCACCTTGAGGTCATAATTCGCTACTGCGCATCTGCTGGGTTTGCTTTACAGCAGCCTACGTGAGATATCCATTACGTAAACCAAGCCGGCGTGTTCTCAAACGAAAGAAAAACGTCCATTTCAAATATTACAAAACATTCTATCTCAAGATGTCTCATTACTGAGGAAGAGACTGCTGGAAGATTCGACACATGCCAATCTCATCTCCATCAATACCATCACCAATCTGGTTATGACAGGGAGGAATATTGAACACTGACATCATCATATGGTAAATTGTGTTTATTTTATTTATTATCAATGAATTTGCATATGGACTTTAGATGAAGAAGAGCATGCAGCATTCAGGATGCATGATGCGCAAGATCAGCTGGTCCTGATGCTGCACTGAATGTCTCTTTAATACATCTTGTAATAAAAACCTGCTTTGAATTTGGAATTGTGCTGGACACTATAGCCAGATAGCACAAATAAGATGTAAAGATCTGGAAAACCTCTGCTGTGTAGTATCATCTGCTGAAATCCCAGAAATAGATGTTGTGCATTCATTCTAAACCATAGACATCCCATTGACATCTTCTAGAGGACTCTATGTGACATCTGACAGCAGGTGTATGAGAGATGTATTGCGGATGAGACAAAAACGAAAGATGGAAATGCAAATTCATGTCTGCCAGATGTGTGTGTGCTATCTTTATAATGGTCTCTATGGGTCTGTACTTCTGTATTTGGTTTTTGCTGATGTGACTTCCTATGGTGGACTGGAATCCAGTCGACACTTTTAAATGTCTCTAAAATAAGACTCACAATCGGGACTTTTTAACATGAATGCCGTCTGATTTTCTTAGGTTAAAGGAGATGTGGTAAAATGGATATTCCTGCATTAAACATGAGCTTTCCACAACCGGAGTCATGGGCCGGACAAAACCATATGACCCCTGGCATGCCTCAAGCCACCTGGAAACCGAACCCAACATGTCCTCCTCCTTCACATCATTACTCATATATTAATCCAACACAGCAGAATACAGAAGTGAGCTTGACTGCCGTGACCCACACACCCATGACCTGCTCAAGTGCTCGTCCTCAGTCACTGTGCTGGGACATCACACAGCAAAGTCACCAGGGTAAGAACAGATCATCTGGATTGGACTATTGTGTTGTGATGTACGTACAGAATAATGTGATTGAACCACTTTCTTTAAGTCAATGATTACATTATACAGATGTGTGTAAGTCTGTTCCGGAGATTTCAAATGGGACGACCCAAGGGATGCAACTGGGAAGCTGCTCTTTACCAGTAAGATCACCCTTAGCTCCCACTTACTCTAAATTATTGTATAATAGACTATTATTTTTACTTGCATTACTATTTTGCACGTACACTGAGAACTGCTTTACCAAAGACAGATTTTTTTGTCTCTCATTAGACGAGTCCAACATCAAATTCTAAGTCAGAGTCACGATACGGTTTGGATCCTCAGCTCCTACCCAGTGTGGTAAAGAAGTCATCCCTCTTCTGATAGTTCGGGCATCTTTCCTCTTTTCTCCCCAGCTGTGTTGCTTTGTCTGGATGTCAGTTTCCCCTTTATACAAACAGGTGCAGGTGATCAAAGAGGACCGGGTCCAGTGGGAGGGAAAAGTGTTTGCTTCGAAGACCAAGTCCTCAGTTCCCCCTCTCTCTTCAACACGATGCACCCTGGAGGACAGAGGTACCGTCACTGCTGCCAAATTTAGCCACATCATTTTTGATTTTATTGCCGAGTTCACATGAAAAATTAAAGTGCTGCACCTGGTTTTGGTGTACAGAGAAATTATATTGACTTTAACTGACTCTCAGACAATGATGGAGACAGACACACAGAGCTCATGAATTATTGACAAGCTGCTCCAGTCTGCCAAAAGCAGGCATCATGATATACCCGGTGGTTGTTTTTTGAGTCTGATAAATACTGCAACACTTAACGGGAGGTATATGCTTGCATGCTTTAACTTACAGGATAAGTGGACTGTTTTATGCTTAAAATAAATTTTTAAAGACCACATCCCCTATAATAATCCTATAATAGGACATATATTACAGAATTATACTATAATAGTCCATATCTCACACGATAATCCCATAATAGACCATATGTCAGAGAAAAATCCTATATTGGACAATATTTTAGCACATAATCCTATAATAGACTGTATATCACAAAACAATCACATAGACAATATCTCAGCACACAATTCTATAATAGACCATATCTCATGGAATAATCCTAAATAGACCATATCTCACAAAATAATCCTATTATTGACCATATCTCACAGAATAATCCTATAATAGACCACATCTCAGAACATAATCTTATAATAGACCATATCTCATAGAATAACCCTGATTGGACAATATCTTAGAACACAATCCTATACTAGACCATACGGTATATCATAGAATAATTCTAAATAGACCATAACTCATAGAAAAATCCTATAATCGACCATTTCTTGGAGAAAAATTTGATAATAGCTCCTATCTCACAAAATAATTATATTATTTACCATATCTCACAGAATAATCCTTCAATAGACAGAATCTCACAGAAAAATTTTATAATCAACCATATGTCATACAAAAATCCTATAATAGACCATTTCTTAGGGAAAAACTAATAACAGCTCTTATCACACAAATTATATTACATACCATATCTCACAGAAAAATCCTATAATCAACATATCGCCCAGAATAATCCTATAATAGAACATATCTTAAAAAACAATTCTATAATAATCCTAAATGCACCATATCTCAGAACATAATCTTATAATAGAACACATCTCAAGGTTAAATTCTATAATAGACCATATTTTATAGAATAATCCTAGATTACGACACATTTTAGTCTATAATCCTAGAAAGCTATAACATGAATTTAAGTATGGTTTGGAAAGATTTTCTTTGAAAAGAAAATCTATCATTTCTATTTAATTTTTGTCTTTATTTCACAACATTTATTCATTAGACAGATGCTTTAATCCAAAGCGACCCATATGTATTGTGCAGTGACCAATTATCACTGCAGAGCAAACGGGGGTAAGGTGCTCTGCTCAAGGACCCGTCAGTCATTGGCTGGTGGTCTGAGATTTGAACGGGCCTGAAAACCCTCCGGCCAAACTCTCTCACCACCAAATCACGGATTCCAAAACCTTGTGAGAAATCTTCTTGGCCGCACACACTTATTTAAGCTCAAGTGATAATGTGTTACTAGAAACTGTATATTTTTCTCTCATACATTATAGTGTCTGTGCAATATATTTGAGTTAGAATCACTTTCATCTTGTGTGGTGCAGGTAATGCCACAGCTCGTTTCCTCCGCTGCACCACCTACATCTTCCCTGTAGATGCTCAGTCAGCTCAGAAGAGCCACCTGCCGCTGGGTGTTACCGTGTGCCCGCTGGCTGTGCCTGAGAGAGGGGAGGTATTAAAAGAGGTGATTTTTTAACTGTTGCCTGCCTGAATCAAATGTTTGAACATGTCATGTGAATGTTTTCTGTAGCACACAGTGCCAGTGTGTGAAGCAGCGGACTGTGTTAAGGGCTGCAGGCACTGCCAAGCCTTCATGAGCCCTGCAATGAGCTGGCAGGACTGTGGCCAAAGATTCTACTGTCCCTTCTGCGACAAACTCACTGAAGGTTAGTTAGACACTCATCATATATATAAACATTAAAATAACTGTTTTTAGCTGATTGATAGAAATGATTTTCCGACATGTCACTTTGAAGATCAAATGTGCACAAAATCGGATCAGATCTGTCTGGTTTTGTCAAAATATTTGAATAACAAAATTCAGTTTTTTGTGACATCTTACGAATGTCACTCATTCACTCAGAGTCTGTTCATTGTTTGTCATAAAATATTTTTTACTTACTCGGAAAATGATCTTCACTGTTTTGTAGTGCCATGGCAGTGCTATCAGGCCACCAATCAGGGCTGCCGTGTCGACTCAGAAAGAAAACCTGAGCTCAGCGTCGGCTCGTATGAAATCTTGGAGAAGCAGACGGTTAGGATCAACATTTTTGACATTGATATTGTTCATTTATGCTCCATTAGGTTCTTTGGTATTGTTGCATGTACATAACATAACATAACCGCATCAATATTTAATATTGAGAAAAATCTGATAATGATATTTAAAATTATTGTACACCCCAAAATTATATTTCTGTCATCTGTCATCTTCATAAAGACCCTTTTATCATTTCTGCACAACACTAAAAAAGATATTTTGAAGAAAGTTGGTTAAAGAACAACAGTGGCACCCATTCACTTCTGAGGACACAAAAGTAAAAGTGAATAGGTGCATTTACCAACATTTTTTAAAATATCTTACTTCGTATTCTATAGAAGAAAGAAAGGCAAACAGGTTTTAAAAGTCAAAAGGGTATCACATCACGTAGTTTGTATGTTGCATCAATGAACAAGTTAGAATAGTCATCACTGTTTTCTATACTAGAGAGTTTGTCATAATATTAGGTAAATTCTTTATCTTCCAACCAGTCCAATGCTGCTGTGTTGCTGCTGGCAATAGATGTTTCCGCAAGCGCAATGAGATCAGGAAATCTAGGTGATATTTGTCAGCATATTTCTTCCCAATTACAGATTGTACATGGGTAAGGCAATAAACAAAATACAAACATGCATAACCTAATGTATATTCTAAATTTATCGAAAACATTGACTTTAACCTTGAATAGGTCTGAGGGAACTGCCAAATCAGATCTGCGAGTTGGTTTGATGACCTATGACAGCCGAATTCACCTGTATAATCTCAGTCCAGCTCTGTCCCGACCCCACATGATGATCATCACCGACTGTGAAGAAATGGAACTTCCTGTGATGGAAGGTCTTCTGGTGCCACTGAAAGATTGCAGGCACATAGTTGAGAGGTTTCAAGTAGTTGCTCTTTTGCTAGTAGTTTATCTTATTCTAAATCCTATTAAGTCAAAGGTTTAATTATCAATGTTTTTCTTTGGCAGGGTTTTACAGGAAATTGTCTTTTTTAACCCTGAATCAGAAGGAAGATGTGTCTCACAAGATGTGCCGGTTTCTGCGGCAGTAAAGATTCTTCAGGCAAGAGACCTAAGGCCTTCACAAAAGTTTTTGAAATAAAATGATTTACAGTTCATATTGTTGACAGATCTTTGACGTTTTATTTTGTCAGGGTGCAGATTCTCCGGGAAAGTTACTGATCTTTCATTCCTCGCCTTTGACTGAAGGGACGGACCAGAAAAGCTCATCTGCATTCTTTAGTTCTAGTAAAGTGAAGGTGAGTTAAAAAAAACTGTCTTTCCCTAAAGAGTGCAACTATATTTAAAATAATTTTTTTGACAACGTTAAATAAATTGTTATATACATTTATATTTTTTGTGTATATAGTATATATATATAAATAGATATTTAAAGGCATATTCACTCAAAAATAAAAGGTTTCCTGCAGAACACAAAAAAAGATATTTTGAAGAAAGATGGTAACCAATCAGGAACAGAACCCATTCACTTTTATTTTTCAGATAGCAACATTCTCTGAAATTTCTTTTTTTTGTGTTCTGAAAAGTCATAAAAGTTTGAAATGATAAGAGGGTGAGTAAATGATGACACAGTTTTCTTTTTGGGTCGAATTTCAAAAAAAAATTTGACCTATAATGTTTACTTTTATATCATTTTGATTTATTTAACTTTATAGCATATTTTGTAACAGTTTGTGAATAGGACACACCTCACTTAATTGTATGCTCAAAGCAAGAAATGATATATAAAAATAAAAAATAATCTATTGATATTTATCTTAAATCAAAAATGTTTTATCTTCTCAAGTTAATTTTTTATAAAAAAAAATAACATTTATCATGGAAATAACCTTTGATACCTTTTGTTACTAGTCCATCTTCCAAGGATCAGACTCTTCCATCTCATTGGCTAAAGAGTGCGTCAATCAGGGCTGCAGCATCCACACCTTCTTGTTCTCTAATCAAGAAGTGGGCGGAGCTTGGGCAGGGCACATCCCCTTTCTCACAGGGGGTGGCCTTATGTGCTACAGTAGTCTGCAGGTAATAAAATGCACTTTTGCAAATTAACATCAACTATACATTGATGGCCTGTTACTGTACATCATAATAAGCTTGTCTGAAAACCTTGGAGCCCAATATGACTTAAACTTCATTAAAGATTTGAACTATGAAAATAAGCCTATGGCTGTCTCGAGAATTAGCCTGGGATGTAATAATGGGTAATAATAGCCTTGTTATAGCGCTCCGCTGCTCATATAGAAGAGGTTGTTAGAGTCAAGTAGGGCTTTTCTATTACATACTAGACAAAGGTCACCTTCCTGCTATATCACCTTATTGCAACTTGATCTTCACCACAACTTTATGAACTGTATCTGCTAAATAATTATAAATTGACAAATTAGGATTCTCCAGAAATATTTGTATCCAGAATCATGAATGGAAACTGTATGCAGTATCATGTCATGTTATAATTGTTTCGCAGTCTGAGATGGAACAGGAGCGTTTTCGGGCTGATCTGGGCAGATGTTTGAACATGCAGATGGCCTTCAAAGCTCAGCTGAAGGTCTTTGTCAGTAAAGGTAATTGAAACAACTCGTTTAAACACAGTGTTTGCATACAGGGGTCAAATATAAAACATTACATCACTAGGCCTTGATTCAATCACTTTTTTACTTTGAATTCACAGTTATATGACATAAATAACGATTATTGCATGAATGGCCGATGTTGTTTATAAAAAGCTGCTGGTTACATTAACAGCGTTATCGCTTTGCCTCTGCAGAGATGCGCTTATCTGGTTGCTATGGCGCCTTCATCACTGGTTCTGACTCCAGCCGTGTTGCCATGGCAGCGCTTGATTGGCGCACAGCTATGACATTTGAGTTCACACACAACAAATCTTTAGATGAAGCGAGGGGCGTAGCCATACAGGTTTGATGATGGATGTCATATTGAAATGTTCAACATCATGATAATTGTGGGTCAAAATATTGAGATTAAAACTGTTCGTTATAGAGTTCTGGATAAGAGAATATATTTGACTTAAGAAGAACTTCAAATGTTTTTGTTTTGATGGTTGAATCTCTGTGGTTGTAGTTTGCTCTTTCATACGTGACGTCCTCGGGTGAGAACAGGAAGCGGATTCACACAGTTACTCTGCCTTGTTCCCATCAGCTGCTCGACACCTTTAGAAGCAGCCAGGCTGAAAATCTTCTCACATTCTACAGCAAGAAAAGTATGCAAAGTATATGCAGTATGCACATGCACATTTATCATTCAGCCGACACTTTATCCAAAAGAAGCAAGTACAACATTAGTACACATTCAGACACAGTTTAGATCTACAATGTTCTTAAACTCGGAATCAGGAATCAGGTGACCTAATAAAAATTGACATTTTATTCCTATGACACTATATTAATTCATTCATGGTATTTCAAGAGGTCATTGTCTTTATGATCTATAAAGCTGTACTTTAATAAATTTAACTCTGATGGCACTTAGTGTGAGTCAAGCACGCTTTTGGATCATTTTAGTCAATAGCATCTTAAATTGTTTATAATCAAGAATTCTGTAATATTAAATCAAGCAAATATGTCGCTAATGGCAAATCACATCAACTTAAGCAGTGTGTAATCGTGTCATTGTTTTTTGATTATTCATTGATGATTTACCCTATCCTCTTGTATTTCAGTGTATTGTTTAGCACTGGAGAGTCCACTGCAATCCCTGCGTGAGGAGTTACAAACAGAGGTTACTGAGATGTTAGCTTGCTTTAGGAGACACAACTGCACTACATCTGTGTCCCCAGGACAGGTCAGTTAAAGTTGTTATCATAAAGGAATAGTAAACCAAAAAAATTAAAATTCTGTCATGAATTGCTCACGCTCAAATAGTTCCATAACTTTTTTACGGTTGAACACAAAGAAGATATTAGGAAGAATGTAAGCAGCTGAGATTGCTGGGGCACCACTCACTACCACCAAAGGAAAGTTGTAGTCAAAGGTGCTGAACACATTTTCTTAATTCTTTGAGATGTTCTCTTTTGGGTTGAGTAATTCATGACTTATTTTACCTTGAAGTTCCTATGGTCTTAGGTCTAATTTGAGAGTTTGTGGGAAAAAATCATCTGATTCTGTCTACTTTACTGATTAATAAAAGCAAACTTTTTTCAGTACACTTGATTTGAAATTACTTTAAATGATGAAGTTTTCAAATATTGCCGGAAAATCAACATCTTTAGGAAATGACAGTCATATGTCCCAGCATTCCGATTTGGTTAATTCTACTTGAATCCATTTTTTTATTTGTATTGTATTGAAAATTAAAATGACCAAGGCGGGTGTTCTGTACAAATTTTATTTCAGTTGGATAAAGTAGAAAGTATGTGTTATCTGTGGATCCATGTAAATTAGTTCATGATTCTCTCTCTTATCCCTCTCTCTCAGCTGGTGTTGCCACAGTTTCTCAAAGCCCTTCCTGTCTACATTAACAGTCTGCGCAAGAGTGAGGTGCTGCTGCCAGGTCTGCGTAGCTCTGTACATCAGCGTCTACAACTGCGTAACCTCATTGTATCCATGGACACGCTGAGCACGGTTTTTCAGTTCTACCCACTTGTTCTGCCTTTGGTAAGGGACAGACATCTAGAACATTCTGTTCTTTCATATAAGTCACTTAATGAGACCATTCCTAATTCGGAAGATTGTTTTATGTTGGCTTATGTTAGTGGAAATACCGTGTTTTATGTTGAAATGTTAGTCCACCCTAAATGAAAATAGTTTCTTCGTTTACTCTCTTGTTTCCACAAAAGAAGATCATTTGAAGAAAGTTGGTAACCGAGCTGTGGTGCCAACCCTTTACTTCTATTGCCAGTTCCCAACATTCTTCAAAATATTTTCTTTTGTATTCTGCAGAGGGAAGAAACTCATACAAGTTTGGAATGACGATAGGGAGTAAAAAGTTTTCTAAAACGCCGTTCCCTCTCATGTGCTTTACTTGATGTTTTTCTCAATTTCAGCCAGTCTCTCCCAGCAAGGCAGATATACAATGTATAGAAGATACAGTGCGCTGTACTATGTCCAGCCTAGATCCAGCGGGTCTGTATCTGATCTACTGCCCACTGGCACTGCTACTTTGGGTGGGCAGTCAAGTGCCCACTGATACCCTTTCGCAGCTTTTCAAAACCAGCTCCTTTTCCAGCCTCACATCTGGTAAGGTAAGAAAAGGCCATGCGGAGCCCGGCCCAATTTTTCAAACTGAATCTTAATATTCAATTACTCGTTTGACCCTATGCTTTACCACACGGTGCACTTGGATTAGATGTCTCTGAATTGTCTTGTGTTTTGGGCTTATGTAGATCAAGCTGCCTGTTCTTGAGAACTTCCTCTCCATCAGCACCAGAGATCTCATATGCTCGCTACAGTCCCAGTCAGCTGTTACTCTGCAGGTGAATGTCTCACATTTCTCACTTCCAGAATGTGAGAGTTTTGTTTTTTAAAAAAAAACAGGGTATTGCCTTTGGCTATATTTGTCTAAAAGTGTCAGTCTCCAAAGAATTTTTTTTATTTGTGTGACTTTAATTGTGTCCTTTCTCTATATTCAGCTCAAATTGGTGAAGGAGAGTGACAGCTGTGAAGAGTCTCTCCATTGCCTCATGGTGGAGGACAAGAGCCCTAATGGGGGAGCCTCATATGCTGACTTTCTTTTTCACCTTCATGTTAATTCCTTGCGTCTTGTTGTGTGAATGTCTCTTAAAGTGATTTTGTCGTTTTTTACTCACTCTCAATAGGACAATATTTAAAAAAAAGTTGGTCATCAAACAGGGGAAGCAACCATCCACTTCTTTTGTGACAACAGAAAACCAGTAAAAAATTTCTGGTTTTGGAATTGAAACATTAATTTATGCTCTTATATCCCTAATTTTTATTGTGTCTGTGTATGCGTGTGTGCGTGTGTTAGGACTCTATAAACAATCTGTGAAATTCCAAATTGCACAATAAATCTAGATGGCGTCTCTCACAGAACTGTTTTTTATTTGTTAAAGACAGAGAAAGATATTTTGAAGAATGCTAACAACCAGACTGATTTTGCCCCTCATAGACTCAAAGATTTTACTTTTTTCTCCAGATCTAAGTTAAAGAGCATATACTGTGCCGGTGTCTATTTCTATTATAAGTACGTCTATTTAATAATATGGTTGAAGAGACAGAAGTAAAAATCTTTATTTATGGCTTGTTTAATGCCATTTAACATTGCATAATAGACAATACCATGCAATGTAATGTATTCTCTCTCTCTGTTTTTCTTTTCTTTTCTACTCCTAGATAAAGCTGCTTTTAAAAAATATGCAATGTACAAAGCGCTATATAAATAAAACTTAATTGATTTGTTTGGTTGAACTATTATTTCCTAGATGTTCAGAAAATAATAAGAGAAAACTTTTCCTTTATTTTATTTAAAATGAGAGGATCCCACCTCGGTGCGACTTAAGGAGCTGGAAATTTTTTGCATCACTAGTCAGTCTACATAGACATTCAGCTACATTTGAACAAATTCCAATTTTTGTCACCCATTATTGAAAAATTGCAATAATTTTAAAGACAACGGATGAACTAAAACTACCTTTCACAACTCACCTCTCGCATTCTGATCTCGACTTAAAGGCCGCGCCACAGCCAATCATAGCATGGCTTGCAGAAAGAAGCAGGGCCAATGGAATTTGTTTTCACAAAGTTTGAGGTCCCAAACTGTGTTGACTCAGGCTGTGTTTTCCCTCATAAGTGTTGATTTTATATGCACAATCTTGGTTTTGTATTTGAGTTTGAAGTTAGTGGTTTCTATTGGTTACTATTATAAGTTTAGGCCTACATATGTTACTGGACATGCACTGTAATTTACTTACGCACTTGGTTCACAGGCCTGCTATACTTACAGAAATACATGTAAATATTAAAAAAATATCTTTATGACATCATTGAAGAAAGTTTGGGGGTTAATGTGTTGTTTATAATTGTTTTCTTTTTAAGAAGATTTTACATTTATTATACAATTATTCATCATACAAATTAAAAATATAACAACAATAATAATAAAAAAATTAATTATTAATTTATGTTCATGAGGGCAAAACACTTTCTCCAAGAAAATATTTCACAGTGAACAACTTTCTTAGTCACACAAATACTTTTACCATTTTTGGCAATATAATTTTTTTTGGTATTGTTGTTATGTTATTGTTGTTTCAGAACAATAAAATATCTTCCTTAAACCAATGCAATAATTAAAATATTATTGTTGTACCACCCAGTATGGGGGGCAAATGACAAGTCTCAACATAGGCTGGGCAACTTCATTAGAGCAAGCAATTGTGTGTTGCATTAAATAAGGGATTTTATAACTTAGAATGGAAGAATAAACCACACAAATCAAAAGAAAGTGCAAGGGGGTGTGAGAGTGGGTATCAATGCCCCTTTTAACCTGGTACATCACCTATTAAATTGGCAAAATGTAATCATTTCAATCGTTATTAGTTTATTAATATAATTACTATTTTTCCACAAAAAAATCATCATTTTTAAAGATTACATTTCAATTATTCCCATTTTTTAGAAATGTTAAAGTTGGTGTAAAAATGTACCATTCCCCTTTCTAGCTTAATTAAACCACCACGTTCTTGATGAGAATAAAACACACAAAAACTGCTTTCAGTATAATACTTTCAAAAGTATACAAACTAAACATAAGTATGCATTTCCAATGCCTCTCCACATTCAGTTGTACATTTGTAATAGAATTGTAATAGAATTTGTTACCCCAATCTGGCAACCCAGCCCCTCTCTGCAGTACCGCGCACTACCGACGTGTGTCGCACCCGAGTTAGCTGTCAGCGCGCTCCCGCGGTCTATTTTCAAGCCAGGCAATTGGATGACAGCGCGGGGTGAGGACGCCCGCCGTCAGCAGACCCGTTACCCTACACATCCAGCCGTCGTTTCGACGCACATCGGCCTCTTTTAAAGCGAAAGATCGAGGAGATTCGCTGCAGTTTACCGACAGCAGGTTTGATCCAAACGGGAAGACATGGCCACGACTACGTGCACGCGCTTCACGGACGAATATCAGCTGTACGAGGAGCTGGGCAAGTGAGTATGGGGGGTAAATACACGAACATCAGGCTTATTCCGGGGGCAAAGTCCCAGAAAATGTGACGTGGGGTTGCCCTGGTAAACTGCTGCCATGGAGGGAGGAGAGACACCCTATTTAAATACTTTATTATTTATTTATTTATTATATTACATATAAACCCACATCACATGACATCTATTAATGTTATGTTTCAATGCATTGTTGTGTTGTGTTTGTGTATTTACCATGAGTTTTTATTCCTGTTCTTTGTTTACTTTCACAAATGTCAACATTTGGGTGTTTAAATACCCATGTGAGGTCTCTCTTTACATTCTTTTTATTTTTAATGCATTATTTCTCATTGTCATGTCAGGGATGTTTTCTGGAATGCTTCATTTTGCCTGGATATTAAAATCTTATTTTAATTAGTTATTTTGTTTTGTAAAGAGCCATATGATGTCCATTTGTTTGGTGTTTTTAGTTCTGGTTTGTAGATTTTAATTCACAGACAACTTAAGAAGTTTGTTGTCTCAATACATTGGTGTCCATTTTTTGTCACATCCATAACACTGTTTATAATATATATATATATTTTATTTTAAATAGAAAACTTGTGAATCGACTGATATTATAATGTTTAAATACTATAAACAAGGTTTTGTATAATATAAAGAGTTGGTTTAGTGTTCCGGTCACAATTACATTCAAATACCATTTCAATGTCACGTCCATAACGCTGTATATTAATATTTTTTTCTAATAGAAAACTTGTGAATTGACTGATATTATAATGTTTTAATACTATAAACAATGGTTTTCTATAATATAAAGAGTTGGTTCAGTGTTTCGGTCACAATTACATCCAAAGATCATTTTAATGTCACGTCCATAACGCTGTTTATTCATATATTTTTTTTAATAGAAAACTTATATAGCATAGATTGATATTATAATGTTTTAATACTATAAACAATGGTTTTCTATAATATAAAGAGTTGGTTTAGTTAAACAGTTACAATTACATTCTAAGATCATTTTAATGTCACATCCATAACGCTGTTTATAATATATATATATATATATATATATTTTGTTTTCTATAATATAAACAGCTGTATCAGTTTGCCCGTTACAATTACATCCAAAGATCATGTTAATGTCACATCCATAATGCTGTCTATTATTTTTAAACAGAAAACTTGTGCATAGACTGATATTATAATTTAAATAGTTTAAACAAGGGTTTTGTATAATATAAATAGTTGGTTCAGTGTTCCGGTTACAATTACACTCTTAAGAGCATTTTTATGAGACGTCCATAACTCAAAATGTCACGTCCGTAACGCTAGAATCACTAAAATATTCTGCTTTCAAGAGCTTATGATATTTTGCAAGCGTTGTATAGTGGGCTTACTTAGAAATGGGCGTTTCTTTGCAGAAATAATGCAGTGTTATCTTTTTTTGGATTGCAGACTTTGTTGAAAGATAAAAGCACGGAAACGAGTATTTCATATAAAACTTTGGTTGGTGGAGCTCTGGGATTTATTAATAAGGATGTGTAAATTTCCTTTGGGAGTCAGGTGTAATAGGAAAAGTTGATGGGTACTAAGGGTGATTCGATGAGGGTCAAGTCGTGTATTTTGTGATGCTTTTTGGAGGGACAACCGTGCAAGAGGGTTTTATTGGGCCAGCTGATGCCCCTAAGGCCTTAAGTTTAGAGGGTAAATGGTAGAAATATGCAGATGTTGTAGCATGCGATCTTGTATGTATGTATGTATGTATGTGTGGGTTTAACCCAGCCTTTAACCCAGTGGATCCAGTCATCCCAGTAATGCAGAAAGAGGAGGATGTAGAGGAGCTGGAGTCCTTGTGTGTCACTGGCACACACACATATGCAGTCCTTATCAATCACTTTAATAGACATTGAGGGCTTTAACGCTCTGTCAAAAACAGGCTTTAGGGATGGGCACTTTAATGGTGATTGTGGTCAGTTAAAGACGGCCTAGAGACAACCAATTGATTGGACGTATTCTGGGCCATTATGAAATGTGGTAAAATGAGTCATTATTGCGGCACTGCAAACATATAGACAAAATGAAATGCTCTTGTATTGTGTTTTTGACAAAGTGTCTGCTAAATGAATACCTTTAAATGTTATTGGACAAATATTGATCACCGCTAACTGTTTTACCTAACAAAAAACATTTACCCAATAAATAAAAATGGTCACTGTCATCATTAATATTTTGTTTATTTCAATTTATGTATTCATATAAGGGCTATGCAATATACCGAAATATTGCAAACAATACAAAATTGCATACTGCAATAGTTTATTATTTATAAAGTAATTCATTCTTTGAAAAGAAAAGTGTAAAATAAATTGTATGTAAAGATGTGGGAATATAAGTTTTCGTATGTAAAGATGTGTGCTTGTACAACAGCTGCTCCAGCTATGTGTAAAAAAATTTTTATGATTTCATTTATTTGATCAATAAAGCAAGACATGTTAAGATCAATAACTTCCAAAAGTTATAGCGATGCTTTTTTCTTCCCAAAAAATAATGTGAAACATATGTTGGTTATTCATCATACAAATTAAAAATTATATTTATACAAATTATACATTGGTTACACCATGTGGTTACTTAATTTAACCATGTGGGACCGATGAATTAAATTCTACTAATTAAATTCTCAGTCAAATGTAAAATGTGCTGGACCAAACTTTCAAGACTATGTGTACATTTATTATTGCCGTATTTATATTTAATAACACTTTATCGAAATAAGGATTTGAAAAATCGCACCCCTTCTAATCATAATTTCAGTTTACAGGAGATTAATTGTGCAGCGTTAGTACCTTTTTTATTTGTTAAATGAGTCAATAGACTGAAGATGTAAACTTACGAGTTTTCAAACATTTATGCGCTTCGTCTTATTTAATTGCCATCATTTAAAGCTTAATTAAAGTTGTGACAGATAATCATGATGTACCGCAATATCACATGGTAAATATATAAGAAAAATAATTTCTTCCACTTTTAGACTATGGCGGCTTTATTAAATACAATTTTAGATTGGGTGTCTGTGACAATTGGCCTGAACCAACATAAAATGAACATTTCACTAAATGTATCTGTTTCTGTTGGTTTTACAATGTAAGGTAATCATTAAGTGGACCCTGATGTCTCTATTTGTATTTTTGTATATTAGTTTGTAATTGTTTTAATTAGAAGTTTTATTGTATGTAATGGAAACCATTAGAATTTCTGTGGTGGGTTCTGTTGATTTTTTTAATGTATTTTCTATTATTATAGCTAAAATGTCTGAAATAATCATGTAACTGTTTTTAGAATCAATATTTACATACATTATATCGGTTCTGTTGTAAAATGTAACATTTATTGTTGATGTACTGATTTGAGTTATTGTGTAGTTTTTACGTCATTGGTTGAGTTTAATATATACTTTAAGCGAAATGTACACATCTTTTTTTTTCATGAATGCATTTAAAACTTCCATCCCAAGCGATTTACAGTGCTGTGCTTAATTTGTGCTGCGAGAACCTATTTTAAATATTCAAATACATTGTCTAACAGTTCACAAAATATTTTTTTGAATATTTAAAAATGTCCTACTTTTCTTACTTATTAAATTTCATGCTATACATTAGTTTAAAACATGTAACTCAATATTTTGCAAAAATACGAATTAATCAAAGCCTATTAATTAATCTGTTGAAATAATCAACGATTAGATGAATAAAAGTCATAATAATCATTAGATTAATCAAATATCAAAACAATTTTGTCAGCCCAATCGCAATTGGCCAATACTAGTCACGGAAAAGAGATCAGACCATCTCTTTTCAAATCCTAAAACTATCCCAATTTGGGTTTCTGAACAACCAAAGTAAGTGTTTTCCTTTTAACCATGGGCATCATATTGGTACATTCACTTTTTTCACCCTCCATTTGATTTCAATTTTAAGCTGTTTCTAAGATAATTTGTGCATGACGTTTTGGCAGCCTATTAACAAAACAAACCTACTCCATTATATTTTATTTTTATAATACAAACCCTGACGAGCATATTATTAATAGAGGCCGCCAGAATTAGCTCTTGGTTTAGTGACTCCAGCCTCCACAGTTGAACAGTCACTCTAGCTGAAGATTCTAACAGCATGACCCAGAGATGTTTGAATGGAGACCACATGAAATCATAATTTTTTCCCTTTTAAGTTTTGTTGCTTTTAGTCCGTGCCTGTTATCGGTGTGCCACATTCAGTTTGCATTCAGTTGTATTATCTATATTTTCTTTATTCCATCTGTAGTAAGTTCATTGCTCTGGAAATGTGTCATCTTGAATGCTCTCTTCTTTTGGAGCATCTTTATAAAGGAGCCCTCTATGAAACAACCACCATTATCTTAAGCACTCTGCAAGATATTGAGTTAACTTGGAACAGAATTTTCATTGTCCTTGTAGCACAATAAGCTTGTTAAAGTTAGGACTTTATTGCACAATTAACAGAAATGTGTTATGACTTTTTAACAGGGGAGCATTTTCGGTGGTGAGACGGTGTGTGAAGTTGAGCACGGGTCAAGAATATGCCGCCAAAATCATCAACACCAAAAAACTGTCTGCGAGAGGTGAGTTTTTCTGTCGAGATGTAAATTGTACGCCTACTTCTAAATTGCCAAAATTGAACATTGTAATAAAAAAATATTGTGGTGAAGGTTTTAAGCTTTTTAGCTAGATAAACACTGGATTTTTATATATTCTGTCACGCTGAATCATTTTCTTTAAAAGCTTAAACATACAATTATCAGTCCGCTTCCATGGTAACTGTCATTGCCCAAGGCAAATTCAAACACCATCGCTGAAACACAGGCACCACACACTTCACCGATAGAAAAGATCTTCCTTTTTAACAGCATCCTGCTGTTGAGGGGTGTAAATCTTTTTATGCCCGTCTGTCCACCCTCCTGAAACTTGAAGCTATCAGTTGCTCTGCCAACATGTCACCCTCATGTCCCTCATTGGCTATGCGGTCATTGTGGTGAGAATGTGTAATGTGGAGAATAAGCATTTGACGTGTATTTGATTCCACGCGCTCTGAAACCCATTTTTAAATAGGCTTGTACACATCTCTTACAGTGTGTGCGTCGGCTTTAGTGTGTTTTTTGATATGTGCTCCAAGGAAATTAAATTAAGGTTGGGAATGCAGAATCCGAGGTTGGCTTGTAATGGGAAGATGGTTTGGCTAAAAATGGTTTGAAGGTTAATGATTTAAATGCTTATAATGCGTGGGTGGATCTCCATATCTGTCATTAACTAAATGTATTGGTTATAATTAATGAAAAATAATTCCTGTAATACAATATGGTATTTATGTGAAATGATATTATGCATTACAAAAATATTAAAGCACAAGATGTTATTCTCCCTAATGTCATGATATTGTGTGTAAAACTTGTTTAATTGTCATGCAATTTAATAAAAAACCATCAAATCCAATGCCAAAAATATTAAGGCCTTAAAAATAGTTACTAGGAATATTTATTTTTTAAAGAGACCCTTTTTTGGTGATAAAACATCCTCAACTATGCATAAATGTCCAAAAAACACTTGCAGGTAGTCTTTAAGGCCAACCTCCCAGTGTACTGTGATTGGTCAAATGGTCTAATCTGCTGTTATTGGTCAACTTGGCTTTAAGTTACTCCATCAATGCCAGCGACAAAGCGGACATCATGTAAATCCAATAACTTCCATAAAGGTTCTCTGACTACATGTCACGGAAGTAACTGGAGGGCCACAATCCTGGCATTGACATCTGATTTCTGCTGAAGATGATAACTCGCTTTATAGTGAACTTTGGGATTTGTAGTTCACAGATTGTTGTAATATGAGGTTTAGAATCAAAAGGCGTCTTTTTATAAATATACCAAAGACAGTTTTCTGAACATGTGCATTAAACCTTATAGTATATAAATGTATTGTGAACATTTTTAAGCGTTTTACACAATCTAGCACAAGACTTGTCATAATGCTGAAAACTAGTCTTGGATTGAAAGTCAGTGTCTTTTGGCTTAGAGTAAGTCTAAGGAGAGAAAGACAATATGATCTATCAAGGGGTTAGAAGGAGGGTGGGCATGAGAGAGGGAATGTGACCTAGATATAGAGAAAGAGAATGAGTGGGAGAGAGGGAGAAGGAATCATCATGAACGACTGCGAGTGAAAGAAAGATGGATTAAGAGAGGTCTGACAGTGAAGGCACCTTTGGCACTCGGCAGCTGTGCTGTGTGCCATGTGTGTGTGAGAGAGAAAACAAGCACGGTTACATGCCAGAAGCACAAGACTCTCATCTGACCCAGAGAGGTCAAGACCCTGACAAACAAAAATAAAAAATAAGTTAATAAAGTGATGGGGATACATAGATATTTTTTATGTTTGGGATGTTAAATTAAGCAACATTTTTTAAATTGAAGAAATCGTGTTTATTGCCTGAAAACAAAACAAGATATTTTGAAGAATGTTGGCACTCATTCACTAGCATTGGTTTTGTGCCAACACAATAGATGGTAACAGGTAAAAAAAATTTAATATATTTTTTTATGTTTTAATAAAATTGTTTATGTAGAGTTCCTGTATTTGTTCATTCTTGTATATAAGGTTGCTTTCAGTAAATCGATTCAGAACTTTGATTCATCGATTCATCATCATTCACAATTTTTTTTACTACATTATTTAAGACATTTTTGTGATTGTATCGAAAATTAAAAAGCATATGCTGTAAAAGCATTTTATTTAAAATGCTAAGACTTCTCAGAATACAAGAATATTGGGATTTAAATGGAATTGTCATAGAACAGCTTAGTCTCATATTAAAGAGTATGGTGCTTAGTACCACCAAAACAATATATAATTATTACTTCTTTACTTCTTATTTTGTTAGGAAAACTTTTCTCTGGTCACATTAGCTACTGTAGAATAGAGTTTCATATCTGAATTAATGATGGCTGTTGCTCGAGTGTTGCGACAGCTCCAAGAGTATGTGTATAACTCTGAAAATGCCCAGCAGCTGAGTTTAAGGTCAACACGCATCACGTCAGTGTCTGACAAGGGGGTGGGATTCCAAACCCAGCCAGTAGCCAATCACAACGTCCAGACTCCGTGATAGGGGTTAGGACACGTAAACGTCAAGCCATTAAATCTTAAAACATAGCAAGGCTGAGAATAGCAACAATAAAATATTGAACTTTGGAAAATATGAAGAAATAGTTTCCCACACAAACCCGATTGGCTCTTTGTTATTCTCACTATGTCTTTGTGTTCTGTTTTGAATTAATGTTAGGATCAAATTAGTGAGTTTATTTGGGTTATGTTAGCACTCGTTGGTTACTAAATACGATCTTTCTGTTCAGTTTGTTCATTTCTAACGGTAAGTTTGGCAGCTAGCCTCAATATTCATATACCCGGACAGAGTGGCATCTGTTCATTTGCGAAAGTATGTTCTGCAGTTGTCCAGCAGTCAAACAGCTGGGGTACGGTTTAACAGTCCAGCACTGGATTTGTTAGTATTTGATAGATGGTGACAAATCATTGTGGTGTTAGTGTAGTAGAGTTACAACAGCCTTTCTGACCACAAACAAGACCATGAACTTAAAAAAATGTTAGCAATATAAGAACATGATCTAGTGAGTGGAGGGAGAATTGGCGAAATTTTTTTTGCAAAGGAGATTTTTTGAAAAATGTTGGTAACCGCAAACCATCGGTCCCCATTTACGTCCATTGTATGAATACAAAACCAGTGCGAGCCAATGGAAACCCACATTTCACACGCTGTACTGGTTCAAAAAACAAGTGGGTGAGAAAATTATGACATCATTTTCACTTTGGGGTGCACTATCCCTTTAATATAGGGATATGGTATATAGTTACTTCAATAAGACTTCAAATGTGTCAATATTATAAAATGTGTTATCCCATACTTAGAGACTCAATAGAGATACTGTATATCTAAACACCCCCCCTGATCTAAAACAGGTTTGTTGGCATATTATTATTTATTCTATCTCTTCATTATTAGAGGCAAGTTTTTAATTGAATGACTTTTGCAAATACAAAACCGCTTTAGGCAGTTTGTTCTGCTATCATGACACATTAAACTCCTTTTCCAAGCAAGCGTGACACATTAGTAAAACACACACTTTGTATTTATCTAATCCAGATGTTAACACACAAACACACATTACAGGGTTTAATGTGGTTAAGCGCTGGCGATTTTTGTCAAGCAGGGTACATTTATTTTTCTCAGCCAGTAAGTCATCTTCATTAATATCGTAATCTGAAGTGACATATTGGTCCAGATGGGATGGTTGGTTCTTCTTGAGTTTACATTTACACCTTGATTCATTTGACAGAAGCTTTTATACAAAGACTTACAAGAATTGTACAGTGACCAATTATCACTGCAGAGAAAAGGAGGTAAGGTGTCTTGCTCAAGGACACTTCAGTCATTGTCTGCTGGCACTGTGAATCGAACCCACAACCTGCAGCTTACAAGTACAACCCTCTAACCACCAGATTACAACTGATGCCTGACCTGAAAGTTTTTTGTATTTGGATGTTGGAAAAGGAATGGCACGTAGTATACAGAGGTCAAATTGACAAAATACCTCCATGTACACCTAAAAGTTAAGCTTTTGTTATTTTCTTCTAATGTCTGGAACTCTTATTCTATGGAACACAAAAGATGAAATCTAGAAGGATTTACATATGCTGAAAGTTATTGAGGGCAAGGGATGTTGAGGCTGAAATATTCCATCTCATTTCTTTCTCTGTCAAGACTGAATGAGAGTTTTTTGTTTTTGCACCACTTAAGACAATTGTGGCTTCATTTTAAGGACAATGGTTTATATAATATGCGATATTGACAGTAGGAAACATGTTGTCTGTGATATGATTAATGTGATCTCTGCAGATCTGTTTCTCTGTTACATTCGATTCCAGTATTTATGTAAGAACTTAAATCTGAATTTCAAATTAAGACACTGTCTTATAATATTGCTGTATGCATTTGACCCTCAGATCATCAGAAGTTGGAAAGAGAAGCTCGAATCTGTCGTCTGCTGAAACATCCCAACATCGGTGAGTTTTCATATGCTTACTCCTAGAAACTTGAAAGCTGAATGTAGAATTTGTGTGGCCACTATGAAACCCTGTTTCTCTCTTTTTGTTTTAGTTCGTCTGCATGACAGTATATCAGAGGAGGGCTTTCACTACCTGCTGTTTGATTTGTAAGTGTGAATGGACTTCCTGCCAGAACAGTGTTTCGATCCCATCCTCTAACTAGTCTCGACATGAGGAACAGCGCAACTTTAAGCTGTGATTTATGATTCATTTCTCATTTCTCCCAATGTAGCTCTTTATCACAGTATCAGGTTTCCTGTCTTATAAAGTTTGATATGTTTATTCTAAAATACAAGCTTGTGTTTGTAAGCCGTTTTGATAATCTGCTGTACAATCAGCATCCAGAGGTGAACGATCAAATGTGTAAATCAGAGTTTATTTCCCCCAAAACGTTCATTTCGAAAATGAATAGCCGAGAATCTCAAATTTCCACCCTTCGGATTTTCACAGTCTTATTTCCCTTCTGAATTTCACGTTGAATTCTCGTCTCCATGGAAACTGTGCTCCATTAAGAGCGCTGTAGAACAGGAATCCTGTTTAAACTAGCAAATAGCCAAGCTGAACTTCCTGTGTTTCAGGGTGACCGGAGGTGAGCTGTTCGAAGACATTGTTGCCAGAGAATACTACAGCGAGGCCGACGCCAGGTAACTGTTACCTTTTGTTTCGTTTCCCCTTTCTGTCCCTTTTCTCTTTTTATCGTGTGCCTCTCTTCGGCCTTTTCTGTTCCTTTCTCATTTGCCTTAGCCTGTTGCGCCCGTCACATGTTGCTCATACACGTTAAGTGTTGGCGTGTTTTGCATTTGGAGATGCTTGTCAGTCCAGCATCTTTCACAGTGCAACACAGATCTCTCACTATCACACACGATAGGTTAAAAAGCCTGAAGGTCACATGACAGAAGCGTACATTAGCATTGGCTGTATTCTGTTGTGTGTACTGGATTAAGTGCCTTAGAAGAGTACGTGTTATGTCTTTTGTCTGTCTGATTCTAAATCTTGTCTCTTTCTCTGGTCTGTCTCTATTCTTTCATCACATTCACAGCGACACTCACACATACGCCAACACCTGCGCACACAAGCGCACAGAAGTTAGATTGTGAATTACTGTGGATGCAACAAAACAAGTACAACTAAACTCGCACACACTACACAACATACACAGTACATTACACAGTGAGTGCCGGGTTTGTGTCATTGTTACTCGGGTTCACAGTATGCAGTTGAAGGTGTTGGTCTTTGGCATTATCACCTCCGCGGTCCAACCCATATGTGCAATACCTCGCTGTGACTTCCTGTGTACATACTGAGGGTGTGTAACATGGAGAGAAAACCGTTTCGAGATTATTTTATTGGTTTTCGACCCCAGGTTTCAGCTCCGGGTATTGTTAGTTTGAAGTGGTGTGGCTTGTCTTTAAAGGGTCCGTCCTGATAACTAAACCGGTGTTAGTTTAAATCATCCAAGCCAGAGTTGGGAATCAGGAAACATTCTGTTTTCTCTGCAGAAGAAAGAAAGTATAACTGGTTGGAAATGACGATGTGATTAATTTTCAGAATTTTAAGTTTTGGGTGAAACAACCTTTTAAGTACAACCTCTAAACACTTGGTCACTTTATAGAGTTATAGTGAGACATATTGGAGCGCTTTTGTCTTGAAGCAGTTAGCACCTATTAAACCCGAGAGCTACTAAGTTCACAGTCCTGATCTATCACCACTCTGCCAGTTGAGCAATGTGCCCTTGTGCCCATGACCCAGCTGTTACCGCTGAGTATCTGCTAAAGGGTAGTTTACTCTCTTGCGTGGTGCTCACATGATGTTTTCAGGACATATTACAGCAATTTCAAGAACTTTTATTACTGTATATCGGCACATGGTGCCGTTACCCCTCTAAAAACCTCTGCGATGTCATAGGTTTCAAAGCAACAACAGGAAGTTCTTTTTGATCAGCAATGTTTACATTTTCCAAAATGCTGTATATTGTCTAAAAGTTTAAAACTTAATAAGTAAGTTCACTCAATATTACAAATTCTGTCTTCCTATATTCTTTTGTTTTAAATCTGTGCAAGTTTCTTTGATCCTATAAATACGGAGAAAGATATTTGGAAAAATATGATGACAAAACAGTTCTTGGTCCCTTTGACTACCATAAAAGGACATTTATTTTATATTTTGTGTTGCTTCGGTGAACACAATATGAGATATTTTAAAGAATGTAGTTCTGCACTTCTGACCATGGTCATATTGGCCAAGAACTGTCTGGTTAAAAGCATTTGTCCGAATTTCCACTTCTGTGTTCAACCAAAAACATTATTACATTTCTGTAACAAGTATCTGTAACGAGTATTTCATTACAGAATTTGAAATTTTAGGTGAATTATCACTTCAAATTTACAACTCTTCAAGTTAAATAATGTTAAACTTATGTTTTACGAGAAATGGACTGCTCAAATTGTTAATTAATTTAAAATCATCATTTTTAATCATAAAATGACAAATTTGAGCTTTAAGTTATTTTATGTTTTTTACAGGACATACACAACATCCATTTCTAATTCAATGTGAAGGTGACAAAAGTCGTTGCTTAAGTAGAAAAAGATGAAGGAAATGTCTTTGGCTTCTTTTCTACTTATCGCCGGTCTCCTGCAGACCAGCTTTCAACCACCTGCTGTCTGTTCCTCCTCCACAGGCTTCTCACATTCCTCTCGCTATTCTCTCCATCTCTGTTGTTCTCTCTTACACGTTTGACGTTTCTCTTCTGGTGAAGCCCAGCAGTTGTGCGCTGCCCCCCTGCCTCCTCAGAGAGGGAAACTAGGGCTTCAATTAACACACTTAATTAGGGCTTCATCTTTCTCCCTCCTCCCCCATTCTCCACAGGTCTCTCTATCTCTCTCTTTTTGTCTCTCTATACTCAGATAGTCCACCATCTCTCTTTCAGTATCAGTCTGTGATGGTTTTATTGACACCTTTTCTGCGACGTTGTGGCTCTTGTTGTTGAAAGCGTGTTAGAAGAAGAGCACGTTAATGTAATTTAAAACCGTCCGGAGAATCAGATTTGTTAACGAGTGAAAGCATTTGTACTTAGCCCAAAACGTTTGTTTTAGGGTGTCTTTTTGCAAAACATTTGTCTTAGGGCTTTGAACATACAACACGCACGCACGCACACACACGCACACACATGCACACACACTGGCACACACACACACACACACACACACACACACGCACACACACTGGCACACACACTGGCACACACTGGCACACACACACAGTGGCACACACACAGTGGCACACACACTGGCACACACACTGGCACACACACTGGCACACACACACACACACACACACACACACACACACACACACACACACACACACACACACTGGCACACACACACACACACACTGGCACACACACACACACACACACTGGCACACACACACACTGGCACACACACACACACACACACACACACACACACACACACACACACACGTGCACACAAATGTACACAAACACACTATTCTCTATTTCTCTCTCTCTCTCTCTCTCTCTCCCGCTCTCTTTCTCTTTCTCTCTCAAATGTTGTTTAATATTGACAGTTGTGTCTCATGTCTAAATGTTTGTCTCTCTACTTTCGTCATTCACTTCCCCTCTTCCTTTAATCACTCTCTCTCCCCACTCACAAATGTCACTTTTCCATCTTCTGTGTATCGATTCAACTGCCCCTTTTTTATCTTTCATCTCCATCTCTTGCACTGCCATCACCCCACCATTCGTGTGACGTCACTCTGCACATCCTCACACCCCCAACCTCTCACCCCCCCATTTCTTTTCTTCCGTTTTGTCTTTACAGTCATTGTATCCATCAGATTCTAGACAGTGTCCATCATATTCACCAACACGATATAGTGCACAGGGACCTGAAGGTCAGTATGTAGCACGAACACTGCTCGTATATCGCCTGTCTGTTTGCCTCTGCTTGCTCATGTCTGTAGCTTTAGCCTGTCTGTCCGTCTGTCTGTCTGTTTTTCTGTGTATGGCACCATGGGCTTCCCTTAATCCATTGACTGCTTTGCCGAACTTCCCAAATCAATTCTCCCCTTGCCTAATTTTTAGCTTGATGCTCTTCATTATGGAATGGTTACACCTCTCAAGATCTCGTGAAATATTTTTTGGGTTTTTGGTCTTATAATATTAACATATTGCGATGTTCCTATTAATAATCAAGACCAGGTTTAGAAAATGTGTTAAGTAATTTTAGTCTTTAAATTGTCCCATGTTTAAGATTTTTAAAAGAGTTAGTCACACAAATATGCAAATTCTGTCCTGATTTACACAATGTCAAGTTGTTCCAAACTGTATAAATTACTTTATTCGGTTGAACAAGAAAGGTATTTTGAAGAATGTTAGCATGAGATTTCTTGGTCACTATTGGTCATTCAAAGTTGCCCGAGGGTAGTTGTTTGATTTAATTTTATGAATAATCTTCTTCTGGTTAAACATTTATGACCGTAAACATTATTTCAAATATTTGTCTTTATGTTCAACGGATCAAAGAACTTTATTCAGGTTTGGAAAAACTTGAGGGTGAGAAATTCGTGGCAGAATTTTCATTTTGGCTAAACTAACCCTCTAAGAGAAAACGTTTGTGTTGGTCAGCGTACATACACAAAAGTACAAACTGTAATGTATAGTATGATAAAAATGATGTCAACATGTCTGTATTAAGTATATTATTTTAAAGCACATTTTATGACATTAAATGCTGCAGATTGCTGTAATTACAGTCAATTGTTCATGGTAAAGATGCATTTGGATTTCTTGTATTTTGAAGTGATGAAGTGACATACAGCCAAGTATGGTGACCCATATTTAGTATTTGTGCACTGCATTTTACCCATCCAAAGTGCACACACACAGTAGTGAACACACACACAAGCCAACCGTAAAACCACACCCGGAGCAGTGGGCGCCCGGGGAATACCTTGCTTAAGGGCACCTCATGCCGACCCGAGACTTAAAACAACCTTAGGGTTATGGGTAACCCCTTTTTTTTATTGGTTTCTCAATATTCAGCCCCTCAGCTTAAAGAAAATATTTCAGAAACAATATAAAATGGAAGTATGAAAAAATAAAGTATGTGTGATTCTCAAAGCAAGGATGCACAATAAATGGCATAGATGACTAGTGACAGCTGCATGCCAGCAGGGAAATGATAACAAGGAAATAGGTTTCACTTAATATCACAGATCTCTGGAAAGCATTGACCTTTGCTGTTATCTTGTGGTAAACTTCCTCACAAGTCTGAACATAGGAGATTGATAGCAACATGTCACCTCTTTTATTGTCTGTGTCACATTAATATGTCACAGTTCAGATTAAATTGTCTTCTTAGTATAGCATTTTTTTTTCTTAAATGGTACATGCAAGGTTTTTTAAAGGACAACGTTTAAAGTTATTGCATTCCCTTGCGAAAAGCAAGCCATCAAGTTGTTTTGACTTGCAAGGATTGGAAATTAAGACAGCAAATACTGCAATATTTAATGAAGTCAGTGCAAGTCATGACGCTAAGATTACGTAAGACGACACAGTGCGTTGACAAATTTGGTTTGATCGTTCACCAAAGTTATACACAGAGATGACACTTTTAAACATATTTACATAATGACAAACAAATATCATATTTTACTATATAATTTACTCTGCCAATTTAATTTTCTATCCACTAAACATGTGTAGTCTGTTTAAAGTTTAATTTTAGATTTTTATCAAATTAAGAAATTTTGTCCTCACAAACACACATTTATATACAAATTCACATAGAGTACATTCACACTCGTGCATACTGTACACAGAAACACACATAGACTTTCCCAGCTTATCTCAGCAGCTGACAGTGGGGGAGGTGTAAAGAGAGCATGCACACATTCAAACACACACATAAAACCTCAAAATTATACTTCTTCATTAATATAAACATATCCATATTGATTCGATAAGTACACATATGTAGTCCAAAGCGTGCACAGATTCATACAGTTGTGTGTTTATTAGACATTCCGTATTACACACACACACACACACAAACACACACACACACACACATGCACACACACACACACACACACACACACACACACACACACACACACACACACACACACTCCGTCACAGTGTCACACATCGTGCTCTTTTAATGGGAGACATTTAGAAAGCAAATGCGGTACTTTAATTTACAACCCTGAACTTTACTGCCATACCAGAACTTTACACACATGCCAGCAAACTCATGCTCTACACGTGGATAATAATAATCACAGCTATAACTTTATTTTTGCAGCCCTTTCCATATCTGAAGCGCTTCTCTTGAGTGCTTTCTAAAAAATCTTGTACTGTTAATACACTTAGCAATCTTCACTTAAAATACAACGATTTGTTAAGTCAAAAAAAATAGTATATAAACATTACTTTACTATGCCAGTTTTATTACCTCTTATTTAAATTGATTGTCAAATCATGAAAATTCTTTGATGAAAAACCAAACATCAATTATTCATAATCTGGGTAGATTGTTGTTCAGTTGAACACAAAAAAGAGGATATTTTGTAGAATTGTGGCAACAAATGGTTTGGAGCACAATTTTTTTTATGCCAGAATATTAACTCGCAAACATTCTCCTTAATATCTTTTCTTTGTGTTGAACAAAGAAATGTGTACAGTTTTGAAACTATTTTAAGATGAATACTTTATTGCAGAATTGTAATTTTGGGTGGACTATCCCTTTAATTTAGTTTTTACTTTTATGTGCTTAATATGCACAGTTTTAAGATTAAAAACACGATTCAGACTTGGATCGCATACAGAACATGAATATCACACATAGCTTTCTCATTTTAGCAAATTAAGCCTCTCTGTCACTCTTAGCCCTCCATGTGCTGTGTGAATATAACACGCATAACACTTCCAATCTTGGCCTAGATTTTTCTCGTAGGGTGTGCTTTAAACAATTGCTTTCTAGGTCAAAACCTTCCAGAATAAAGAATTTATCGTTTAACTGCTACCTGACTTATTTGACTCTCAGTGTATTATCACTTAGTTGTCGGATCTGGTTCAAGGCTGTCAAATCGCGCGACCTTTGTTTTTGAGGTTCCGCCTCGCCGTAGAGCTGTACAAGTGCTTGACGACATTTGGGGGTCCGATGACAGCCGGCTTACATGCGTGTACACACGTTTCGCACAACGTTTAGCACCCACATACACTCCTATCTAACAGACTGTTGACTTGCATTGTATTAATATATCTGGAGAAGAAGAAAAATTGCTCCGTGGTCTGCTAAGATTTACGACGCACAAATTGTACGCACGCATGTAAGCCGACTTAATATAAAAATGAATGCAATGTGTTGTCGATACTCCAAATAGGCCTTGGTTAGTAAAAAGTTTAGTTCGTTCTTCTCAAATACCTAACCGTAAAAACTTCAACATGCGAAGGAAAATATAGCAGTCTTTGGATTTTTGGTGTTTTATTTTTTTAACAGTGTGTCTTTTTGTATAGTGTTACACTAATATTTGCAGGCAAGGCTTAAGTCTAGAACAATGCCCCGCCCTATTTTTAATAATTATCTGTCCCAAATACCCCAACCCCCTGGCCTGTGCACGGGACTGTAGCAATGCTCAGACTAACCTGCGCCCCCTGCTGTTTGCATGCAGTCACTGCATCCAGCAGATCCTGGAGGCGGTGCTTCATTGCCATCAAATGGGTGTGGTGCACCGAGACCTGAAGGTAAGTGACAGGTGTCATGTCCTCACTACATGTGCTCATAAAAGTCAGTACCTACAATTCTGTGTTTATCACTGTGTGGATGTTATAGAGACTGGCGTAATGGCGATAACAGATTCTTGCCGGTGACAAAATTGTCCTACTGGAAAAATGCATTAGAGATCAGTCTAGTTACACACAGTGATGGCACGCAGTGTATGTGTGTGTGTTGCTGTTTGTGGCCATCAGTGGTCAAATCACTTTCATGAGTGTTCAGGTAAGATCGGACTGAAGGAAAGAAACATTTTTGTTAATTAAAGTTGACTTAGAAAGTGCATTTCTTTAAGAACATTGGATGTCAGAAAATGATGCTTACTTTGTTCTAAATATCCTTCTGTGTGTTCAACTTGGGGATTAAGTAATTCACAACCGCATTATAATTTATTTTAAGTTCCACATCAATCCCTTTAAAGTGAATCTGTGGACCACTGTAGATTATTAGATTGCCAATGTCAGACCAGGCTTAATGTTCAGGTTTGAGCACACTGCAGCGCCATAGTACTGCACTTGTCTGACCTTTGACCTTCTCTAACACACAGTGTTCTTCTGGGAAATGTCACAAACATAAACAACTCAACAAGTGTCATGCGACCTAGCATGTACAGCAGTTGAAATACAGTGGGGTCATATGTAAGCTTGATTTTTAGATGTTTAGCTTGACGTTTAAATGACTCTTAAAAACTCTTCAGATAATTTCTTTGGTGTTCTACTGTCTTCAGTTTGCTACCGTCAGTAGTAAGTGTCAAAAAACGCCCATGCCTTCTGTACAAACACGTTATTGATGCTTTGCCAGTTGTTTAGTGAAAACGGTGGTGCTTAAAAACTGCTTCAAAGTGCATGCTGCACGTTTCCATGTTTGGAGAGTTTGATGTAAATGCATGTATACCTGGTTTGATAATACCTTATCATTGCTCATTTCTTTGCAGGATTTTATCACTGTGTTTTTATTCACTTTGATTTTAAAGTGATAAATCACTCAAAAAGGAATATTGTGTAATCATTAACTCACGTCCTTGTCATTTCATACCTGTACGATTGCAATACACAAAATAAGATATTTCAAAGAATACAGAATACAGGTGCACCAATTCACTATTGCATGGACACAAAAACAATGCAAGGAAATGGGTGCCGGTCGAAACATTCTTCAAAATAGCATCTTGTGTTTTGCATAAGAATGCAATACAGGTTTGACATGAAAAGAGGGTGAGTAATTTAACACAGAATTATTTTTTTGATTAATCTTAAGTTTAATTAGAAAAAGTTTACAGTCCTCAAGGATTTGACCAGTTTAAAACATTGCTCTCCCTATCTGAATCATTGAACAGTGTGTTAGCATTATTTGGACATAATGCAGATTTTTTTAATAAAACATCTATGGATCAAATATTGCATCATGCCAAACTTTTATGTATTTAAAGTCAGCTTCCCATATTTGCAGACTTTTTCTCTCAATGTATTATTTTAAAATTCAATAGTGTTTGAAAATTATAAACACTTTGCTTTCGCGGTTGTATTGTACTCTTCCGTTTCCCGTGTTCTTGTATCACGCTGTGAGTGTCTGCCCACACTACAGTACCCTTCTGAATGGAGGCCTGTGGCACACGCTCCTCCACAGCAGGATTCTGAGTGGGCACGACAGGAATGCCACTGCAGAAAGAGCAAATCGTACACAAGTTTTCATACAGATTCATATTCATAGACAGACATACAGTGGACACACTTTAATATTTCAGAGTCAAGTTTCTGTGCTTGGGTGTGTGTTTATGTACAACATATATAAAAAAACATATTTTTAAAATTCATTTGTGTTGCAACTTACCGACCCAAGTCAAATAATGTTTCTTGCGTAATCAGGTTTAAAGTAGCAAGACGCAGGGAGTTTGGAGATTTTTAATACTACTATGAAAATGTTCTAGTGACTGCCATGTCAGTCCAAACCTCTATGACAGTCTTTCTACTGCAGAACAGGAAAGAAGATATTAAGAAGAATGTGTAATACTAAACAACATTAACCAGAAAACCACATTCCCTTTTCAATCTGTTGTTTTCCACAGAAGAAAGAGTCATATATTGGCCTGAAACTAATTCGAGGAAAATAAATTATTTTTTATGTGAACTAGAACTAAGGAACTAATTCACCCCTCTAACCAAATTAACTGTCAAGACCCAAAAATGTGCACAGATGTCCTATAATATTTACACTCATCTGTCACAGAATTTGAAGTGGTGGTGATGCTAGGAAGTACAGAAGATTTTAAAGCAGGAGCAATACCTTCATAAATAAGCAGAAGAGAGCCGCTTTGGCATATCCTTACTCAGAATCTCTCAGAGGGAGCTGCTCCTCAAAATGCCTCCCACTGTTGAGCTTTAATGCTAGTGATCCAGCCCTCAACAGCATACAAGTTTAACCTCTATTTGAATGAATTCGTAAGAGTACTTTTGAGGTTAGAGACATATTTAAAATAGTTATAAAAGCGTTCTTATGAAGAGTATATCAGCCTTGTAAAGAATTATATTCCCAAAAATGGAAATTTGATGCATCATTTACTCTCACTCTTACCATTTCACAGCTCTGTGACTTTCTTCTGCAGAACATAAAAGCAGAAAAATTAACGAAGAAAGATGGTAACCGAAAAGCAATGGCACCCATTCATTTCTATGGTGTGGACACCAAACCAGTGCAAGTGAATAAATGCCAGTTACCAACATTCTTCAAAGTATCTTTTTTATATTCTGCGGAGGAAAAAGTCATGACGAAAAAGAAAGTAAATGATGACAAATTCTTTTGGAGGAATACCACTTTTAAAAATGTAAGAATCGACTTTATAATAGCAGAAATATATAGGCACAGTGAAAAAGAGAGAATTTGGGCTGCAGTTGTTAGTTGCACGAAACACTGCAATGCAGGAAGAGCTGCATCCAATGTCACTATGTGCTTTACACTAGATGGGTGAAGGCATTGTTGGTTTGTTACCCTGAATTTACAGATCAGATTTAGTATCATGGTGATTAATAACGGCACTTTCTGCGTGTGTGCCTGTGTGTGTGCGCAACACAAGTATTAGAGACTAGAGGGGATATCACATTATTAGCATCCATCAGTGACAGAGAATAATGAGGCTATATAATCTGGGTCACTCGAGAAGAAAACACATTTTTTCTACCAGTGCAGACGTACAGTGCCTCCATATATTTTCTCATTAAAGTCTTTATTTAGAAACATTGTGAAGATAGAAAATGCTGTTGTTGCATTCATGTTAATATCGAAATACAGTATGCTGCAAAAGCAAGTGTATATTTACAGTATAATTTTGAGGTACAGGAGTTAAATTGTTCATGGCACTTTTCTTTTTATTAAGGTATTTGAAGGGATAGTTCACCTCAAAATTCTATCATTTATTCACTCTCTTGTGTCCAACTTGTATGATTTTTCTTCTTCTGCAGAGCATAACAGAAGAAATTTAGAACATTTTCTTCAAAATATCTTCTTTTGTTCTCTGCTGAGAATTGAAGGACATACAGATTTGAAATGTTCAGGGAGTGAGTAAATGATGACAAAATCTTCATTTCGAGTGATCTCTCCCGTTTTTGATTGGTATGGCTGCTTGTTTGATAGACATGCCAAAAGCACCAAATGTGTCGTCTATATTGTGTTGAGTTGTCTACTTTATTCTACCCTCAGCCTGAGAATCTTCTCCTAGCCAGTAAATGCAAGAACGCTGCTGTGAAACTGGCCGACTTCGGGCTGGCCATTGAGGTGCAGGGAGACCAGCAGGCATGGTTTGGTATGTAATTGTTGCTATAGCAACGTTCACCTTTACCTTGACAGGCCCACATTCAAACTATCACAGTTTATCACAAACACCTTTACCTGGCTTTACATCTACACAAACAACTTTTTTGCTTCGTGGTCAGAATTGGTCTGGTAATGTGTGTTGAGCTGTGTGTTTGTGTGTGTTTTACAGGATTCGCAGGGACACCTGGTTACCTGTCCCCTGAGGTGCTGAGGAAGGAGGCATATGGCAAACCGGTGGACATCTGGGCCTGCGGTAAACAAACTCAAACACGGTGACATGCTTCTTCTGTAAAACAAAGCAATGCTGTGAGGGTACAGTTGAATTTCTAAAGTAATCTGCCTGTCTACCAATGAATTGGCATGCACATATGGCAAAGCCATTTATCTTTTATGAGGCCTGTCTATTTGTGTTTGTTTGGCAATTCTGGGGATTTTGCAGTTTTGCAGCTGACAGTATCGAAACAAGTTTTATTTATATGAACTGCCAATTTTCCATACACACCAATAGATGATTATGAAGAGTGATACCAATAGTTATTATACCAATAGATACCAATTATTTTATTAGTTAAGAATTGGTTACATTTAAATAAATAATACTGTTATTAAAACTACAATAATTATTGAACTTAAATTTGTTAATACTTCTCAACATTTTATATGCACAAAGCATTAAGTCATTGCACTTTCAACTTGTCCTGTTGACATAAAATATCAGACCTGAATATTGTCTGTTGTTAAACTATCGACCCGAAATCAATTATTGGCCTTCATCAGAGCTTCTGAGGTTAATCGATTACAAATTATTCATAATTTTTGAAAAACATTTGGTTGAATTGAAACATAAACAGGCTCTGTATTGGCAGCCTGCCCTTACTTCTTAGGTAGGCATAAAACTTGGCACACATCTCATTTTCCCATGTCTTCATTAAGGTGTCATTCTCTACATTCTGCTGGTTGGATATCCGCCGTTCTGGGACGAAGATCAGCACAAACTCTACCAACAAATCAAAGCTGGAGCTTATGATGTGAGTCCTCTTTTCTGGCGTATTTCTCGGCTTACCTTCTTCTGCTTGTCTCTAGGCATCCATTTTCCTTTCCTTCTGTGTCCTAATTTCTAACAGTTCTGCTAAACTTATTCTCTAAATGTACTGCCCTTAAGTATGTACTTCAAGTTCAAACAGTAATCCACTTTGAAAAGAGTGCTATTGCTTTTTCGTTGTCTTCTTCTCTCATCTTCCAGTCCTGCCTGACTCTCTCCCTGCTCTTCAGATGCGCTCACGTGGCATTACATTTGCACTCCACATAGCTTGCGCAATACAATCTTATAAATATTTCATGAATGCTAGAGACTTTTAAAAGCGTTTCCTTTGAGAGTAACAAAAGAAGGGTAAGAAATATTTTAACGTTTACTGCCACTGCAAGAAAATGCTACATGACATTTCTTAGGAGTGTAATCAGTATCAGATTCAGGAAATGCTTTATATTACACACAAGGAATTTCACTTTCTGACAGAAGCTTGTGAGGGGTCCTGAGTGATTTTGTGTGCACTTTACTCACTCTGGGTGAGTATAGTTCTTGAAGTGTGGGAAGTGTAGTGCCAGTGAAATGCTCAGCAGTCCTGACTATCCGCTGTAGACTTTGGAGCTCGGTTTTGGCATCTAACCCCAAACCAGACAGTGATGGAAGTGCAGAGGATGGATTCACTGACAGCTGAGAAGAACTGTATGAGCAGCTCCTGTGGCAGGTTGAACTACCCCAGCTGACGAAGAAAGTAAAGTCTCTGCTAGAGTCAATCTAAATGTCCCATTTTAGATCATGAGACATGGTGGTTCCCAGGAACCTGAATGACTCCACTTCAGCCCCAATGCTGTTTATGGTAGTTAGTGTAGGTCTTCTAAAGTCCACTATAATCTCCACTGTTTTTCACCATAGAGCCAGCTGCTCCAACTCCTGTCTGTACGCAGATTGTCACTGCTCCGGATGAGTTCGATAACAGTAGTGTCGTCCACAAACTTCAGCTTGATGGAGGGGTCTTTATAGATGCAGTTATTGGTGTCCAGGGAGTAGAGCATCCATTAGGAGCACTGGTTCTGATGGTGCGGCTGTCAAACAGGATTTTTCCCATTCTAACTAGCTGTTGACTGTCTGTCAGAAAGATCCATAACAGACAGTGCTAGGGACAGAGAGATAGGTCAGTTTGGTCTGGGCGGTGATTTGAGAAGGGTGTTGAAGGCAGAACTGAAGTCCGCAAATGGAATCCTGGCATTGGTCTCTTGTTTTTCCAGATGTTGTAGAGTAAAATACAGTCCCATGAGGACTGCATAATCCACAGACCAGTTTGCTCCGCAGGCAAACTGCCGGAGGTCCAGCAAGGGGTCAGTGATGTCCTTCAAATACACCAACACCAGTCTTTCAAAGGACTTCATGGCTAAAGATGTTAAAGTCACTGGTTTGTAGTCAGTGAGTCCAGTCTTGGGATTATTTTCTGGATTGGATTTGGGATAATGGTGGAGGGCTTAAAGCCTGAAGGGACTTGAGCATGAAGGATCAGTTGAAGGTCTCTGTTGAAGATCTTTGAAAAAATTGAGGCCAGGTGGTCAGTGCAGGTTTTGAGACAGGCTGGTGAAACAACATCTGGGCCTGGTGTTTTCCTTCTCTTTTGTTTCCTAAAGATCTCAATCTCCTTTGTCAGTGTTTTCCTGGTCTGATCGTACAAGATACTGTAAGCTCCTGTAAGCATTCTCTTTGGCCTTAAGAGTTTTGGTGTGAACCATGGTTTACTGATGAATGATGTTACAGTCTATATGAGCTTGTCCAGATCGATGGCAGCAGTTTCAAAAATACTCCTTGTAGAACCAGCTTTTAGAACCTGCTCTGTATCTCTTTACAATCCGTCTTTTGGCTATGCACTTTTAAGTTTTTGCCTGTAAGTTACAATTTCTGATAAATGTTATATATTTTGTTTAAAAATGTCTTTAAATTAACTGTTTATTTAAGTTAAAGATCATTTTTGAATGGTTATATTAACACTTTTTTATTTTTATCCATTAAAACTCCCTTAAAAATGGTATTATAGCAGTACTGCTTTTGTTGACAGAGCAAAACCTTTGACCTGTGAATGACAGCCTGAATGCAAGATCTCCAAAGAGAGTTATTTTCCCCCAGATTGGCTTTCATATCTGTTTATTTTCGCTCCGGTAGTTCCCATCTCCCGAATGGGACACAGTTACTCCTGAAGCCAAAAACCTCATCAATCAAATGCTCACCATAAACCCAGCCAAGAGAATCACCGCACAGGAAGCTCTAAAGCACCCATGGGTCTGCGTACGTACTCTCCGGCTTTATACAACAACATGTAGCGCCAAAACCCAGCTTTAGACACCGCTTTTAAACATCTTTCCCCATTTATTTCCATAGCAACGCTCTACTGTTGCATCCATGATGCATAGACAAGAGACAGTGGAATGCCTGAAGAAGTTTAACGCTAGGAGGAAACTCAAGGTGAGTTTGATAAACACAGGTGCGCTAGTTTTATATTAAGTATTTATACTCAATATTTATCTGGGGCTTTTTGTCTTCCCACAGGGGGCCATCCTCACCACCATGCTTGTGTCACGAAACTTCTCCGGTAAGTATGCCAGTCATGGTGAACCTTGATTGTAACTTTTGAACTAATTTATTATACAGCCGAATTGTGTTTTCCGATCTGGCCCTTTTTGTTCGTCTTGTGATGGGTCTCAGTGTTTCAAAGGAGTTTTTTGTTGTTCTTTGAACCCTGCTTGCATAGTCTTGATGTTCTATGTTGTTTTGCCTGCCAAAAAAACACTTCGGTCTTTGCACTCAGTAAAAGTTGACAGGACTTTTATAAAAAGATATGTAAAACGACATTTGCGCGCCCATAGAATAAATCCCATCTTCGCATTTTCTTACTCCGCTCTGACTTCACGGATTTCATGGCCCTTTTTCGAATTGACACCAAATGTGCAGTAGACCGCTAAACCCTGCTCGCTTGGTGGCTGGGGCAGGACAAAGATGTTGACATGTTTCACATTCTTTTTTCACATAACATATTAACAAAAAATGCTCTGTAGAGCAGTTTTTCTGCTTAGGGCTACAGTAGAAACATGGTGACAAATTCCATGTACCAGGATATGTAGATATTAAAAGTTAATTCTAAGATAATAAAAACTATGCAAACCATGTTTGAAATATGTAAAGGCCTAACATAAAGTTATGTTATATTGCATTCTTCATCAACAGTTCCTCCAAATTGATACCCTTGAATGCATAACAATGCATAATTTTTTCTAGATGGAAATCCAAATTTTTTTAGGCCTTTCCAAACTCATCTGTGATGTCTGGGCTCTATTTTTTTACATATCATGTCAAAATATGTGACGTTTATACATATGGTTTTAAATGTTCGGAGTGATGATTCTCTCCGGGTTTCTTATCTATGTTTTATGTTGGTTGTAATAGAATTATAAATCTTGTCCACACAAGATTCATTCTCTTCTGAGACACTTGTCACACCAAATTTCGTTTCAATTCTTTGAAAGACGTGTTATGACTGACACTTTCTTCTGCCAGAGACTAATGAATGATTCTCACTCTGCCCCTTTTCCTCTTCCCTATCTCTCTTTGTTCCTTATTCTGTTTTGGTTTTGTGTGGGTTGGTACGTATGCGTCTGCGTGCGTACACATGTGTCAGTGGGTAGCAGGCAGACCACAGCTCCCGCCTCGGTCACTGCGGCTGCGGCTGCGGTAGCCGCGGCTGCAGGCACCACAGCAGGGCTAGTGGAACAAGGTAGCGCCGCCCTGCGGGGCACAAATCTTCTGTCACCTGTCTGTACTCTTTTCAACATATTCCTCCAATTCATTTATTCTCTCTTTGCCTACACCCAACATACTCTTTTTCAATTAATTCTGTTTCTCAACCATTCCTATCATCTCATTTTGCTGTTTGTCTTTTTTCCAATTCTTGATTTTTCCTGTCCCTTTTTCATTTGTTCGCCCTAATCATCCTTTCTACCCTGCATGAGGCTATGGCATGTTGACTCACCCCTTACCTTTACCCGTCTATTCTTTTCTGTCTGCTCTATCTTTCTTGTCCTCCACATATCAGTGTCATTTGTCAGATGTTGCATTGAGTATCTTATGGCAAATGTTAGGTTGTTTTTGACCCATGCTTCACTGTTAAAAATGTTGCTTGTTAAATAGTTTACTAACAAGAATTACATTTTTTGTTTATCTGTATTCTGTATATATTTAACAAATATATTTTTGTAATGTACACCAATAGTTTATATTTGTATGATACACCAATATTTTTGATGAATTCTAATACTACTTACATTTACAAAAAATTTATTAAAAGTTTCATAATGTACACATGTTAAACGTAAAAACACTGACATTTTTTTTTGTGTTGCCTGTTACGCATTTGTCCTTGTTTTACCCAGCCGTGGAATAAAAACAAGCTGGCATTTTTTAAGATGAAAACTCTCCCCATTTGTCCATCATCTTCATTACATCATTCATCTTTTATGAGTTCTACACCGAAGCATGCACAAGATGAATGTGATTTTCTCCTCCCTCTTTTTGCAGCCTCTCCGATACCTTCCATCACTTCTTCCTCTTATATTCAATAAATCACTGTCTTTGACTTTCCTGTTTTATTCTTATCTCCCAATCATCACTTTTCCAATTTTTATTTGACACCCATAAGCCATCTTAAGTTTCAGTCTCTGCATCTCTCCCCCTTCCTTTGCTCTGCCTTAAATTTTTGGTCTGTGAAGTTGAAGTTCACCCCTGTTTTTTTGGGGGGACCAGTTTGCCTGTTGTTGTGCTGAATGCTGCATGGGAGATTGGACTAATGCATGTTCACTAACACGGGGGTGTGATGGGCTGTACGGATCTGGTGCACTTGTGCATGGTCAAAGCTTTTTGGAAACTGTACTCACTGTTTATAAAGTTTCTTTGTTTCAAAGATTAGGTTTATTTTTTATTTGCACATTATGTAGCACAATTTTTTGATTTTTTTAATATAAAAGAAAAATTCAATATATTATGTGGAAACCATATGGTAACAGTATCTCAATCTGTTTAATAGTGAGCCACGTGCAAACAGTAGGGGTTTGGTTTCTCCTGCTGGGTTGTTAACTTTCCTGATGTGTGCTAGTAATAACAGTAACAACTAGGCTCACATGCCTGTAATTAAAATGTATAATCTTAGTTTTATCAATATTAAGATCTTATTTTCTATGCTTTTTTTAAATCATCCATACATGTAGTATAACACATGTCAAAGGCCTCAAACATTAATTTGCTAAAGGTTCTGATCATAAGCCTTAAAGGGATTTTTTACTGAAAATAAAATAATCTGTCATAATTAATTTACCCTTTAACATTTCAAACCATTCTGATTTTCTGTCTTCTATAAAACACAAAGAAATTTTGAAGAATGTCAAAACAAGAAAAACTTCTAATTAATGTTTCCTTTTAATAATATTTATGATATGTGTTTTGCTAAATAAAAAAGCCATACAGGTTTGAAAAGGGTAGAAGTTATGGCAGAATGTTTTATTTTTGTTTATCTTTTATTTTATTTTGAGGTTTACTTTAGCTTCAAAGAATGACACTTACTGCATCCTAGTTTGCCTACATTTAATTTGTTTTGATACAGTTTAGCAAAATTTAAATAACTTAAGGTGTTTTCATTTGAAGTGTTCTTCTCTTGGTTATTATGGTCCGGACAAAGAAAGAAGAAATACACGAAATACTGGGCCCGTATACTTAAAGCTACTTAAAATTCTCTCAGAAAGCCGTTAATATAGCTTCAAAAAATATACATAGGTTAGGAGTGATAAGAGCAGATTGGAAATCATTTTTTTTATCCTAGTTAGTGTATTTATTATTATGTTAATTTCCTACAACATTTCCTAAGATTCCCATTAATGTATATAACTGACATAGACCTTATGAAATGTTTTCAACTTAAACATAGCCAGATTCGCATCTTGTTATATCTTCCTATTTTCATCCAAATTTCATGGTTCAATCAAACCATGCCAAGGTGGACTAAGACTATCTTTTTCTTAGCAGTCTAGATCCATTGTTTAGTGCCGAGGCAGTGTTCACATGTACTCAAATATACTCTAACCCAAACTATAGCATCAAATTCATTTCAAATAAAACAATTATGCACTTATCGACATTTAAAAAAAAGTATTTGCACATGCTGTTAAATAAAAAAACTAAAAAAAGAAGTCTCTACACAACCCCACTTGTATATGTACTTTTTAACAGTAGTAATATACAGTAAAGGGTTGAACTGGTACACATAGCCTTTGCAGTGGCTAAATGTGAATGCTTCATTTCTGATGCTGCCTTCACATGCCTGCCATCAAATATTAATGTAGTGCGGCCTAGTCTCTGTTGTCCCTCAAATACCTCCAGCCCAAGCAACCAGACCAGTGCACTATAGGCAGTTACACTACATACTGCACTATATCTGGATCAATCTGACATAAGCACAGTATAATCTTTTCCATATAATATTATATAATTATTACAGTCTATATATAGTTAGTTTAACAGTTTCATTTAAGGTCTGCATCTGGATGCATTTAAATTGCTTATTTTATCAATACACGATCAATTTGTCGGTGTGTGCATTTTTTATAAAGGAGGGGTGCAATACTAGATTTAGAGTAGTGAAACTGCTTATGTTAAACAGCCTGGCACAAACCTTGTACTCGCCTGCTATTTTTGCTAAATCCTGTTTGTGCTGACTTAGCGTGCAAAGTGGATAGAACCTCAAAGGAAAATGATGACTAGTCTCAAAATAAGTCAACAAAAAGTTTTTTTGTTTGTTTTTGGACTATGTATAGAGCTCCATAGATGTGTTTAGCTTCACTGTTCATAGAGGCAGCAATAAAACCATGGTATTTTGACTTCTTCTCTATTGCTCTATTTTTCTCTCCGTTCTCTCTCTCTCTTTCTCTCTCACATTTCCTCTCGCTCTCTGTGTTAATGGCAAGGTAAGGAGCTCGACTCACTCTAGAGTATTAGTTGTTACTTTACTCCTGCTCTTCTACAGGGACGCATACTCATTTCTCCTCAATGATCTCTTTGGGCCACCGGATGGATGGGTTGGTGGCCCAGATACAGCTCTAGGAGGATCTGTATCCAAAACCCACCTACAATGACCCTGTTCTGAAGCTTGTGACACTCATCTGTGAAAATACAGCACATGTTCTACTTAGGATTGAAATTCTCATATTTTTTATGAATGTCACTAAAAGTCATAAACCAAACAATTTGGCTTGTGATTATGCTGATTATGCTTGTACAGCCCACAGCCGTAGTCTTATCTAGAGTAGATCGAAGCCCGGGAAGAAAGCTCAAGGGTTTTTTGGGGCGCTTTATTAACCGTCTACCTTACTCTGCCTTTGAGCTTTAATGAGGGAATAAGATTCCTAGTGAATCTCACGGTGTGATTTCACTGAAAATACACTGTTGCATGCAGTATGGGGATTATGCATTTGTTTGTGTATTTTTAATACAAATTGCAACTTATTATGAGTAGTTGACAGTATCAGATTTGTTTTTCTCCACTTTAAAGCAACATGCTGTATTTGTGTCCTTTCTATAAAGTTCATCCATCAACTACACTCAGCTGTTTGGCTTAACCTAAAATAAACTTTATATCAAGTAAGTTGTTGTCTCAACTTGTAAGAGATGCTCAAATTGCCATATTGTACCAATGCTGTTATATAATGTGGTCCGGTATAACTGCCATGCAGTGTGTCAGATTAACAAAAAGCTTTGTGTCTAGTTAATGGGTAAATTTTATGATGTTATTTAGTACTATCGCAGATAATGTAGCAGATAACCGACCATAGTGGTGTATCATCCTGAAGGGCTCATTTTGCAGTATAGGCTGATTGACTATGCATTGTCTTGCTTATTACATGGCCACAAAGAAACGTAATAAATTCTTAAAATAATGAATACAATTTAGACCACTTTCTTCAAGAACATGATAAGAGATCGCTAGCATGTGTTTGTAAAAAAAATTCCTTGGTTGAGCGATCTGTTAAACAACATATTTGTAAATCAAGGTTTCCAGAGAGCCGTGTAATAGCAAACTTTATTGCATTATTTAATGCTTATCTGATCTTAAGTTAATGGAAAATAAATTGTATGTTGTTAGACTTTTTCTAGATGGTCTAATTATCTGTTAAGCATTAAACTATGGTTGTTAAAACACTCTTAAAGGTTATGATAACGTATTCATGCTGAGATCTGACTGCGTAAATCATTTATCATGTTTGTCTTTTAACTAAATCTAATATGTTCAAACAATCTGCTTGGCTTTTTTTTCTGGAAACACAACCCTGGGCCCAACAGGGTTTTTAACATTTATGATATTTTCATGTGTTTAAAAATGTTACTGATTCATTTCTTATTTTCTTCCCATTTGTAGCAGCCAAGAGCTTGTTGAACAAGAAGGCAGACGTTAAGGTAAGATATCTGTTGAACTTCTGACCCCTGTGACCCAGACCTGACCATATGTCTTCTCAATAACGTCTCTCTTTTTACTTCTCAGACGTTCTGTCTTTCCGTCCTGCTTTTTTACTTAACTATCTGTTGTAGTTTGGAGTGTGTCTTCTATTGCATGCATTCTATCTGTCACTTATTAATATGTCACTTTCTAATATTTTGAGAAAATGTAAAAGCTGTATAATCAGTAAAAAACTGTTTAAATTGAGTAAATTTAAGTAAAAACATGGAGTAAATAAATAATAAAGGTACATAACAAGCCATTTCTTTCACTCAAAAAAAACCTCTAGGATGAATTTTTTTAATAAATTTTTGTGATATTTATTAAAACACTGGATTGTTTTTTGTGTTCTATTGTATATTCAATCATAAAATAGATAATTAAATAAGCAAATTGTTTATCAACTTCTTAATCAAACTCATTTTGTTGCTTCTTTAAAACCTCACTATTAAGTTGCATTATTCATAACCGTACTAAAGTAATGTACAATGTTTTAAATTATTTGTTGCTGAAACAATTTTCAGATTAGCAGAAATATTTATTTGTATGTGCTTAAATCTGCGCTTGAAAGTTGTTCGAGTTCAGAATTGAATATTTTTAATTTCGCTTGTCATCTCTAAAAAAGCTTTTCTGCAGGAATTTGCATAATTAAACACTCCTCCACATTTTATTTTATTGTTATTTTCATAACATTTGACTTTTTTAAATTGCCTTTAAAAACTAAATATTTTGTTAATATTCCCCCTGCAAGCGAATTTAAACCAATAAGTAGAAATGACAAATTTGCTACATTTGCTGAATGGTTTGAAGTGATACAAGGTGTTACTGTACACCAAATAGAGCTCTATCATGTCATGGAAACAGCGATACCCCTGAAACAGGAGATGAAATGAGGATTTTATTTCCGTCAGCGCCTGTGGGTGTGTGAGAGATGTTAAAGAGAATGATATAACCACCACGGGCCTACTGCCATTGAGGAATCTATGGAATCTTCCGCTGGAGCCATAGTAATTTGATTCATAAAACCAAATTCAGGAATGAACTTTTTCACTGTGCTTCTCACGTACGAGCCCATTTAGAGCGTTGCAGACACACCGTCTCTGCTACCTGTTTCTACATTTCCAACTCAGTGAATCCCATCCGCTAAATCAGTGTGTATTTATGTAAGTGTGTGTCTGCGTGTGTTTGAGCAGAGGAATAGCTCAGCGGGGAATGTGACTCTGGTTCCAAGAATAGCCTAAGTCTGAAACCCTGGAAACTCTTGAGACGAAAATAGCCGCACAGCGCACCTCTCATCGCCTAGCAACAGGCTCCCCCACGTCCTCTCCAGCCATTTTAAAAGATTTCCTTCTTCTGCCCTTTTACGATTTCTGATGTCTTCATCTTTCACCCTTTCGCTTCATCTCAAAAGATGACTCCAAGCTGCTCTTTTTTTAGGTGTTGTTACTATTTTCCAATTATTCGATGCTGACTCCCTGACTTTGTGCCTGAATCTTTGTGGTGTCACCGTTTTTGTAATTCTGGTTAAGAATCCGAGTTGTCTTTAGTCAGCGGTCGCATCGATTGGACGCCGTGCGGCTGCGTTTCAAGCAAAGCGCTTATGAGAAAATTGTTTGCTTAATATAACCAAGACTTTGCTGTCCATCTTTAGGACAAAAAATATCAATGATGTGCGTGCTCTCCGTTTTGGCTTTTTCCTCTCAGCATCCCTGCTTGTCCGTACACTTTCCAACTGTTTTTCTTTTTAAGAATGGTAACAGCCATGGGGCATGAATAACTGATTTCAGATCAGTTGAGTATGCAATATTTCCTTGACCTTTCCTTTTGGTATTGGCATGTGTCACACTTTCTTTGACCCATTTTCTCCTTCACTTGAACTCACTGCCTTTCCCGGTTCCTCTTTCTGGTTTACCCAAAATTCCTTTTATGGAAGAACAGTCAAGACCACATTGTCCTGCTAGCAACGTACTGTATTGCTTGAAAGTCTTGCATTGAACCCATGGCTTTTCCAAAACTGTCCTTTTAAAATCCTAAGATATCGATTATTTATTTATATATATATATATATATATATATATATATATATATATATATATATATATATATATATATATATATATATATATATATATATATATATATATATATATATATATATATATATATATATGTCTATATATATATATATATATATATATATATATATATATATATATATATATATATATATATATATATGTCTATAATTTCACTATTCCCAAATTCCAAACTCGATTTCGTTCTCTCATTTTGTGCATCTCGCTCTCTCTCCAGAAGCGGAAGTCAAGCTCTACTATTCAGTACATGGTGAGATTTAATTTTCAGCCTTAATTTAAGTTTCTTTCATCTTCCTATTCTTATTCCTTCCCTTTTTGCCAACATATCCCTCTGACTCTTCCTAAGATCTGGCTAGTAACAATATACGCTTCAAGATTTTATTCTTTACTTGTTTTAATTGGTGTTCATACAGTATCTGTTCCACCTTTTCATTAAGTACTTCCAGACTTGCACTTTTTCCTACATTCATCTCCACGGACACCACACACCTTCTTAGAGTCTCATTCTGCATGTGCTACTGAACTTCATAAATCTTTCATAGGGGACATCTTTATCCTAAACAGGTACAGAAGGCCCAATACATAATTTTTACAGGTAAGACCTGTGTCTGTAGAAGCAGGATATATGCTTCAACAAAGAGGGTCTTAATGGATCTTCTTCATGACCTGGGATAACTTGTATGCATCCCTTGATGGATCTGTTTTCTTGGGTAAAACTGGAGGTCTATGAGATCAGGAACCAACTGTGAAGATTTTTGGAGACCGTTTACCAATGGCTATTTTCTCTAGACATGAAGAGCTACATCCTACATTAGGACCAGAAGAGTAAAGTGAGGACATTATGGCTTGTTCACACTTCCAATGACCCGTTTAAATGGCTTTTTGGGGTCTTTTGGTTTTAGTTTATAATTTGGTTTGTGGGTGTTTGTGTTTCTGTGCAGGTCCATGGGTGTGTTTATGCAGTTCTGGCTTTGTTTCCTGTTATATCAGTTTTTTCCAGAGTTGATCCAGTTTTATTTATTAATATTTTGAATTAGCTTTTATTTTTGTTATCAGCTTTTTTATTTTATTTATCTTTGTATTATTTATCTGGTAATTTTTATAGTGCTTTATGCATTTATTTGAATGATAAACAGTACAAAGGATTAAAGCATGTTATGGTTTTCACTGGTTACAACTGAACCTGTCACCTTAACTCCTGCAAAACCGCGTTTATCAAAAATATAATTGTTCATGTTAATATGCGGCGGGCCTTTAAAATCAAATGCTCACTTTTGTGTATTTTGTGCATGCGTGTCAGTTTCTCCCTTCTATTCCTTCTTAACCAAACCCTTACCTGAATGTGTTATGTTTCCCTGCACAGCCCCAGACAAACAGCACCAAAAACAGCATAGTCACCAGCCCCAAAGGAAACCTTCCCTCTCCTGCACTGGTATTTACCTCTCTAAATCCTTTTCTCCACTCCCTCTTTTTCCATCTGTCTATCACTGTACCTTTATCCATGTTAAGCTTTGAATTCTCCTTGTGTTCTTGTGTGTAAAAGCAAATAGTATAATAGTGAATAGTAAAGTATAGTAAATAATGAAAAGAACGTCCTGTCCTGGTCACTATGGTGTCGAAATCTGTCTATATCATTTGGTACGGATTATTTATGTGCTTTTTAATATTTGGTATTTCAGTATACGTTCTAGCATACATTTTTGGAGTTGACTACTGGATTGCACAATAATATACTGCATTTCACCATCGTATTTGATTGATGGATTATGATGTTGTTTAATGTCTAAAATTGACAGGAATGCCAGGTTTAATCTATTTATAAAACAATATGTCAAGAAGCAAGATGGGTCTAAGTCTCTCTTTTTTATTTTTTATTATCTCAAGTACCATTTTGTGCCAGCAGGTTTTTCAGGTGTTAAAGGGTCCATAGAACCAGGGAGACAAAAAAATCTTATGATGCATTGTAACACACTTAAATTTGCATAAGTTGTGAAAGTTTAGGACTAAAGGCATCGTTTGCTAAAAGAAATAATGCTTTTCTCGTCTTTTAATTACAATTTAAGTGAATGCATACTTAAATCTCTATTTGGGATCTTTCACAAGTAAGTGATTGAATGCACGAGACAAAACTTCTATGAGATTTTTGGACACAAAACATGGGAGACATTTCTCAGAATATCTTTTTTGTGTTTCAGAATAGAAAGGATAATTTACAAGGTTTAAACAATAAATGGCTTGACTAAATTATTTAAGGATATCCAAATACATTTTTAAGTGAACAGTCTCTTTAAGAGAGGAAGTGATCAGTGGGAACATGGCATGCATTTCAGCATATTCAGCTGATGCAACACGTGGCCGAATAAATCAGAACATTTAGGATAGTTTTCTTTTAATGCTGTCTGTGTGTGCTGTTCGTATAATGCTGCCTGTGTGTGAGTTGAAGTGTAGCGTGTTTTATGGTGCAGATTTAGTTACCAAACCTTGACGTGAAGTGAGGAGGTGTTTATGATCAGTTAAGACTTTAGCCTTAGAGCTTTGTTTCATAGCTGCCCCTTTAGTTTTACTATTAACTGTGTAGGACAGGCGATAAGGACTTAATAGAATGTTTTTTTTGACAATTAAATAGTATTGTTTTTATTATAATTATAATTATTATTGACAGTAATATTACTTTAATTGTTTATATTATCATTGCTAATAATGTGTATTAATTTATTTTTTATTTATAAAAACATGAAGATGGTTGGTTGAATTGTTATTTTGAATCAGTCCGTTTAAAATTGAAGTTTGGAAGTGGTCCACAGATTAAAAATGAAATGTTCACGTGGTAAATGCAAAGCATCATTTCTTATTTCTCAAAGCTTCATGCACATCAGTTAGCAATGGATTTCACTCGCACATCATTTGTTATCACATACAAGCACAAATCCATTACAATGTGGTGGTACTGGGATGGCACTTTCAACACATCCGTATTTAGACCCTCTGTGTTCGTCATCACAACCTTAGCTTGTAACTGCTGCCTGTTACACTGGGCAACGGTTGTCATGGTGATGAATACCTCATAATGATGGGGACCGCAGGCTGCTGATTGGACAGTAAGGGAATGTTACGTCCTGCAGAAAAAACTGAGCATTACAGATTAAGCCAGTCTGATGTACGTCTAGCCATCAGGTTTTCTGGATGGCGCATAAATATGTAATTGCAATGCACTTAGGACTGCAGTGACAGTCTGTGAAATACCAATAAGTTGTTTGTCAGAGCATAGTTCTATATTTAGTTTGTAAAGGTGTGATAATTCTTTATAAATTGAAGAAAGAAGCTAGTTTTTGTTCGCTTGTTCTTTTTTACTGGGTTGGCGTCATAAACACACATCCACCCACACTCTCTCTCTCTCTCTCTCTCTCTCTCACACACTCTATCTCTCTCTCTCTCTCTCTCATATTCTTTCTCTCCTCATGTTTATCCACCCCCTCCTCCCCTGTCACTCTGTAGGAGGCACAGACCACTGTCATCCATAATGCAGTGGATGGGATTAAGGTACCCACTCCCACCCCCTCATTCCCACCATTCGTCCTGTTTGATCCGCATCCCCACAATGCATTTTTTTGACTACACACTATGACATCATCTAAGCCTGTATGTTGGCTGCATGAATGAACCTACGAAAGTTGTTTTCAATAATACACTAATAACATGTCTTGCCTTTAAATATTTTTAAATTTTAGTACTTGACTGTATGTTTTTAATAGTAATTTCATTAATGATCTAGTTGACGGGAAATGACACTTGACACATCAGATGTTTGCAGCATGAGGCTGCAGTGCAACAGTTGGAAATATGTGTCATGATAAGAATATTAAAGCTGCTGTATCAGATCTGTTTCACTGTCGAGACCGAGACACAGAGTCCTCTTGTGGGGGATATAAAAAGTGCTGCTTTGAAACAAGTGCCCTTAAAAGTTGTAGTTCAACAAAATTAAAACACTGTCATTATTAACTCTTTCTTTACTTGTTTCAAAACTATATGAAAAATGGGCACCCATTCACTTGCTATACAATAGTAATCTTACAATAGTAGGAAATTGGCCACTGCGTTCAGATTACCAACTTTTTTCAAAATATCTTATTTTGTGGAAATATCGTATTTTTGCAGAAGAAATGAAGTCATACAGGTTTAAGATGACAAGATGAATAAATGTTGAGTTTTTAATTTATCGTGAACAACCAGTTAAAGATGAAGTATGTTCTGTCAAAGTATGTTCTTTTAAACAGATATTTATTTACCTTGTAAAAGTACAAACCTTTATTCGCATTGAAATTGGATTAAAATGTTTGTGTTATTGTATTATATTATATTGACTTTTTTATTATAATAATATTTATTTATTTATGTAAATAAATGAAATAAATAAAAAATTTAAATAAAAAAATACTTTAAATCTGAGAATACATACATTTTGTAATTTATATACACAGAAAAATGCTGAGGTTGTGCTTAAATAAGGTCATCTTAATATAGAACTGAACTAAAAATGGTACATCAAAGCAGTGTAGAGGCAAAAGGATGTAAAAGAAATAAGGCCAGTATCCAATGACATCACTTGTCCCAATAGAAAGAGTTTGAGTTTCTCACATGAGAGCAGTGTACATGTCTGCATAATCCTGTACTTCCCTCTTTTTCAAACTTGATCTTAATCTACCCTGAAAATCGTCTGTAGACCTTTACACAAAAAGCTGTCCAATTCTCCACATTTGACAGTGTCTTGTTGCTGTTGTAATAAGGTCTGTAGCTCCGCGATGGAATACAAGAACAAAAGCCTTTTCAGGAGCACCTAATAATATCGCCCCACATACTCATGGCCTATTTACAGCAGGAGCTGATGTCCTTCATGATCGCTACAGTTACGTTCTGACAGGTGCACTGTCCTGTTTCCCAGGTGACTACGGTTTCTTCAGTTGGTACAATTCAGAAGGAAGTTTTTAAGTTGTCGAAGTAGTATTTTTTTCTTAAAGTAGTAGCATTATATATAAAGATATTGGATGTGTGATGATTTATCCTGTAATGATGTCCATTTTGGTGTTTCATTTTAAAGGAGTAGTTTACCCAAATTATTTTTCATTTTTTGCTGCAGAACACAAAAATAATATACTTTGAAGAATGCTCGTTAACAAACAATATTTACTTCTGGTGGTTTTACTTTCCTTGTATGGTCAAATTCCTCATAGACATTTTTCTAAATATCTTCTTTTCTGTTACACTGAAGGAGTCGTTTACAAGTTTTGCCTGTAAAAGATGATAATATTTTTTATTCCTTCTAATATCAACATATGATATTGCTCAATTGGGAACATTTTTTATTTTATAATTGAACTGGTGTGATGATGTGTGAACTTTCTGACATTTGATTTAATTGTCTTGATGACATCGCTTTGCATCATTGAATGTGTGTGATCTCCAGAGCTCTGCTATTGAGATGATAATTTATGGTGTGTGTGTCCGTGGCACTGTTAGAGTTCTTTCAATGAAATGTTAATGCATTGTCTAACTGATCTGTGGTTTATGTCTGATTATCTCAGGAGTCGTCAGATAGCAGTAATGCCACGGTGGAGGACGAGGAAATGAAAGGTAAGAATCGATGATCCATCCGTCCCCTGGTGATCAGTGTTAAGCTTTCAAACACACAAAACAATTACAGGAAGCCTGCCGGATGAGTTGCAGACAGTGGTTTTAAACCGGAATATAAATCTGTTCTGATTGGGTCAAGAGATGAAAAATGTTTAAATGTCAGATGTTAAAATTGTCAGTTATAGTTCACCCAAAAATAATTGGCCAAAATGTTTTAGCATGAATTACTTGCTCTCATGTTGCTCTAAACATTATAAATTAATAGTTGGGCTTAAAAAGAGATATTTATTTATTATATTATTATTTATAGTTATTGGACCCCATTGTCCACCATAGCAATTAAAATTACAATGATAGTAAGAAGTACCCCTTAACTTTTTGCTGTTCTAAATTCTTCAAAAGATTTTTTTCTATGTTACACAACGTGGTCCGATAATTGTTTGGTTATAGGTGTTCTTGCAAACATCTTTCACTGTTTTTATCAGAATTTGTAAATTTATCAGAGTTCGGAACAACTCATTTGTAAGTAAATTAGTTTTTCATTTTGGGTGAATTATCCCTGAAATAGAAATTCTGTCATCAATCAATCACCTTCTTGTCATTCCAAACCCATATGTCTTTCATAACAGAAAAAATATATTTTCAAGCAAAATTATAAACGAGCTGCATTGGCACCTATTCGCTTCTCTTGTATGGACACCAAACCAATGCAAATGAATGGGTGCCAGTTCCCAACATTCTTCTAAATAACTTTTTTCTGTTCTGTCAAAGAAAAAAAGTCATACAAGTTTGACAAGATAGTAAATGATGCCAGAATGTTCATTTTTTATCACTTTAATACCTAAACTAGGACCAATTTATAACTACTTTTTTGAAATGTCACCAAGCTGAAAAATTTTACAGGTGTTTGATTGACCCAAAAACAGAAACTTTTTCGAACTCATCTAGTGTCAGAAACTGTTCTTGGTTGGTCTTTCTTCTGCGTTTTGTGTCTGTATGAGTGTCGCTGGCCCAGAACGAAGCAAGGGCACCTTGTGCTATATTTAACCCTTGTGGGAACAGAGACCCTGGCTATTTGAGAACATGTTTTGCATGTCTGTGTGTACGCGTGTGTGTGTATTGGAGGAAGAGCTTGCCGCCAAATTTCTGGGCAGACGGTGTGCATGACAGGAGCGTGATGTCGTCTTGTGGCGATCACACAAAAGAGTCGGTGAGAAGTGCGTGTGTGTTACTTTTAGGTGGTGTTGTGAAATATACTGCTGCTTTTTGTTGTGATGAATTATTATGACGCAGCTGTGAGAGGTTTGTCTTATAACAGCCGCTGCGTGGTGTTGAGAAGCAGATTTGCTTAAACAGTTGGAATAGATTGCTGAGCGACAACTGTGTAAAAGTCAGTTTTGCTGTAAGTTCAGTCTTGGGGTTAAAACGATTTAGGTAGTTCACATAAAAATGAAAATTCTGCCAAGAATAACTCTCCAGTTGTTCCAAATCTGTATACATTTCTTTGTTTGGTTGAACAAAGGGAAATAAATTTAGATCAACGCTCATTACCAAATTGTTCTTGGACCCCACTACTATAGTACGAAAAATAACATTGTTGGTTAGAACTTTATGCTATACTACATTCTTCAAAATACCTTTTTTATGAAATGTGTTTAACAGAATACAAGAAATATAAAGTTTTTCCGTCTATAGCAACCAAGTCCAAGAACTGTTTGGTTACAAGCATTTTTCCAAAATCTTTTTCTGTGTTTATCAGAACAGATTTGAAATAACCAAAATCAGAATCAGAATGAGCTTTATTGCCAAGTCTGCAGGACAAACTAGCAAAAACGGTGAAAAATCTGGAGAGCTTCACATGCAGGCCGCTGTCCGCTTCACCACCTTTTTATTAGTAAATTTTTATTAGATTAGTAAATTATGACAGAATGTTAAGGTGAATTTTCTCTTTTTTTTCTCAATAACATTTTTTTTATGGTATCAGAAGTCAATTTTCATTTTTTCACATTTTGGATTTGTTGATTCGCCCTTTATCTATTGTTTCATCATATTTCGTGTCATAATACCATTGATTGTTAATGCTTTCCCCTATATTTTTTTAAATCATTCCTTTAAAATCATTGTAGTGTTTCATGTTCTGATAATTACAAAAACCCTGAAATCACAATTTTAGCGATGAACGGAAGGATGCAACCTCTATTTAAAATGAAAATAAAATTTGACATCTGGCTTCCAATGGATTAATAGAGACATCTGGCTCCCACTGCATTCTTTAGGTCTGATGCAAGACTGCAAAATTTCAATGACGTCAGTTTGACCCATGTTTTGTCTCATCTCTTTCTGTGCGCTGTTTGGGGGCGTGTCACAGGAAAGGTTGTAGATAACAGTTCAGTTCAGTCACACCCCAGCTCCCAGCCTGACCCCACCCACACACCTTCAGGCCCCTCCCCTGCTGTCTTCAGTAAGTGTATTTACTATGCCATGGCCATGTGTATGTATGTGTGTAGTATAGATGAGTGTTATGTTCAAACTCATTCTTAAAGTGATAGTTCAGCCAAAAAAGTAAATTTTGTGAATTGTTATTCTCACTTTAAAATATGTTTCATGTTGCAGAAGAAAAAAGTAAACAATTATAATGATTATAAGAATTGAAAGAATTGAAGAATTGAAATTCTAATGAATTTAAAGTCAATCAGCAAATTTCTCTTGTTAGTTCTTTTTGGAGAATGTTGAAAATCGAACAATGACAGTGACCGATTGACTTGCATCGGTTTGTGTCCGTACAGTATAAGTGCCAGTCAAAAAGGTTCGGTTTGAACATTCTTCAAAATATCTTTCAGTCATAAACGTTCGGAATGACAATTAATGGGTTGAACTATAACTTTAAGTTATGAACTAAATTATTAACTAAAAAGAATGAAAAACTAATAGTGTTTTCAAAACTGCATCATTTAGTTGAGTTAGTATTAGAGTTCATTTTCCCATTTGTATAGATTGGTTTGGGCAGGTGCGAATTTAACATTCGAATCCAAATGCGCACTAAAAGTGGATGTAAAAAGAATCCCGAGACTTCCTTGAACTTTCGAAAATTCTCAAGGACTTTAAATATTTTCAATAGTTACCCCTCCATACTGAAGAGCAGCATGTTGTCTCCTCGCTTTGTTTACTTCCCGGAGTTCCATTGGACTTTTCCTGTATGTTAATCCTAACTGATCGATAAACAGTTCCGAAAAAACGTTCAATGACACATCTGGTCAACGAGTGATGTGGATGTTGTCACATGACTGCATTTTGGTCCGTTTTCATTGGCCCAGAGCAATCAGCGTGGTGTGAAAAGGACCCAAAGTGGCAGAAAACTGCTACAGTGTATCGTTTGTTGTTCTTGGTCCAGACAACCGATGTGAAAGAACCCTAAATGATACCGCTAATAAAGATACACTGGAAATTCCATGATACTGCAGAAATTAACATTCCTCACCATTCAACTCACTGACTCATCCAAACTAACACATTTTGGGGATAATTTTCTTCCAATTTAATTGTCAAGAAATATTATAATTTGGGTTTATTACGTGATTCCCCCTATCAGTTTCATTTCTTCTTTTTTTTCTTTTTTAGCATTCTTATTTGTTTAGTCAAAGGCAGGTATCGCTGTTATCTCTCTCTTCTTTTCATAGCCTAATCTCTCTGTTTTTTTTGTCCTGTTTGATTCTGGCCCCGCAGCTGCCACTAAGTTTACCGATCTGCTGGGTGCGGTTCGCCGGGTCCCAGGGCCAGCATCAGATAGCGAGGGGGGAAACACAACCACTCCTGCTGCTGTTTCTACCCCCTCCACACCCCAAACCCCCAACATTCCCACACAGAGTAAGTCCATTAAGGACCAGCCAATCCAATACATACGATTTTAATTCAAAATTAAAATACATAACTTGTCTGTCTACAACTGACAAGTATTGGAAATTGATAGTAGGACTGAAAGCACAGACACCAAATTTTTTATGTTTTTGGTATGATATCTTAAAATTCCTTTCTTAGTCCTGAAGAACACGAAATAAGTATTTGGAAAACATTCATAATCAAACAAAACCCCCATTGTATAACCACAAAAGTGCTTAACATTTCTCAATATATCTTCTTTTGTGTTTCACAGAAAAACAAGTCATATTCAGATTTTGTAGCACCAGGGGTGAACAATCCCGTAACCACCTGTTTATCCACTTTGATCACCTTTCTTTCCTTTTATCTCTCATTTGAAATGTTTCGTGTCACACTCCAGTGTCACGTTTGACAGATCTAGTTGGCAGTGTGCGCAGAGGTTCAGCCCCCCAGACTGACAGTGAGCCGTCAGCGCCAAGCAGACCCCCTCCAGCCCCTGCCCCTGTATCTGCTCCATCTCATCCCTCCCCTCTCCCACCTCAACCCTGCTCAAGCCCGCTCCCTTCAGCACATTGTGAGTAAAGCGTGTGATTTCAACGTCTCTGCTAACATCAGCAGCAAAGCAGCATAAGGATTCTGATGGACGTAATGTTTGGAAGTGCATCAGTGATACTACACAACTAACATGGATATGTGCACAACCATGAGGGTGTATGCAAAGCATTTTGAGCTAGCTTGCAAAACAACTGCTTATATCATTATAGTGTTGTTGTGTTCTGTGTTTGTTTTTCTGAACGTGTGTATGGCAAATTCAAGGTTTTGACATCATAATTTGTCGTCATAGATATTATTGAAATGTTGAGCTTAGTGGAATCTAAGAGTAAGGAAGTTAAAAATTAAGTTTAATGAAATTCTGTCATCATATCCTAAGTCTCATGTCATGTCAAACCTGTATGACTTTCTTTATCCTGAAGAACACAAAAGATATTTAAAAAAAATGTTGGTATCTGCCATTCACTTGTATTGGTTTTGTGTCCATACAATAGAAGTGAATGGGTGCCACTGCTGTTTAGTTACCAACATTCTTCAAAATATCTTCGTTGGTGTTCTGCGGAAGGATTCAGAAAGTCATCCGTGGAATAAAGAGAGTGTGGGTTAAGATGACAAAATTTTCATTTTTGTGTGAACTATCACTTGAAAAACACTGTATATCTGAATATGTGTATATCTTTTCATGTTGAGCTTGTGCTGAAAATTCTGTAAGCTTTTAGTGTGGATGTTTTTAAAAGTGCTTATGAACCTAAGGTCTTTGAGTTGATGTGCTCAATAATTGGGTTGAAATTTACCATCTAGTTATATGGCAATAATAATGGTGTGTGTGTGTTTATTTCCGTGTTCCTGCCTTGTTTTATGCTGCGGCTTGCGTGAATTAATCAGACGAATAAAAAGGAATATTAAGAGAATGCATCTACACTATCTCCTTCTCCAGCATTAGTGTGCTTGAAAAAGATGAAGCTTATCTTACCCTGAATGGACTTCCTGTATAATAAAGTTCCAAAAAGTTCTATTGAAGTTAATACCGGGCTTTCTCATTCTACAGCACGCAAACAGGAGATAATCAAAATCACTGAACAGCTTATTGAGGCCATCAACAATGGAGACTTCGAAGCTTATGCGTGAGTATATATGCGTTGTGGCCAAGAGAAGAAAGTATTTTCTGTTTTTACCCACTGGATGATTAATACGACACAGCATGATAGCAAAACAAGTGATTTTATTTTTCAGTAAAATCTGTGATCCTGGACTCACCTGTTTTGAGCCAGAGGCTTTGGGAAATTTGGTGGAAGGGATGGACTTTCACAGATTCTACTTTGAGAACTGTAAGTTCTGTAAGTTTTTGATGTTGTAAGTTTGTTTCTAGAAAGGATAGCTCACCAAAAATAATCATTTCATTTCAGACTTTCTTTTTTTCTGCAAAAGACAACAGTTGGTTGAAGAAAGTTGGTAACAATGATCGCCATAGACTTCATTCTCAAAATCATTAAGAAGTCATTGGTTGCCACTATTATTTGGTTGCTGACATTCTTACAATATTTTATTTTGTCCTTTGCAGCAGGACGATTTAAAATAAAAAGGATGAGAATTTTCATTTTTGATGAGCTATCCCTTGAAATGTTTGTGATCTCAATGTGAATGAAGACAAGATAGTGTTAACCAGTTTCATGCCCTGGCACAGTGTTGGCCAAGAACAGTAAACCGATCCACACCACCATTCTCAATCCTCACGTGCACCTGATTGGAGAAGACGCCGCCTGCATCGCCTACATCCGCCTGACGCAGTATGTGGATGGGCAGGGCCGACCGCGCAGTAGCCAATCAGAGGAGACGAGGGTGTGGCATCGCCGGGAGTCCAAATGGCAGAATGTCCATTTCCACTGTTCGGGAGCCCCAGCCGCTCCTTTGCAGTGAAGGTATCACCCATTATTTTGTATTTTACAGCGTTATTCACTTTGAGATCTTTTCAAACATACATAAAGACCATATTTTCTCACAGGTTGAGCTCATTGTAGCCACATCTAACAGGAGTGCCCAGCCAGAAATGGAGAGTGCGAGAGAGAGAGAGAGAGAGAGAGAGAGAGAGAGAGAGAGAGAGAGAGAGGGGGAAAGTTGGAGAGGGAGATGAAGAAAAGCGCAAGTCCTTTGATGGGTGGTTGTGAGTCTGCAGACCCTCTCACACTGGGCCCTGTCAATCACCTCACCTGCATCACCACCCATTCAACTTTGCCCCTCCCTCTCGAACCCCCTCCCTGTACGTTGTCACTTGTGCCGAGACTCCCCCCATTGTGCACATGTGCTGTGTGGAGTTGGACAGTTTTTGATTATTGCGGATGTTTAAAGCCTCAGCAAACCGTCTGTGAAATGCTTTCCGTCACACCTTCCAAGTGTGAATAACAACCACTGATTTGCCGTCCTCACCTACAGTGTGTAGATTTCAATATTATTATTATTATTATGATTAATATTGTTATTACTGTTGTTATTAGTATTAATACAAAAGCAATTATTGTACATGTCACTTATACCATTCTTATTCTGGATGCCAATGATTTTTAGTCCACGCAAGACATTTATTTCTGGAGTGCATGATTTTTGCGGTATACCCGCAACGGCCGTTTCTACGGTGAAATGGAGAGATATCTGCCGTCGTTTATGTACATGCTTTTTGATGTGATTCATAATTGAAAGCTCAAGCTCACACACAACAAATGTGTCCATCCATGTGTGCACAGTCTTCGGTGGACATGCGTTGTATGTGCGTGAATGTTTAGGGCAGAGCCTACCAGAGCCTGAACGTTTGGGGTCTTCCACTTTTAGTTATGACACTCGTATCATTAGACAGGATTTGGAATAGCTGAGGAGATCTGCCATCTGGCTTTTGTTCAATTGGATTTACAATTCCAGATTTATGCTGATTTGTGACAGAGATTGCAAGTTTAGTATTAGTTAATATTGCGATATAAAGGGAATGTTTTATTGTTTTCTCAGATAAGCCAGCGAATAGATGTGTTAAGAAAGCTCTTTTCTAGATTGATGTTTAAATCAGACTCAAAGCCATACCTCGGTCAAACATACCAACTCGATTATACGGATGACATCATTAGTTGAGATGATGAGTTTGAGATCTCAATTGGAGCTACAACATTGTAGTTGTGGTGTAGGCCTAGAGTTACTGGAGGCGGTAGTTATAGGAACGTGAGAATTTGGTACCTCTGGATTTACTAAACGTTTGGTGGTATATGGCTGACAAAAGTTGTTTTGCTTTTATAAACGACATTTATATTTCTGTAGTGACATACGGTGTTGAATATTATCAATATTACTCGTTCTATTTTTGAGAGTTTATATATATTTTTGTTTGTTGTCAGTGTGCGAGACTCTTTAAAGGAGAGTGGGATTTTACATGAAGAAAATGTGTCACCCTGGATCATTTTCAAGTGTGTTTACACTTTGGATGGGCAAAGTGCAAGGTGTTTAAAACTCTTTAGAAGAATGATGTGAAGAAGCTCTTATTCGAAAGGGGCAGCAATAGTTTTTTATTTCACATGATGGAAATGAAACGAAAGAGATGTTCTATATGTCACACCTCATGCAACTTTTTGCCGATTTCGGTCTACTTTTGAAGAAAACATCATTCAGATATCATGTGACCATTGGCAGGAATGACCCAGGAGACCCGTGTACTGTTTGTGTCCTCAGGTCGTATTTATTTATTAGAGTATTTTAACACAACTTCTTACGTGCTTCTTAATTTCACTTGCACTTCGTTTGCACACTCGGTCTCATGTTTAGACACTCGTTTTAAGCCCATCATATCGGCGATGACTACTGATTTTTACTATTATTTGAATAAAAAATGTCGAGGAAATTGCGCCTTTAGTGAATTGTGTATCTCAAACCGGGTGACCCCTCGAGGACATGCTTGTCTGCTCCAGCGCTCTGCTTCTGCGACAGCTGTGTTATGTTTTGTTTGTCAGAGACGAAGTGATGCAAGAATTCTCGTGTGTTTAATAGTGATCAACCACCTGTCTGCTCACTAAAAATAGGCAAAACCAACAAAAAAAGACAGCATGTAAAGTGTACCGTTCTCTGTGTTTAGCAATGAAAATAAACATGTTACGAGTGAAAGTGCACATAACTATTAAAACAGGACAACAGTATTGAAACTGCAGGTTACTTGCATTTCAGCTGGAATATCTTTGCATGAGACGTCACTTGAACACTAGGTTTTGGTGTTATTTCTCTGATTTTCTTTTCTATTGAATGCTGGTTTTCCTAAACCTTTCTCTTATCTATTTTACCAGCTTTAAGTGCATATAATATTTTTGTCCCAAATTGACGCTGACAATGGCAGTGTACAAGACGAAGACTATAGCTATGAAAATGTGGATGATATTATGGAAATGGTGATATTTCTACGGCATGCTTTTTTATTAAGCTCATCGTTGTCGACGCAGGGTGACTGATATTTATACTAAGAAATTATAAGAATACTCATTAGTATGAGACTGCTTGACTTCAGAGAAGCACTTGCAATATTAGAAAAATATGCATGTGATGGTGACTTCAGAACCAACTTTGACATCATCATTCTTCTGTCATTGCTCTGAACCCTTAAAACACCAGGATTACTAATAAAATTAGGGATTTTTCCAACACTTACTCTAGGAGTTTATGAAAAACTAAAGAAGCAGAGGTATCCACCTTCACTTACAACATTGTATGTTTTTAAGCACGGGACTGTTTTCATTTTACTCATATCACTTCTCAAATGGAAACAGTCCTGAATAGTTTCTCTGAAGTTGGGTCTTCTCACAGTAGCCCTCTGTTAGGTTTGATTTTCTGTATAAGATAGTATTCTCTTTGATTTCTCATGATTCTTACTCTTGTTATTGCTCTGTTCTCAAACATGCTATGTGTATTCCCTGACTTAAGCAAATGTGTTCAGAAGATATAAATAAATGAGATGATTTAAATACTGAAGAATCTTTTGCAGTTTTATTTTGTTCACATTTGAAACAGTTCCCATGATCAAGCCACATTTACAGTCAACATATTTGTTATTACTGTTCTATATTTGTATGTTATTCATTTATAAATGACCACCATTGTGTTGAACGATTTTGCATTTTACCTTTTTAGCACCTTTGCTTTTAAAATAAAAAATCTAACCAATACAACATTGCATGTTTCATTATCAAATTAGCATTAAATAAAATGACACTGTAAAAAAGAGGCAACGTCAATAGAAATATCGCATTTACATAAATAACACAAATCTCACAATCAAACACTCAATCAAAGAAGAACTTCACGCCAGTTTGACTAATCTCTCACTGGCCTCCCAAAGTTTTTTCGCAACTCCAGCATCTCTTGCGAATGCTCGCAGAGCAGCCGGACGACAGTCTGTGAAGTATCCTCCATTGTGCGGGAGAACCTCATCTGATACTGCACAATACACAACTGTCTGTGCACCGCTCTCACAGGAAACAAAGAACATGAACATTACTACCTGCATCAGAATCCGGAACAGAACTGAGAAGTGGCAAGTCCAGTTACTCTGAACATAACCTGAATGACACAGGGGAAACAAACATTTAAAAGTCTTTAACATTTATATTTAGCAGGATCCTTTAAAAAAACGACTTACAAAGAAGTAATCAACAAAAGGTATTATTTTCTAAAAATGTACTTTTCTCACCAGGGTGAACTGAGTACGCTGTCACTCCTTTCCCCTCCAACATGCGAGCCAGCTCCTGTGTAAAATAAATGTTGGCCAGCTTGCTGCGACAGTAGGTGAGAAATGGGAACAGGTTGTAATTAAGATCCTGGAAGTCCAGCTTTTGGTACTTGTAGTTCGAGCAGGTGAGCGTTATCACCCTGCTGGGAGAGCTCTCTTTCAGGCGTGTGAGTAGGAGGTTGGTTAGTAAGAAATGCCCCAGATGATTCACACCAAAGCACATGGAGAAGTTGTCATCAGTCCAGTCCAAGACGCTAGGCATGCCTGAGAATAAAAAACAGTTAAGTTCAAAAGCAAAGCTGCTGAGTAGGGATGATTCAATCGGAGCAAAAAAAACAGTATCGTTGGCCAAAATCCTGATCATAATCCGTATGGGCCGATAATCACATTCTTTGACTTGATTGGTACTGCCTTAACTTAAAAGTGCATTGAAACTCATTGACAAAGGACATGTTGACTTTTATAGTATGTCTTCAATATATACAAAAAGATATAAAATGTAAACAAATTATTAAAAATCATTAGTAGAGATTCATACAAGTAACTGAAGCACTACAAATATAAATATAAACAAAGAAATATATAGAATAACAAAATGATTGAATCAATAGGGATGATTCAATCGGAGCAAAAAAACAGTATCGGTGGCCAAAATCCTGATCATAATCCGTATGGGCCGATAATCACATTCTTTAACTTGATTGGTAATGCCTAAACTTAGCTGGTCTTATGAACCAATCACAATTAAGGACGTTTTAAGCATTAGATGATGAATTGGGGTGTGAATGTTTTGGGGCTGCAACCCCATTGTCAAGACATTAAAATGTTAACTTTATGATGAATACTTTCTTGTAAACTTAAACATTAGTAACATGACATTCATTACACATTTAAAAATGAAACAAAATTAAAAGAAAGGCAACATCTATACTACTTTACATCTACTTTATCTGAGAAAGGATAACGGTGATCAAAAACCTTACATATCAGTTATAAAAACTTTAAGCATCAGAATCGGCATTGGTATCGGCCGATCACCATCACAATAAAATCTGTACTTTGTATCAGTGGCAAAGACTCTGATCGGAGCATCCCTACTGCTAAGCCCTAACAAACGCCCATGACATGGTACCAAATATCTTTTTTATTCTATAAATCAATCAGGTTATTTAAAACTAGTGTCCTTATTTTCCAATCAACTGAACTCATCCGAAATGCCTCCCAAACCCTTTCTCCGGGCCGAAATGTTCTGCACCCTTTTTTGTTAACTTTACCTGTAAGAAATCATTCACCTGCATTATTGATCAGGATATCCAGTCGCTTCTCCTTCTGTAAGAAGGTTTTACTAAAGTCTCGTATGGATTTCATATTGGCCAGGTCCACCTCCATATAAAGCACATTTAAGTTGTGGCTCCTGGCTTTGATCTCTCGAACAGCCTTCCTGGCCTTTTCTTCATCCCTGCAGGCGATGATTACCCGGGCACCTCTCAAGGCCAGTGCTACAGCAGTTTCCTTCCCAATACCAGAGTTCCCACCTGAAACACATTGAAATTGACATTAGATGACTGTTGGATGTAGAGTCTATTACAACAACCCATATCCCATATATACCATCAGCAATGTAAATGATGTCAATATTTGATGTGATGTAGCTTGATCTAAAGGTTCAATGCAAGGAATGAGAGATGTTCATTCATTGACAATGGCACAGGATGAATGATCCCAAACATGATGTAGAATAAATGAAAGCAACACAAACCAGTGATAAGAACAGTTTTTCCATCTAGTCTCTTCACATCCATGCAACACCTCCTTCTTTTCATCCCTTTTAACACCAGGAAGCACAAAAGTGCTGTTAGTATAAAGTATAGCAGATACATGGTCTACAAGGGTTTTATTTACATAGAGCAGAACATGAGCTCAGCCTGATCCTGTGACGTCACAGAGCTTCTCCTTCTGGTGATTTATGGCGGCTGGGCAAACCAAGATAATAGTCTCATTACCTCCACCTATTGACCTGGAGGACGACTTCATATGTACATGGAGGATGACTTCATATGCACATTATTTTATTTATTTATTTATAATTATTTAAAATTGGAAGAAATAAACTGCAAAAATATAAAGGAAAATTTTATATATTTTTTTAACCACTTTTTTCCTTTAAAACCACATCTGTGTATTTTCTATAAGTACCTGTTTATTTTAAAAACCACACATTTATATTTATAGCTATATTAATTTTTTTTTTGCAGTAATATTACAAAGAATAAACTTGATAAAATGAATGTCAATAATATATTTATTTTAATGTATTTGTTCACCTCCGGACCATCAGGGGGCGCTACAACAATCAGGGTGTGTTAATTCCACAGTGTGTTGATGTAGAAGGACAAGGTTCATGATCTCTCACATGTTTCTGTGCACAGCTGTTTGAGTTTGAAGTCTACAGACTGCTGGGAATACAAAAATGACCATTACAAACTTCCCAGATGGGAGAGTTGATGAATTTCTTGATTATTTCACTTTTGAGGGTAATGTGTCATCTGATGTCAAAGACACCTTAAGGTGTTTTCTGCTGAAACTGACAGATCATGGCAGGTAAGGAGGTGTGTGAATGGAGATGAGATTTACTGTCAGTATTTATTGACAAATCTTGCAATATTGTTGTGTAATGTTGGTTTACAGAAATGAACTTCTTGTTTTACTATAGTAACTACAGGTTAACCATGGCATTTATAGTAAAAAATCATTGTAACCACAAATTGTACCATTGTGCCATAGTAAGTATAGGTTTTTAAAGGTTCAGTTATCAATCTGCTATAAAGCATGATTGGGTTAACCTTTTGAAAGTGCATTGAACAAAGGACATGTTGTCTTTTATAATATGTCTTCAATATATACAAAAAGATATAACATAAAACAAATTATTAAAAATCATTAGTAGAGATTCATACAAGTATCTGAAGCACTACAATTATAAATATAAACAAAGAAATATATAGAGTAACAAAATGAATAGAAGCAGGACAATTCAATAATAAAACAAAATACAAAATAAAAATATACAAAAAGGGCATTCAAATTTTTTTTTGAAAAACCTGAAAAGTTTTTTTCAATTGACTTCTGAATAATGACAGATGTACGGGGAAACGGAGCAGGGAACGATCACTGGAGGAGGCATCACAGATCCTCCAGAAGATCCCAAAGGAAGCACTTCTTTCCTTCCAGACGGCTTCTCTTCACCAGCTCGTTCAGCTTCTGTTGGCTCTGCAGATCGAAGCGGTCACAACTTCATCCGCCTGCCGCAAATTAGACCAGGTCACTTTCACCTGTAACATTATGTTGACCTAGAAATTGTATTCTGTTTTATTTCCCTTTGAACCATTTTACTGTCACCTTCCGTTCCAGATGATGCAAGTCTTAGTTGAAATAAACCGGGCTGTTGTCTTTGAGGAGGTTCAACAATGTCTTCACAAATTCTTGCACTCAGAGCAGGTACAAGCATGTCTTATGTTTGCTGTGATTTGGTTGTATTGGCTTTGACTGATGTTTTGTTTTGCAGGTGTTATCGTTGCACGACCTTCAGATATGTGAGTATTCACATATCTATTTATAACACGTTAACATGTTTTGGTAATGAGTTTGTGTCCTATATCAGTTTGTATGTTCTTGGAGGACAGCGTCGTTGGTCGAGAGGTCTTAAAGGAAGAGTGCACAACCCTGCTTGGTCAAATTTCTAAAATGATTCCTGTTGTGATGTCAGAAGAGGCGACGCAAAATGGGCTGCTGTGTTACCAGACTGTGAAGGTGAAAACCAGTTTTGAAGGCTCTTTCTGGGTTTTGTTCGGAATGCTTATCTAGTGCTCTTCTTTCAGCTCTGTTTGCAGATATTTCAGCTTCTTTCTGGTCAGGTGGCACCATTGATCTGCAGTAAGGAGGATGTAAACACAAGCGTGAGAGATATTTTGGAATTCCTAATGAACGTCATCTTAGGGGAGGTGGGTGTAATTTTTTTTGTCCTGTATGCATGTAATTCCAAGCTGATTGTGTCTTTCAATCCCGTAGATTTCCAGCAGAGACACACGGTTGTTGGCAGGTACTGCGGTTGCCATGTTGATTTCAGCAGTAACAGATATCCAGTATGCTCAATCAGCTGCCTGGAGTCTACTGCAGATCACCAACAAAAGTAAACCACAATTTTTATAGTGATTATCAATGGAAAAGAAACGGAAATTGCAGTGCTGACGAGAATAAAAACTGCATTCTCTCTCTTTCACTTATGTTAAGTTTAGTAAAAGATTAAGAACAACTGAATTGTAATACATTGATATACATTTATAAATTTGTGCGTTCCAGAACCATGGAGATTGACAGTAGGTGAGCTACAGGTGAATTGTCCTCCCAGAGGTCAGGACGGAGTGGACAGGCTTGCACTATCCAGGGGACTCTTAACTTGCTGCAGAAATGATATTCTTGTCAGTCGCCATGGCGACCAAGAGGTTTATGAACACACATATTGCTTGAATATACAATAGATGTGCGATAAATGATTAGGATCAGATCAATTTGATTGATTCCAAATTGTTCTGTTCCAGAAATGTTTACTTTTGGATGGCTTGTTTCCGCTTATCTCTGCTCTGTGTGAAGAAAAGCTTGACTGTCATTACTACTATGTTTTTCAAGGTATAAGCTCTATGTCGCTATGCATGATAATATAGATTTTGTGATGTCAGATACATCACAGCCCATGTTTATGACTGTCTTGTAGTGTTAACCATATGGTTGAAGAGGGTTAAAGAGTGCCTCGTGGAAATTTGGGAGGTTACTGGTGCTCCTTTGGATTCAAACCTTCAACAGCAACTTATAGAAATCATCTGGAGCAATGCAGAGAGTCCGGTAAGCCTTGTGTGTTACACAGAAATGTTATTACATTTACCTTTTACATTTACATTTAGTCATTTAGCAGACGCTTTTATCCAAAGCGACTTACAATAGTCGAGGGCTATTGTATTATTAACTTTTTTTAAACCCCAACTATGATGATGAAATGGTTTGATAACAGTTCAGTAAATATTAAAAATTATAATTATAAAAGATTTTGGCAAACCAAAATCTTCAATGATTTTAAAGGGATTGTTTACCCAAAATTAATGATTAATTCACATTTGATTTGTTTGAAATCTGTATATATTTCTTTATTCTGAGGGACACAGGGAAAAATATTTGGAAGAATGTCTGTACCTAAACAGTTCATGGACCGCATTGTCTACCATAGGTGGCAAAAAATGACATTTATTTTGTTCTCTTGAATTGGGTTATTGGGTAATTTTTATTTTTAGTTTAATAACAAGCATTTGTCAAAATATTTTTCTATAAAAAGAAAAATGCCAATCTAAAATTTGTTTCTAACTGTATTATAGCTGGATGGCCTTGGAGAAGTGGCACATAGTGCTTTCTGTCTTTTTATGGAGATCTATGAAAAGGATTGTCAACATTTTGGAAACACTGATAAAAAACTTTATGACGAGTTCCTGAACAGAATAGCAGAACTGCCATGGGAGTCAAAATCAAAGTATTCACCACTAAGGGCAATTCTGCCATACACAGGCACAAACAAGGTAAAATTTCATGAGATACTTTTATTCATCCCACCATATTTTTACATCAGACTTTTGTGAAAAAATGTAAATAAATAAATACAATTTCTTTTGATTACCTAAAAGGTTTTGAACATGTTTCCCGCCCTTCCCTCTCATATCCTAAAATGCCTTTCCACCAATCACCTCTCTCCATGTGCATCTGAAGTCTATAGATGCATTCTGCAAGAACAGAAACGCGAGCTTCTTGTCAATGTATCCCATGAAGCCCCACACACCGACAAACACCTAGCCAAACATTGGGCCCAGCGCTGGCAAACAAAAATTCTGGAAGCTTTGACTTCGGATTTGCCTCTGCTTCAAAACAATGCATCTTGCCACCTTCTTCCTTCAACATTACTCACGTTCCCGGGGGCTTTCCACAGTTTGCTGTCAGCTTTGGATCCTACAATTCCTGGTCACCTTCTCACATGGGCTTGTGTCATGAGCGCCCAACGATCCACCACTGGAAGATCTCACTGGGATACAAACAGTGCAGATGCTTTGGAGACCCTCCGTCTTGCTCTGTCATCTCTGGATGACAGCGTCCGCCTGGCAGCCCTGAATCTTCTCTGCTACAGCCCGAAGACCAAAAAACATCCATCACAAGTGGAGTACTCTTCTCTGAGAGATTTCATACCGCTCAATCTCAACAGTGAGTCATCACCATTCCGCCAGCATCTCCAAGCAGCGGTGAGGAAATTCTTGGTGAGGATTAGAGAGAGCTGTATGGCAAGCATGAAGGGTCATAAACGTAAATCAGGGCTTTCAAATGAAGAGGAGGCGGAGATTATGCAAGGAATCGGTAAGGAATGTAGAAACTTGCATTGATGATTTCAATTTCAATCAAGTCTCAAGTTGTCCTTTTTTTTAGAGCTGGTTGATTGGTTAGCTCAGCTGTCATTGGTCAATTTGAGTCCTGACTGCAGCTATCAGAGAAAAAAGACGGTTTTGCTCCTGTTGTCCGCTGTTCTGGAAACATGTACAGACACATGGAGCCCAGACAGAAAAAAGGGACAACCACCTGGTAAAACATTCACTTTGCATGTTTTCTGGCCATGTTTACCCCACTTATTTAAAAGTTTGTCTACAAAGTTTTCCAAAGATTGTCCATTTTATTATTATGTACTCTGTATAGAAAACGGATGAGGGGTATTATTGTATATATCAAGAATATCATATAATCTTTATAAAATATCACATTTATATTCTCACAGAACTATCTTTATATTATGTTGAATGATTTTATGTAGTAAATCTTTAGCTAGGTTTAGGTATATTGTATATTATATCATACTGTAACATATTATACCATTTATATTTCTATAATACATAGATAAATATACTATATGGTTTCAGCTAATATGTCTACTCTTATAAACTGGGCAAAAGAAAGAGGCAAGTGGCATTTCTTCTCCAAGTCAAACATGCTGGTGTTGATTGGCTGTTTAGAGGATTCAACCAATGAGGTCAGTTTTAATTAAAGATTCACTCTGAATATTTTTACATTTAGACGTGTGAACCACTCTTGCATTTTAAAATGTCTTTTTGTCCTTTCAGATCCGTGAGCTGTCAGCAGAGCTGTTGCTTCGATTTTTCCCACCCTCTCTACCTGATGACATCACTGCTGTTCTGTTTAGCCGGTCAGAACGACTCCTTGAGAGCCCACGGGTCCAGGAGGCCCAGATGGGCGCTGTGATGTTCAAAATGCTGCTGTGGAAGTAAACAGAACAGAATAATTAGTTATTATTATCACATAACTCATTTATTTTGTCCAGATGGATTTTGTTGCTTTGTTTGATTTTCACTTTATTTTCAAGGGAAATAAGATCCTCACTTTTTTTAAGGTTGTTTGTGTGTTTCTGGACTGCAGAGCAGATGGGGTTTCAGAACAGGGAGAGAAAAGGTCTTTGAAGTTGATCCGGTTCCTGCTAAATAAACTAGAATGTCATTTTCTTACTGCCAAAAGTGATATGCTGCAGGCGGCTCGCACAACACCTATTCATGGTAGGTGCAAAATAATGATCAATGATGAATGGTACCAACAATCATATTTGTTGATTTAAAGATTGTTATTGCCGTGAACAGATTCTACAACTAATTTAAAGCCTTTCACAATGTGCTATATCAAAAATACAAACAGTCCAATGTAAACATTTAAACATCTCTGATCATTGGCTTTCTTGAATTTGCAAAACACAAATGAAGATATTTTGAAGAATTTTGTCGTCAAACATTCTATCCAGAATGTTGTTAACTAACCAACATTCGCCCCTGTTGACTTTCATTATTTTGACTCAAGACCAATTAGACATTCCTCAAAATATCATCTTTTGTGTTCCACAAAAATTTCCATGGGTTTAAAAGACTTAAGGGAGAATAAATAATGAAAGGCTTTGACAATCCATTGATAAATGTGTATTTTACCCACCTAATGTTCTTCAGGCATTGTAAGTGCTCTCCAGAAGGGTTTAATGGAAGTACCAGGGGTCCTGATGGAATCCGTAAACCACAGTGTTGCTCTAGACATTGTGTGTTTGCTTGAGAAGATCACTCTTCTGCTGCTTGGTGTCTTGTATGGAGACCAGGATACCGAGGACAAAGGTATGCAATAACAGCTGATACAATGCAAAAATTGTAACAAAGCAGTTCACAAAAAGTCAATTTCTTAATCACAGAGGTGCCTCCATCATTCTGTGACATGGGGAATGCAATCAGTTCTCTCATTGGCCAAAATGGCATAGAGGGGGCGGGCCTTGATGAGGACGGAGATGAGAATGTATTGCTCTCTGAGGAACACAGTCTGGTGCTCACCTGTTGCTGGGTATCTTTGAAGGTACATCTACTGGACGATCTACCTTAAATATTTCATATGACTCAGAAAGATGATTATGCTATGTTTAATCAGGAAATAGGGATTTTTTTGGGGCTCCTGGTCGAAAGAATCCAGGTTTTGCCGTGGCAGATGACTGCTGAAGAATTTAAAAAGGCTTCGAAAGTGTTTAAGGACATCATTTTGAAATGTAGACACTGGGTAAGCAAAGTTGGCCATAATTATTTCAAACCTGTTGTTAAACCATGTCTACTCTTTGACTTTCTGTCTGGTATCCTTCAGGGAGCAGTAGAGGGCTGTTGTATTGGCTTCACTAAGTTCTGCAGGACTCTCCTGAGCAGCTCAGATCCTGAAGTCAGAGAGATCCCTACACTTATATTACAACAGGTGGGATGTAATGCAATCTTTATTAAAGGTATAGTTCACACAAAAATGAAATTCTGTCACCACCTTTCCCCCGTCATTTTCTTTCAAACCTGTTTGACTTTCAACATATTTGAAGAATAGTAAAGCAAACAATGGCAGTACCCATTCACTTGTATTGTATACAGACAAAACTGATGCAAGTCAATGGGAACCTCTGTTTGTCTGTTACAGACATTCTTCAAAATATCTTATTTTCTTGTTTGCAGAAGAAAGAAAGTCATAAAGTGTTATAACGTCAAAAGGAACAGTAAACAACAAAGTTTTGGGTATTCTGTCACCGTTGTTAACATTACAGCAACGTTTCCCCTCTCTCTTCCCTTTTAGGGTTTGTCTGTTCTCCAGTCGCCCCGTAGTACATCCGTAACCCGTCGCGCTGCTGGACTGCCCATGCTAATTTTGGGCGTCTTGGCTGCTGAAGATTCCAACAAATCTCGTCCCCTATTGACCCACACCATTAACACACTACTGGACATAGCCAGAGCACCACTGCCCCAGGACTGGGACCAAACTCTTGACTTACCACAGGTACAGGAAATGTACCCTGTAACTTCATAACACCTTTGTGCTGGGTTGGTTACTTATTAAAAATTTCTTTCAGGTGTGTGCTGGTCACATCCTGCAAGCATTGGTCAAAGGTTCCAGCCTGGGCGTTGCTGTTCTGCAACACACCCCTGCAATGACCATTCTGTCCCTTACACTTCTGAGCTCACCATGCTGGGCCATGAGAAACGCAGCCCTGCAGCTCTACAGTATGATTTTTATTCCTTCTCCCACACTCAAGAGTTTCTTATTGCACGTATTGACCTTTGACCTCTCGCAGGTTCTCTCTGCACTAGAATGTTGGGTCAGCAGCCGTCCAGTGAAGGAGGGTCCACACATTCCGGCATATCCTCCCCTTCATTCTTTAATCTTTACCCAGCCCTACAGCTCTTTCTCCAGGAGGCGCTAGAGAGCGCAGCAAAAGACCTGAAGGACTGTACGGTCCTCTTGCATCCTTCTCTCTATCCTGTGCTCACTCTACTTGCCAAACTACAGCCGGGTGCAGAAGAACAGACATGGTACGATGGTGTACAGCAGTTATCATTTTGTTTTGCAGTTTTAAAGTATTTTTTATATATTCGCTTTGACAGAGCAAAGTTTATGGAATTGATTCCTGTGGTTTACACATACTTATGAAAACTTGTATAGCATAAAACCCTGCCCTTCAATAATATGACAGCATTTCTGACTATGCAATATGATTGACAGGAGGAGAGGTCTCACATTTATTTGCTAGTTATTAAGTATAATATTGTCATGGAGACTGTCATGTGATTTCACACAACTCGCCTGTCGGCTACTACAGTGTATTGTTACAAAATATTTGCATTAGACTTGAAATGTATGGTCAATTAATTTCATCCTGTATTTTATATGTATTTCAATGTTTCTGATTATAGTAAAGTTCCCCGAAAAAGTGTTTTTGAAAACATAGGGATACAGAAGCATATGTACATTCATAATTTTAGATGGATAGTTCACCCAAATAAGAATATTCTTTCATAATTGACAAACCCTCTTTTCAAACCTAGACATGTTTATTTTTCTTCTGCAGAACACGAAGAAGATTTTTTGAAGAATGTTGTCTACCTAAAAAAAAGGGCTACATATTCAATTCTATTGTAAGAACAAACCAATGATAGTGAGTTAGTGGCCGACAATCTTCAAAATATCTTCCTTTTGTCTTGTGCAGAAGGAGAAAGATATACAGGTTTGAAATATCAAGAGCTTTAGTAAAATATATCCAAAAATTGTAACAAAAATCACCGTAAAAGACTGACATCCCTAATTCAAACGCAGGAACTTTAAAATCTCTTTCAAAAATTAATTTTGATTTTGTTTTTCCCACCCATACCACTCGGAGTATAATAATAAATAATATATTGCCTTCAATTTTCATAATGACCTCTGTTCTCTGAATTTCCTCAGTGCTCTGTCAGAATTTTTGCCTCCGTTATTCCTGCTTGCTGCCAGCCCGGTCTATGATGTGCGTGTGATGTCATCGAGGGCTCTAGTTTCTATGATACCCCCATCCCAGTACCTGGCGACTGTCCTGCAGTTGGTGGAAAAGCTCCCGGAATCACCGGACGTTCCCTGTTGTCACAACAGGCTACATGGACAACTCCTACAGATAAGAGCCATACTGACCAGAGCGCTGAAAACCAACACGTAAGAGTCAGAAAGAGTAGAAGGTCTTAAAAATAAAATTAACCAAACTATTATAACTGAGACATATTTCTTTTATTCATAATTGCTAAGAAATATAAATTAGTTACTCACATTATGATGTATATTCGTTTTAACTCTTAATTACTGTTTTTAATTAAAAGTAATAGTTCACCCCAATATAGAAATTGTTGTAATTTACTCAAACTATTGTCCTTTCAAGCCTCCTGCTGAACAAAAAAGGATATATTTTGAGGAATGTTGGCAACTGGCACCCTTTCACTAGCATTGCTTTTTTGTCTATACAATAGAAGTGAATTGGTGCAGTTGATGTTGGGTTAAGAACATTCTTTAAAATATCTTTTGTTGTGTTCTGCGAGAGCAAATAAATATAGATTTAAGTTGTTAAGAGGTTGTGTAAATGATGACATCATTTTCAGTTTTTGAAGAACTATTACTTTAACATATGTATTACAAGTCAAATGCAAAATCATGTTAAATTGTTCATTTAATTTTTGTCTCAAACAGACAGTCATATCTCTGTGAGGTTGTGGAAAGGTTAGAGTCTAGACTTTGGCTGGCATCGTCAAGTCAGCGGTGCCCATTGGTGCGTATGGCATATGTGGATGTTGTAAGGTTGTTAAGAGGCCATTGCTCAAGTGGTTTTCTTACACACCTGTCTTCTGAACTGCTAAAGGAAATTCAAAGGACTCCAAACATACTTGAGGTGTGTGTGATGTCAGTAGTATCAGTTGGATCTGATGGATGTTGGATGTTCTCACATATCTGTTGTTTGTAGGTCGGCTTTGCTTCATTTCACCAAAGTGCAGTAAACTTCCTTTGTGAGTATCCCGAGTGGGCGTGTCAGGTGTGGCAGAATCTAACCAATGGTAGTACCGTTGTCAGGCTCTCATTGGTCAAATGGGCAGCAGAGGGGAGTGGCTGGAGAGGGACTGTCTTACAACAGGTTATGCTGAGAGGGCTACAGGTGAGTTTGTCTATAACATACAACATCGTTCAAAAGGTTTGGAACACCTGAGTGAAATGTCAAAAAGGTCTGAAATTAGTTAAATAGACAAAAGTATAATTTAGCAAGCACACATGTTTTTTATGACAAAAATGACATTTTATTTAATACAAATGTGTTTGCAATGGATGACTTTGACAGAATACTGAAGAAAGAACAGCCAAAAAAGAGCGTAGAATATATAAGGACTCCTTTAATATTATTTAAAGCATCTCAGTGTGAGAGGCAGCTTGATAAAATGTCAACATTTCTGTAAATTCTTTTAAAAAGTTGTCTACACGAATGATAATCAACTATAACATGATTTATTTCATTTATTTGTTTTTTTCAATTTGTGTTATAACATAATTCCCATATTTTCTTTTTATTTCATATTTTTCATTAGTTTATTATTATTATAGTGTACACTATCGTATCTTTTACCTAAAGCTGAATATATGTCTTATGTATTTATATATATGCATTTGGCAGACGCTTTAAACCAAAGCAAGTTACATTGCATTTTACTCTAAGACTTAATTTTTGATAATATCCCTGGGATTGAACCCATGTCCCTGGTCTTGTAAGTGCATAGCTCTAACAACTGAGCGATGCTGAAATCTTATCTAACTTAATACAAATGCAGGAAATTAAAACAATGGATATCAGTTTAATGTGTTCTTTCATATCCAACTGTAGATTAAACCGTAGTATAAATAGGGTGTGTCCGACATTGTGTTCAGTAATCTTTAAGAACAGGTTGGGTTTGGTTTTGATATTTCCGCCCAGCTCGTATTGTGTTTACAGGTCAGTGCTTCACCAAACCATTCCCTTTAATTCAATTCTGCATGGCTGTCTTGGCAGGCTTCCGGGGCAGCTACTTTCCATCCTGGAAGTGCTGCCTCATTTTGTCTCGCAAGGCTTCAAAATTCTGCCAGCTCCTTAAGAGGGTCCCTCAAGTTGAGGCTTGTCCCATGTTTTCTCTAGATTTTAACTAGGGAGTTGGCTTATTCAAAAGTGGGTTCACCATGTTTTTATGTTAAGCTTCGCACCATTATGCATTATGAAAAGAGCTGTGCATATTAAAGGGATAGTTCACTAAAAAAATCTCTCAGGAATTATTTCCTCTTTAGTTGGTCCATATCTTTATTAATATCTTTGTCTGGTACAATACAGATGAATATTGATATAGTGGGAAAATTACAATGATTTTAAAAAGTACCCTATAACTTTTTGTGGTCCGACATTTATTCAAAATGTTTGTTTTTGTGTTCTTTGGTAGTCAATGGGGTCCGAGAAATGTTGGCTTACAAGCATCTGTCCAAATATCTTTCTTTGTGTTAATCAGAAATTTTTTTAATACCAAAGTCACTTACCTTAAGAAATTAAAGTCCTCTTGAAGTTAAGATATATCATCTTAAAATTATAAATGTGGTTTAGAATAATAAACATTTTACTATTTTATACATTTTGTTTTAGTTTTGTTGTTTGTAAAATGTTCTTAATGTACAACCATTGCAAGAACTCTTGAATAACAATATCTTCATTTCCAGGCTAACCTGAAGGAAGCGCTCTTGGACCTGGATATTGAGTATAGAGGAGCGTTCTTGACAGCGTTAGTGAAGGTTATGAGCCCAGAAGAAGACAGTCTTGGCCCATCTTATCTCTCACTCCCAGGATTTGATGAGTTGTGTCTGCAGGGCTGTGTGGAGGATCTGTTTGATGATCTGGAGTCAGATCGAGGAGGTCCTATGTTTATCTCTACAGCTCTGTGTGCACTAAGTCTGCTTCTTCACCACAGGTGATCTTGTACTCTTTTGATATTTGCTTGATAATTAGAATTTTATATATTTAGATCATTTATTTAATAGTGTAGGTTGAGTAAAAAGTCTCTAAATTGAAGAACAAAAGTAATCAACTATTGTCATAATGCTTTTTACTGTAAAATATTTAACATTTACTTTTTACTGTAAAATATTTAAATTTTACAGTAAAACTTTTTACTGTAAAATATTTAACATTTACAAAAATAATAAAAATAAATAAAATTTAGTTAACGAGTGGAATATAAACTATGGAAATAAAAAACGATATTACATAAGGGAAGTCATTAAGAATGTCAAGGTGAACTTGACCATTACACTCCACAATTAAATCTTTTAGTCTTTTTAAAAGGGTGTTTTGATGTTTTAGGAAGGGAGTAAATTTCTACAGTTTTGTTCTATCTCTTTGGAACCTTACAAAGTGTCCGGCTCCATACTGATGATACGTCTGCTTTTTAAATCTAATCCAGATAAAACTCTTCCTACACTTTTTATCTTTTTAATAATATGTTCATCTCTAATGGCTAAAAGAAGTCTATTTCAGTACATTATGTACAATGTTTTTGAGAGTCTATACTGAAAGACTTTGCAGTTAGACTATGGATTTATGAGTACTTACATACCCCATCTCTTTCTTTCTTAGCTTAGATTTGTGTTTGCTTGAGCGCTGGTGTAAATTATTAGAGAAGCACAGATGCCCTGAATCTCCTGAAGACCTCAGATCAGCTTGTGCTCGGTCTCTATGTCTGTGTGCCGTCTCCGTGGTGACCAGGAGCTTGGTGGGCAGCCCCATATTTAAAGAGCTCAGTATCAGGTACATTATTTGTGAAGTCAACCCACAGTTTGTTTTTCCACAGTGAAAGAAGGAAATATTAATAATTGTACGGCAACTCATTAATGTGTAAGCTGAAAAAAGCTTGCAGAATTTTAAAGTGCTACTCACAGAAAAAATTAAATTCTGTCATCGTTACTCACCTTCTTGCTATTTCAAACAAAAGACTTTTCACTACTAAGAGAATGGGTGCTGTCGTTGTTTAGTTACCAACATTCTTCAAAATATCTCATTTGGGTTTTCTAGTGAAGGTCAAGGCACACACTGTAGTGAAGTGAAGTGACATGACGTATTACCAAGTATGGTGTTCCATACTTGGAATTTGTGCTCTGCATTTAACCCATCCAGTAAGTGAACACACACACACTGTGAACACACACCCGGAGCAGTGGGCAGCCATGCCACGGCGCCCGGGGAGCAGTGGGGGGGACGGTGCCTTGCTCAAGGGACTCACCTCAGTCGTGGTATTCCTGCTGGTTCCGAGTCTCGAACCAGCAACCTTCAGATCACGAGTCCAAGACTTGAACCACCAGGCCACAACTGCCCTATAATAAAGAAAGAAATAAAGGTTTGAACTGGTCGAATAGCTGAAATAAGTACTTAAACAGTTCTTTGCTGTGTTTCTGTTGTTGTTCTGTTTAAAACAATTCAAGCATTTTGAAGAATGTTGCACAGCTAAATGTTTTTTTAAATGAATTATGGTATTCAAGAACTGTAAAAAATATAGAGATTTGGTACTTTGGTACCCGTTGCTGGAGGGTGAGCAATTCATGAATTTATGAACCCTTCAAACTATTCCATCTACAACATGTCTGTCCAAAGCTTGAAAAATGTCTTTAGTTTTCAGACAGGTATGCATGTATGCATCTCTTTACATTTTCATCTACATTGAGTTATGACAATGAGTCAATAAACAATAAATGATACAATGATACCAGCCTAAGAATGGATTCATTTAATTTCATTGTATCTTGTAGGCTGGTTAGCACATGTATCTACTTGCTTCAAGATGAGAGTCCAGAGGTGAGAGCAAAGGCCGCCATGTTTGCCTCCCTGCTCTCCTCTTCTCGACAGCCAGATGCTCCACAAAGATGCTTCTGCATGCAGGGAAACCAAGCTCTCCGCTCGATGCTGGACATGCTCACGGAAGAATTCTGGGATATAAGTGGTGCTTTGGAGGCCTTGGTGTGCCATCTACCTGACTGTAATCTGAATATCATACTACGGGATGTTAAAGAGACACAGTAGGTTTATCCACAAAAACGTATAGATTCCATGAGTACATTCATTGCTAAATCTTTTTAGTATAATTATTTAATTTGAGATAAATATAGGTTATATATATATAATACTTATATATATATATATATATATGTATATGTATATGTATATATATATGTATATATATAGTTTTTTATTTTTTTTATTTGTAGAAAGTATATTGAAAGTATGTTATTTTATCCCAATTCTCATGTTGAACGTGTCAGTATTTCACATTGCTGTTAGATGACCTTGACTCCTTGTTTTTCTTTAAATTCAGCAGACCCTGGACTGGAATCGCCACAATACATCTATAAATGCTTATTAAATGAAAATGTGAAATTATATCTTTCTTTTTCCACAGCTGTATATTTTAATTCAGTATCATGTTTATAATTTATCTTTTTGTTCGTTTTTGGCCTGTCACTTTAAATGTTGTTGTCTGTTGGTCAGGTGCCGCAGCCTGTATGAACGAGATGAGGCGAACGTGTTTGCAGAACCATCTGTGATGTCAGAGTTCCTGCTCCCGTACCTGTTACGTTTGGCTAAACGTTACCCAGAATCCTCAGCTCTTGCAGAAGAACTCAAGCTTTGGGCTCGAAACAATGCATTGTCTGTGAGATCAAACCTTACGATTTGCTTGAAATTTCAATTAGGTATGTACCATGTAACATTATACCTTTATTGATCATTTTTACTTGATATTTGATCAACAGTCAACAATTTGACGGAAAAAATCGTTAATCAAATTAATATGATTGTGTCATATTCTTTGTTTTATTATTTGCGTGTAGTTGCCGTTGAACATAATATTAATGATATTATCATGCATCGCATTTTCTAGATAATGTCCTGAATTCTGATTGGCTGAGTTTGCTGACAGAGCCCCGTTTCCATAGCGCCCTTTCTGGTCTGTTCACCAGGGCGACTGTTCTGCTCCAGCTGCTCAAGAACTGTGATGACATACGACCTTTAATTGACCCTTTGAGCTTCTCTTCTGACCTTCAGGACGTTTATAGACGGTTTATACAGAATGGAGTTTTATTTTCTCAAGCTGTCAATGATGCACTATATTTAACTCCAACTTCTTTCAAAGAGAAAGGCTTCTTTAAGAACAGTTGATGGAAAATCTATTGATCCAAAGAAGGTTCATTAATTTTCACATTGTTCTTCTCCTACAGTATTTGTGTTTTCTTTTCTCCATTATTCCTTCACTTCTCTCTCCGTATCGGTCTCCTCATCTTTCTACGTAAGCCACCACTTCTCATGTTTCCACTGCAGGGGTAAATGCATCAAACAGTGATGTAATGGCTTCTGCGGCAACAGTACAATCGGCCCGATGTAACAGGGGAATACTTTTGGTTTTATGCTACATTAGAGGTTTCTCTCTCAAGTCAAGTGTCCATTTTCTGTCCTAAGTGCTGGGCTGGTGATGATTCATCACTTGGATGTGTGCTCCGTTGCCGTGCAACACCCCCGTGTATGACAGGACACACGGTTAGGACACATCTGCGTATCCCAGTAGCCATAAGCGAAGCAGATGGTCCTAGTTCACAGCAAACACTGAAAATCATTCATGCTTATATAACACAGTTTTGTGCAGGCCTTTTTTAAAAATGTACAAATATTGTTCATGGCACAGTATAACTGTGCACTGTTATTTGGTAAAGAAACATGTGTCTACGTAAGAAGATATGAATAAGAATTATATTTTTAAATAAGATCTGTTCTGCATTTTTGATATTAACAGCCGGATTTTTATGTTTAAGCATTTTCAATAAGGGTTCTCGTAAATTTCAACAAGGTAATGAATTGGCTTTTTTGTTTCCTTATTTATTTAAATGAGGCTTTTTTTTAAATAAGATTTTTTGATGTTTTAATGTGAGACATATGTGTATTGAAGTGTTTTACGTTACTAAAGAGCAATCTGTTTCTCTTGTTTTTTTCCACTCGTTTGCTGTCTGTCAAATCAACATTTCAGTTTCTGTTTACCTCAAGAGAATCAATGTTTACTAAAGAAATGTTTTGTTAATCTGATAGGGTTTTTTAGGACCCGTTTTTCTTCATAACTATTGTTTTATGTAATAAATGACATGTTTTTTTAATGTTGGTTTGGATCATTTTATTATGAATGTTTGTTCATTAGGAGGAATAGCTAACACGGAGTATATAAATGTGATTATTTTTTCTGGCTTTTCTTTCATATAAAAGATGTAAGAGAGCATTGAGATTGTCCCAAATTATCAAAACTATAAAGTGTTAGTAAATATTAGCTTTGGCTTAAAGTTATTTCCTAAAAATATACAATATTTTTAAAAACAATATAAAATAAAAACAATACTATAGATGAACATCCTCACATCCAAACAAGAGTGAAAATGTTATAATGAATTACTCAACCTCAAGCCATTTCAAACCTGTGTATTATTTGGAAACCAAGAGAGATATTTTGAAGTATGTTAGCATCTGGGTTTTCATGATTGAATACCATAGTAGAAAAATAATATTGTAAAATAACACACAAAAATATATTTTATAGAAATTAGAAAAACAAACTGTTCTGGGAAGCCTGTATCAAAGTTTTTCCTATTGTGATGTTCAAGTGTGCACATGAAATCAAAGTTACAAACATTTTTCTACATAAATGTATATGTTTGGAAAAATATACGGAAAAGTCATTAATGACAAAATTTTCACTTTTGGGTTGAGTTTCCATTAAAGTTTCGTTAATTTTAATTCATTCTGATCTTCTTTCCATTCATTGACTTGATGCAGGTTATAAACTCGAACAGCTTATACACATGACTGAAGTTTTGCTTTGTGATTAACATGGCCAAGAAATGTCCAAGAAAAAGCAGCCAAGAATCTGTCTCTTAATAAAAGTGATCACGTCTTTACTTCTTCCAATATACTAAATAATCCTGAACAGCATTTCCAGGGTTAAATAGACTCCACGACTTCAACATAGTGAATGTGTTTAGCTCTTTGACCTTGGTATTGCCCCTTAACTGGCTTAAGAAATGCTATGATGTGTGTCTAAAGCCGAACTGTTGCTGGGTTCTGTTTATAATAGATGTTTTAAGCATGTGTTTATTTAAGAAAAGGATTGTATTTAAAACAAAACGATCGTGTACATGGTTTTGTCCCGAATGTACCGGTTAAGCAACTATTAAGAAAAATCAACACCCAGTAGTTTTTCCTTGTTGGCCCTCTGCCTCTTGTTCTTTAATGTCCAAATGAATTTCTCCTCTTTCACATTAGTTTAACAACGTTGTGAGCAAACAGAGAATTACAAGGTGATGATAAATATGTGTGCAGCCCTTGTCTTTATTTTATTTCCCACAAACCAAATATTAGAAGCTTATTCGGTCAATCTTTACATTAAGCCAGTGTTTCAAATAAATCATTTGTGAATGTTTGCAAATATCATCTAGAAATGTTTAGACATGTTTCCTTAGGACCTAACAATGATTTAATAGCTTTGACTAACTATGATGGCAGACATGCAACCCTCAGAAAAACATCATAGTCACATTGTGATAGGACAAATGGAACCTAACTGTGAACCTATTATTATATTTACCTATAACACATGGTTTTTGGTTACACGTGATGTTTACTGTGCGTAAATATGCACATGTACATAGGTTTAGAATATTTAAACATATTTATTAAACATGCATACATTTAGGGATGTGTGTATGCATGTATGTATGTATGTATGTATGTATGTTTGTAGGTATGTATGCATGTATGTATGTATTTTTTCGTGTGTGTATGTATGTATTTATGTATGTATGTATGTATATATGTATGTATGTATGTATGTATGCATGTATGTATGTATGTATGTATGTATGTATGTATGTATGTATGTATGTATGTATGTATGTATGCATGTATGTATGTATGTATATATGTATGTATGTATGCATGTATGTATGTATGTATGTATGTATGTATGTATGTATGTATGTATGTATGTATGTATGTATGTATGTATGTATATACGTATGTATGTATGTTTGCATGCATTTATGTATGTGTGTATGTATGTATGTATGTATGTATGTATGTATGTATTCATGTCTGTCTGTCTGTATGCATATATGCATGCATGTATGTATGTATGTATGTATGTATGTATGTATGTATGTATGTATGCGTGTATGTATGTATGTATGTATGTATGTATTTATTTATTTATTTATTTATTTATGTATGTATGTATTTATGTATGTATACATGTACATTTACATTTACATTTAGTCATTTAGCAGACGCTTTTATGCATGCATGCATGTATAGATGTATGCATGTTTTTATTCGTGTATGTATATATGTATGTATGCATGTATGTATGCATGCATGTATAGAGTTATGCATGTATTTATTCGTTTATGTATGTATGTATGTATGTATGTATGTATGTATGTATGTATGTATGTATGTATATATGCAACAACACACCTCTGTTTCTCTTTAATGCATACTGTTAGTATAAACATTCCAGAGAAAAAGCAGTACAAAGTCTCAAGGCACAGTGTTACTCTGTCCTACTGGCTGTGTTTAGGACCCAGAGACCGGGTAGAGTCTCATCGAAAGGCAAAGCTCCTCCCATGAACCACACCGACACTGCTGTTTACCAACTCCAGTGAGACAGAAGAGAGAAAACAGGAGCTCGAGAGTTAGGGAGGGCAGTGTGGGCAGGATTCACCACAGGCTCTTCCATAAAGAAAAGAATAAATGCTCATTGTAACTCTTTAAAATCGACAAATAAAGCAAGATGTTCGGTCTGCTTCACTTTGGGTCTCTGCTGGCTTGTGTGTCGATTGGATGTGCATTTGTTGTTAAAGGTAAGCTCACATTTCATTGTGTTGCAGGAACATTCAAAGAAACTCACATGAAAGCTTGGTTTTTTAATGGTCTTTTTATGTCAACATACAGATTTCATTTGTAATCTGTTGTGTTTGTAAAGTAAATATTGTATAAATTGTAATTTGATGATATGAAACTTTGTCAGACTGCATCACATTGGATGGGAAAGACTACAGGGGAAGACAACAGAATTCATACACAGGGAAGATCTGCCTTAACTGGAACCAGATCAATGGAAAGTTTGAAGATTTAAACACAGGTTTGTTTTCCATATCACAATCTTTTCTTCATTATACCATGTCCTTGATTTAAAGAGGATTCAACTTAAAAAACATTATGGAAGATGTTCTCTGGTAAAGAATAAAGGGCTGTCAAAATCACATCCAGATTAAGTGTTTGTGTTTACATCTGTGCAGTGTTGTTTTTACATACACATACATGCATATATTTTAGAAAATACACAATTTAACACAAAAGTAAACACATACTAAACATATTTAAATACACTAAAAGTGCATTTAAATATGTTTAGTATGTGTTTTCTTTTGTGTTTACTAACATGGAGTTCAAAAGTAAACAGACAAACATTATGTAAACACAAACTTTTATTTTGGATCAATTGAATTGACAGCTCTATCTAAACGTGACTTTGAGGTTCTGATTTGCAAAATGAAGAAATTAAATTTGGGAAATGTATAGCCCATATTAACAGATTGTATCCGTGACTTAGAGAGTATGCAAAATGACAGTCAATCAGCAGATTATAGATTTCTTTAAGTCGTGGTTATATATGATACGGGCACGCTGCCCATATATAAGAAGCCTTAACTCAAAAATAGCTGAGCAGTCACAATTTCATAACTCAAATCAATCACGCGGGCACTCACTTAAACAAAACTGTTCGGATTATAGTGTGGGAGTGAATGTAAAAGGAATGGCCATGAGATTGACTGTCACTGGCCATAAATAATGAGAACAAAATTTTCTAAATTGTTCCTTTGCTGTAGGTGTTGGTGACCACAATTTCTGTCGCAACCCAGATGGTTCTGAGACACCCTGGTGCTATGTGTCAGAGTTAAATGGAGTCGGCCAAAAAGAAGCATGTGACATCACGATATGCCAAGGTAGCCATTTTCACTCTGTTTTATTTTTCCCTGCTTTTAATTCCAAAGTTCCATCGAGAAACATTGTAAAAAAAGAGCATTGTTAAAGAAAGACTTATAAAAATATTATAATAATGAGGAACTTTAATTATTGTTGTTTAATTTCAATGATTTCTATAATACTCTTAATTTATAATTTTTCAGATTAAAGAAAAAATCTATAGGTTCCTAAATAATAACGTAAATCATACACATTCAAATAAATCAAATAAATTACATACTATAAATTAAGTTTTTATCTGAAAGTTTATGTTCAAAACTACCCTAGCCTACAGAAATTTTAGCCAGAGATACTGTAGTTGAGCACCAATAGAAAAAAAACATTAAAATTAAAAAATGTGTTTTTAAACGTAAAAATATTTCATTTGGATTTGATTTATGTTCTGTTGAATTCATGCCTTTCTTCGACATTTCACAACTGGGTCTTACTGGCTTGCTTTCCACACACTTAATCCTCCAGTCGAATGTTTCTTCCTAGAATCAAAAGTAGAACATAATTTAGGAAAACGTCCTCCAGGAAGTGTTCCTTGCTTTCCCCCCAGCTCAAAAACAAAAACACAAAACTTCTCATAACTTTTCAGGAAAGGGATTTTGTGTTAATCCATATTAGGATCACTGGGCCAGTCGGTCAGTTTTAATCCACCGTGATGATGTTTACCGCTTAACTTTGTAAGTGGCCAAGGGCAGATAAAGTTAAACAATAACACGTGTCTAGACTCATCAGCCTTGAGACTTCGGTCGGGACAAAGGAACAAACATGGAAACTTGTCTTGCAACTCTTAAACAAAAAGTGTAGGCCCCACCCAATGGCCTTCTTATTGGTCTGGAGGAACGCACACCATGGAGACTGCACACCATGGAGAGCTTCTGATTGGTGGCTGAGCTCTTACCTCATGTTCTTTAACTCTGCTCAAGACTGTAAACAACTTGGGGTGAAATAGAGAGGGCCGTAGCATGAGAAGCAAGCGTCAACCTACCTCAGTCAACTTAATGTATATAGCGCTTCCTTATATAATTTGACTGTGTAACTAATGTACAGTACTGTGTGAAAGTCTTAGGCACATCCGTTCTTTGTTTAATTCAATGCTTTGAATCAGTGTTTACATCATTGCAGTAGTGTTTATACATTTCGAGTTTACATTTCTAAACATTTATTTTGTTATTATTTGTCCAGTGAAAATTGTACCATGCAGTTGTGTGAAGAGTCTTTTCACAGTACACATATTTCAGAATTTTAAAAAATAATGTTTTCTAAAGACGCACTACTCAAAATAATATGTAAAAGGGATTTAAAACATTTATCGGGATGAAAAGCTGACATGCCTTAGACTTTTGCACAGTCCTGTATATGATGCGTACCTAATGTCCTATTAAACAGATATTGTTAATATTGCTGAACTAATATTTAAAAATATAAATATAATATTTTTACATCTTACAAAACTCCACAGAAGCATCGGCTACAGAAGAGACAGGTCCTTCTCCAACACCGAGTCGAAGGATGGTGGAGACTTTTGAGCCCGAAAACCCCTTGCCCTCGCAGGTGGAGGGTGCAGTCGTGCAACCCGTGAAGGGAGTACAACAGCAGGTCAGAACAGGACCAAAGAAGAAGAAAGACCTTGGGGCTGTCGGTAGGTCTGCGATGAAGAAAACTACAATCCAATCGTTTTAGCATTTTAATATATCCAAGAGTTCATGCTTGTATTTCTCCTATTTTGTCTCATGGTAGGTCATGTCCTCGCTGTTCTTATGATGGCCATCATCATTCTTCTCGGAGTTGGCATCACAGTGGGATACTTCTACAAACGGTCAGTACAACAAAACTGCATTGAACTGCATTCGTAGATGTTGAATATGTTTGGGTTGAGGTTGGTGTATCTTTACTTGTTTTTAGAGTTTATCTAGTTGAGAAGTGCAATCTGTGGAACAAGATTAAAGACTGTGTTTACTAGTCCCTTTTAACGGAACAGAATGTCATCTCTGTGATCACAAGGCTGGGCATTAGATAACATCAGTTGATTGGCATGAGAAAGAGAGAGTGAGAGCGAGAGAGATAGAGTGGGGGTGAGGGAGAAAGAGAGATTGTGGGTGTGGGTTGTTATTGGAAGATTCTTGTATGTCAAAACAACTTCCTATTTATAGACAGACAAGTAGGTGGTGATACCAACCAAATTCCATCAGGCGCCAAATGACTGAAAATGCAGATGTTCAGTATTAGCCAGCCATCGAATTTCAATATCTAAGTTTACTATTTTAAATGTCCAGAAATTGTTGTGAAGAATGCTATTTACAGAACAGTGACAGCACCCATTCACTTGCATACGTTTTGTGTCCAAACAATCGAACTGAATGGGTGCCGTTACTTTTCGTTAACGACCATTCTTCAAAATATCTTATTGTGTATTCTGTAAAAGAATCGAAGGCACATTGGTTAGGAATGACAAGACGTTAAGTAATTTTCTTTTTAGTGTTTAACTTTCCTTTCAAAAGTATCCTGGCAGGGCATTTAATAACCTGGGGCGGTGTGTCAGGGTCAATTTCCTTGAAATTATTGGCTCAGTTTATAAAGAGGTCTATGGGTTGAGAAGAGACTTTATCTTATACCAGGATAATGTCACCAACAGGACATATATTTATATGTTTATAACTAAATTAAGAATAGCTATGCTCAGTCCTGATAAGGCAGAACTCTTTATTGATCAAGCAGACACGCAGGGAAGAGCATAGTATGATCTGTATAACAGAGAGGAGGTGGATTGCATAACCTGCATGCACAGCCTGAATGACAGAGAAAGACACGAGAAAAGAAAAAGAATCTCGACCACTTCGAGAAAGCATTATTGTACAGTGATCCTCATAATGTATGTACTTGGCAGTGGATGATGAAACATCTTCCTGTACAGTAGTACATGAATATCTCACTGCTAAAAATACACTGCTGGAGATACCAGAGCCAAAAAACTCCCTGTTAAATAATACAGTCTCGCTGGAGTGCTCTTCCACTTGATTCATCTTAATCATCTTCTGAATGTTTAGAGGAAACGAACAGAGGAAACTCATTTATTTGGGGATTATGTTAGTCGGGCTCTTTAAATCTGCATGGACTGACAGAATAACTTAGGGAAGTTTTTTCTTTTGGATATATTGAAGGAACTTAGAGTCTTTCTGTTTGGTTCAAGGTTATTTTATTGCACTAAAGTGTTTCGTTTTTGTGTAACCAAATTAGAAATCTTGACCAAAAAATAATTTTAAGTCACCGAGTCATCAAAGTTACTTTACAATAAATGATATGTAAAGGTCATATTTCAACAATGTTTGCTTTGAACATAGGTTGAATGGATCCATATATGGTACAAAATGGAAAAAAAATTCAGGTAATTATTGATCAAAATAATTTGACAAAACAAACCCTAAGTTTTAAGGATACAAAGCTTGCATTGAATACATTTAATTCTGTTAATATTGGTCAATCCTCTCATGTAGTAATATTTTATCCATCTAAGCATCTTTACATTTTGCACTTTTTTGCATTCTCTAAATTTTTGGGGGAATAGCAGATTATACTCTCTATTTATAATTGTGCTTAGTTATAAAACATTTGAACAAGGTTTTTCAAAAAAGGTAACACATCACTGCATTTTTATGTTGCATTTATTTGTCAAACATAAATCAAACAAGACTACAGTGTCAGTTCTACACGAATAGTATGATTTTGAAAAGATGAATTATAGAAAACATAATTGGAACCATGTCACTTTTTGTGTCTTGTAGGGGCCGGGATATCAAGAAGCAGCACGACCAGCGCGTTTACGAGCGAGAGATGCATCGCATCACCCTTCCTCTTTCTGCCTTCGCGAACCCCACCTGCGAGATGGTGGACGAGAACACCATCGTCATCATGGCCGAATCCAGCAACCAGACCCCCACCCAGGAGTCCGCCGAGGGGGGAGACCCACTCATGGGACCGGCAGCGGGGACCCCCGGAGCATGAGTGGGGAAGTGAATGACTGCCTGGAAAGGCTTAGGAAAGACGCGTCTATGCAGGACTGCAGAATCTCAGAGGACAAAACCTCATGTCCACTTTCTGTTTATAAGCTCTGTTTCCCTGCCCTGTCCTTACAGCTCGGTTTCAAAGTTATGATAGGGATTATTCCTCTCTAGGGAGCCGTGGAATGTTTTAACCCCAGATAGTATCCTAATTTCCTCAGTGGACCTGTTTGAGTGAGTAGGATGCTTGGATAAATCGGACAGAGTGTGAAGAGAAGGTTTTGTATTAATGTGCATGTCAGAGACTCTCATAGACAAGAAAATGTATTGAAGATTTCATCATCACCGGGCATGAATACTAATATGAATATGAAAGAGCCTTCAAGTCCTGTTCTCTACTATCATATCTTCTGACTATGTGCTATTTTAAAGAGGAGACAATCCACACTTTGCCTCATTTTTAATACAATTGAGCTTGACAGAATAGTGTTGCTGAACCTGGAATTCCTGCTCTTCAACTTCTATTAACTATATTTGGAGCTGTGCATTTATAAGCAGTTTTGGTTATTTCTAATGAAGTTCATTGGCTTTTGTAGCACTTTCCTATGGTTGCATATGCTAGGTGAAAGTGTCCGATGTGGGAGAGCAGGTCTAAAACACAGAGATATTGTCTTACCCAATCACATCTGTCTTTGGTTATATGTTCCATATTACTCCTCTCTTGGTGGTGTGGAATTATGGGCTTTGAAATATTAAGATGAATGAAGGAATCATCTGAAAAATATTTTCAATCGTTTTGAATTCTCCAAGTTACAGTATTGGTAAAAGGACAAGAAGTGTTAAAAGACGAATATTTTTGCACCTGCTGTGTTTTTTATTTTGTAAAGATTGCAGTCTCTGACATAAAACAGCAATGAATAGTTTGATAATTGTGTCTTTACATTATTTTCTTTCTGAATTCCATTTTTTGTGAATACATTGGATTGTAATGATATCACTGCTCATATTTTCAAAACTTGCATAATGTCTGGCAGATTTTTACTGCTGTGAAATAAAATAACTGAAATTTATTGTCCTAATTTAGTGTCTTTTTTGTGATGTTCCTTAAAGTATATAAAGTACATGTGACTACACGGACTTCCACATATTTCTGAAGACCTTCTTCATTCCACATTCTTCACTGGATATTATGAGAAGGTTCACACCAAATTGAAAGTCATGAACTACTCGCCCTCATGTTGTTCACGTACAGTCATATTTTGATTTATTGAGCACAAAGGAAAAATGTTGGAAGAATGTTAGTAACTACATAGTTGAAAAATGTTGAAACCAAGTTGTTTTGAAGAATTTAAAAAGCAGAGCGCTCTTAAATTCTTTTCACTGCCATTTATTAATATAAGTCAAAAGGTTTATTCAATAATGCCCCAGAGTATCTCAGGGTCAAACATTCTTCTTAATATCTTTTTTTTGTTCAATAAAAAGAAATGTATATAGGTTTGGAACAACTTGAAGTAACTAATGACATCATTTTAAAATTTTACTAGATTTTTTTAAAGGGATGTCTTTTAAGTTTGAAGTTCATAGCTATATACGGTATGAACAAAGAACAAATTGAAATAACAAGAGCGGTATGCAACTATATATGTCATTTAGAGGCATTATGCAAACTTAGAAAATGGCATTCTACCTCTTAATTCCATCTCAAGGGAATAAACCAACCAGAGATGTTTTTCAAACTTCATGGACATCACATATTTATTCATACAAATTCTTATCTCTGACACAACAGCGCCTCTGTATGGTAACATTGAAGGGTTGAAGCAGGGTAGAACTGATGAAAACACAGTTTATTTTCTTAATTCATTCAAAAAACAATAGTGTCAGAAATCTGTGGTGTACATGTAGTGGTTATACATTTTCAACATGTCAGTACCTAAAAAAAAACTTTTCACATTCTAAAACTACAAACATACATTATCCCATATTCAGTTGACTTCAGATTTATACAGAACAAGAACAAATATATCCAGTTTTATTTTAAGCGTATGTGATTAAAGTGAGGATTACATCATTTACATACATCCTCACATCACTCGTTTGGTTCCGGCGACCAGTCAAAATCCAGCATTTTGATCTCACTTGTCATTTCACTTAATTTATTTACATAAAAATAAGACAGATTCTCGCGGTGCCATGGAATATTTCGTCAAACACGAAATGATCAACTCGTTTTATAACAGCTGTACCAAGTATTAGCTACATCGACAAATGCATTTCAGATTAACCGAATCAGAACTCAGAAACTTGTTTCTTCACTCTCTGTTTTTGGACTATACAGTCAGAGAGGTCGGGAGCTCAAGTGCTTGTACAGAAATGAAAAAACAACAAATTGAGTGCACATAATCACAGCAACCCTCGGAGAGCAGTGCTAGACTTCTTTTTATTAAGGTCTCATTCCAACCTTCTAAATGAATGTTAATTTTGCACATCAAAACACATGATAAATGCAATGCTGCTATACAACAAATCGGAAATATTGAGTGTTATTCACTATGGATTTTGACCCTATTTATTTCTGACGGAGTACAATGACTTTCATACAATTTACTGCTCTGCTGTTGGTCCCCTGAACAAACTCAACTCTTGTTGGGCACCCAAAAGAAAATAAAGGTAAACCAGTTAGGTTTAATACGACGGACAGAAGCAAATAGCATAACTGCTCTGGGTTACTGAAATGTACCTTTGCAGGTTAAAAATGCCCTCAGAGATCTGAATGCCGCGATAAATATTTTCAAGACATGCTGAGTGCACGTTCCCTGTATGCATATGCCTCAGTTCTGTAAACTTTAATCAAAATGCAGCCCTCCGTGTCTTCGCCTCCATCGCTCAGGTCCTGTTGCCGTCCTGGCTTTCGGAAGCAGCAACGCCACTCGGACCGTAAGTCATTAAGAAGTTTTGTTGAAGTTCTTCCAGTTCAGCAGGTAAATGAATCCGAAACTCCTGATTCAGAGTTAAGGCCTCAAAACAGTCCTCCAACTTTTGAAAAGCAGGCCTGAAAAAAACAGGAAAAGGAAGGGGGTAAGAGGGGCCTTTCCTCTCATTATGGGGTTGTTTTAGTTAGCATTGTTTATAGTGCAGCTGCATTTGTAGAGATACAGCGGACACAACATAAGTGTTGACATCTGTGAAAAATGCTGTCTAAACTGATCTAAAGTTATACAGCATTTGTGTCAAGTTTTAATACAACATACAAGTTAACAGTCATTAATACATATGACATTAAATGCGTACATTTATAATTCAAAGAAAATCTCTCACCGGTTGTCGGGGGTGAGGTCACAGCAAGACACAGCCAATGGAAAGAAAGCAGGAGGAGAGTCCTCTGGAAGGAATTTCTCTGTGAATTTCTGCACGTTGAGGCCGTAATCCATCGTTCTTGGAAGACACTCAGGATCTGCGTAGACCTGGCCAATAATCTATGCAGCCAAAAGAACCACATACAAATATAGTATAACCAAAGTCAACAAAAAGTTGATGAAACATGAAGGTTGCATGATAAAAACAACAGCTGAGCACAATGTTTTTACTCAGTTGTCACCGTAAGAGTTATCAAATCTGTCAGATTAATCACAACAAAAGTGTCTTACCTCACAGAGCACAATGCCAAAGGAGAAAATGTCCACCTTTTCATCATAGCGTTTACCTGTTTACACACATAATAGAGGGAAGTCAGGAAAAACAAGTCTGCAGCACGCAACATTCAAATAGCAATTTAAAGCAGATGATGGCAATTCACAGGAACATCATATCAAGTGTATATCAGCACATTCTGGTGTTTAAACTGGTGTTTAACTTTTCAATTAAATTAGTTTACTTCCCTTAACTATGTTTAGAAGACACAATAGGACCCTGTTCAGTTTCAGTTGGAATGGATTACAAATGAACAACAAAATTGCTTGTTGATGTGTAAATTTAACGCATTTATTATTATAAACTATTCATTACTCATTTAAAATGTTTCTTTAAAGGGATAGGTTGCCCAAAAATACCAAATCAGTCATTTCAAATTAACACAAAGAAATATATTTGCAAGAATGTTTCTAATCAATGAATACAAAGATGTTTAAGAATCTAGGACAACAGACAGTTCCTAGGTAATTTTGACAACCATTTTTATTCCTACTGTGGCAGTCAATAGGGTCCAATAACTGTTCCTGTTGCAAGCATTTATCAAAATATCTTCATCAGTTTTCAGAAAAACAAAGAAACATACAGGATGAGTTATTCGTCAAAGATTTACCATTTTTGGGTGAATTATCTCTTTAAAAGTGACAAAGGTTAAAAACTCCAACTTTTAATTTGTGTTTGTGATTCAAAATGAGAATCTTCACCCTAAAATGAAAATGATTACCCCTTTTAGACTTGTATCACTTTTTTCATCTGCACAAGAAAAAATAAGATGTTTGGAAAATGTTTGTACCCCATCGACTTCTGTTGTATGGACACAAAACCAATACAAGTAAAAAAAGGGACCAACTTGTCTTTTATTAACATAATAATTTAAAATATCTGCTTTTGTGTTCTAGAAATAACAAAATAAAGGCACACAGGTTCAAAATGACAGGAGGATGAGCATTTTGGAGTGAACTTTCCCTTTTTAAAGCATATAAATCTCTCGCCTCACCATTAAGCATCTCTGGCGCCATCCAATAGGGGTTACCAACTACGGTGTAACGTTTCTTACGGTCCAAGCGTCTGAATATCCTTTTCTTATTGGTGGGTTTGTCAGGTGACGGTTTGACTTTATCCTCCACGATAAGACGAGACAGACCAAAATCTGCCACCACGACAGTGTTGTCCTGCAGGGGTCAGACAAGCAGAGGGAGGATGTCTAAACATCTTTATGCTTAAAGTGTAAACACACATAGCTACAAGAAATCTTTACTTATAGAAGATAATGAATCATAAAGATCATAAATGCAAAAACAAAAAAATTATTACTAATGATTTTTTTTTTCATTTTTGTCATTTCAATCAAGGCAGAAATATTTAAGTACCTAAAATTTACAAATAAAAATTAAAAATGTAATTTATTTTTTATTAAATTCTGATGGCAAATAAAAAACTGATCAAGGTTGAGTACGTTTTGGAGTCTGGTAAGACTATTTCCTGACCAGAGTGACGAAACTGCCAGCAAAACAATCCTGAAGCGTAAACATACCCTTCTCCAAGGTCCCCCCTCCTGTCCTACTCAATTCTTACGTAACTTGTTTTAGGCCCTGGTCTATTTTAGCCCCTTGGTTTGTGCTGACACAAGCCTGTCAACTATTCTCCATCATGGAAACCCAGCAGCCACTAAAACTTTGAACTCATTGAGCTCATATTCCGACATTCTGTAATCGTTCATCCAACTCACTGCACATTTAAGCTATACATTTAAACAGTATGCACATTCCATGGAATTCAAACTCGTGACTTTGGCATTGTTAGCGCCATGGTCTAGCAGTTATATGTGGCATGGGTGAAGACTGAAAAAACTGTTCTCATACCAGTTTAACCAGGCAGTTGTGAGAGTTGAGATCTCGGTGGATGATGCTCATTGAATGCAGATATGCCTGGAAGGGAAGGACAATAACATGACTTGAAGAAACCAGAGATTGAATCTGACAGATTCTGTCTCTTCATCACTACAGAGTCAACAAAAACAGAAAGGCAGAAACCGATGATGTCATCACAACGTGGCTTAGCAACGAAACACAAGCATACAACTCCAGCTATGAGTCGTGTTAAAAATGTCTCTGATGCTGTTTGGATATTTTTGTGGTGTTCTAAACCTTTGCTGAATGTTTTGTCCATAAAACGGAAGTTTACCACAGGTCAATATGACATCATTAAACTGTAACCATTGACATTGATTCATCTGACCCTGGGCCACAGATATGCAAGGATAAGACATGGATACGAGCTGAAATAATCGCTGTAATGATCTCAGTTTCACTTTCAGTTTTAGCAGAATTTTGAACTTCATAGTTTGATTGAGGTGGAGCTAATTTGCATACTAATGTCTGCATATACTTAATGAAGCTGATGTGAAGAGTAACATTGTTTACTTTCTTTAAAAAAAATTCATCTTGATGGTCAAAATTTGTTTTAAGAAATAAAATGGTCAACCATAGGAGGACTTTTTAAAAGAGATTAATAAACCGGAAACATATGACTATAACTATTACATTTAAAGCTTAAGTTATATGTGGCATCTAAAAAAAGTCCATTATCATAAACACAAACAATTAATGAGACAAGATATTTTTTATAATCACAAACAGCAGACGATTCTAGATGTGACCACTTACCATTCCAGACGCAATGCTCTTGGCAAAACTAACTCTTTGTTCCCATGGGAATGGGTCCTGTGAGGAGAGAGAAAGAGCGTAGGAGATGAATTGATGACCTACATAATGGTGTGACTGCATGCAACACTGTCCGTAAAATACAGAAGACATTGTTGCATAATTGCAGCAATTACAGACAAGAATTACTCACACCCAAACAGAATTCTACAGAAATCACTACAGAGCAAAAGAAAATTGCATAGAAAGAATGAGACCTCATCTGTAAACCTTAAGCTTTGCAGCAAACTTAGTTGGTGATCTGGAAAATATTCCCACAGGAATCCCTCACCTGGAAACACTTCATCTCTCCTTTGCGAGTACACAACTATGTTCTCCCTCTCATTTCACTAACTGTTTGTGTATGTGTGCATTTTCCAGTCCCTATTCCCTGAACTTCTCAGAAGTTCATCTCAGGTGAGCCGGCTTACAAACATCAACACACACAGATGATGTACGGCATCTCCCGCAGGCAGGGGGAGAAGAAATGGGAATAATGAGTCAAGACGCACCGTGTCTCTAATAAAATCCTTCAGTGTTCCGCCCTCGATGAACTCTGTTATCAGATTGAGTCGCTTGTCTTTGTAGAGGACGCCGATGAACCTCAGGACGTGTGGATGATCGAGACTTCTCATCACTTTAACCTGGAAGAGAGAAAAGGAGAGAAACAATAATTTATGCAATTCTTTGAGTGATTTTTTCCAAATGAACAATTTTATATATATATTCTTGCAAACTTATTTTTTTATATTTTTATCAATACTTTTATATTTTTCAAATATTATAATAATATTGCTATCAAGACATATTTACCCCTATTTAAGCACCAGATGTAGTTTAGTTTTATGCCCTTCAATTATTTCCTCATGTAACAAAATATTTTCAATCATATTTAAATCATACCCAGATACTAATCTAAGAGCAGTATGATGGAAAAATAAAAATACTGAGATAATTGGAGAAATGAAAAACAGCTTAGAAAAGCGGGGACGGTCATTGTACCTCTTTTAGGAATGTTTTCTGCGTCTCTTCATCACAGCGGATCAGTTCTTTCATGACCATCACCTCCCCCGTGGCTTTATGTGTCACCTAAAAAACAACAGACACGTTTAGAAATCAAGAACAATTCCATTAAATTATTTGTTAAAATTTAATTACAAATAAAATAACATTCACATAAATCATAGAAAAGCAGATGAAAGCATAACAGAAAACACACCTTGATGGCCTGTCCAAAGAAGCCTTTTCCGAGGATTTCTCCATGAATGAGGTCACAGGGACGGAAAATACGATGCGAGCAGCTGGAAGTAGAGCGGAGGGATTCAGAGCGCCCGATATCCCGGGACAGGACGAAGACTTCTTTAGGAGACGACGAAACTGGTGACCTACAAATGCTGTTGCTACGTCTGCAACCCAAAAGCATTGATAATCTCCATTAACATCTTGTTAATACAGTATACATATGTTCGGTGTTGACATCTTATTGGATGATATAGATACCTGAGAGACCTCCTCTTTAACGTCCCGTTGTCCACAGAATCGCTCCGTTCAATCTCAGTGTCCGCTGTGGAGGACAGACGCATACGGGAGGCGGCTGGGACACCCAGCTGGTTACGAGAAGAGCCCAGACCGAGTCTGTCCAGGCGCTGTCTGACTGGATCATATTCGATCAACAGCTGTAGCGTCTGAGTGGTGCGGTGGATGAGGTCCTCAACCTGCAACAAGCAATTAGAATTCAAATAGTCACAATAAAACCTGTTTTTGATAAACGCAACAAGGATGTAGGATGACTTTTATTTAAAACAAAGTACAAGTGCTGGTCACACAGATAACATTTATTTGACTCCCGGTGAAAGCTCGGACCTTTAAACACACAAAAGGGCCTTTATAAATTCTGCAAAGATGGCCAACATTGATTTCAAAAGGTTTGACCTTATTTTATAAGGCAAATATGGATATACATTCAGGAAGACTAAAACTCATTTTTGGAGAAAACATGTCTTAATCGTTAATGATGAGTTTATTTAAAAATGAGATTACACTTTTGCTTAATTTATAATATTTCTTTTGTACATTTCAAATTATTTCAATCAAATTGCAGTTGGTTTGTTTTGATTAAGCTTTTAACTCAACAAAATACAGTTAACTTACACTATACAACACAATAAAAACCTGTTTTGAATTTTTTTATTTCGTTTTAGAAATAAACTATAATTGTTTAATTGTACAAATAGATTTTGAGTCCATAGCAAAATTACAGACAAAGGAACAATATCACTAGCTATGTTTCCATCTAAAGTTGTGAATTTGCGAATTGAAATTATGCGCAAAATTAAAATATCGCATGAACCATTTTGCATCCTATTAATGTGACGCAAAATAAAAAAGAGAAAAATTTGTCTGTCATTTTGTCGTCACTTGAACATAGCCAAGGCCATGTCGAGACTATTCTGATACTCATTGCTGGTTTTATCCAGTAAATGTGTTTCGATTGTGTTTCATGTGTATTTCTTCCTATCAAATGCAAAAATTATCTGACTCAGCAGAGCGCATACGTTTTTCCTTCCAGTGTTTTTCATGCGATACTCCCATATGCGCATTAATATTGGTGGATAGCTTACAGGACCTCTTTCAGAGCGAAGATCTCCATAGATAATGCATGATAAAACATTGGCAGACAATCAAAAGCCATGCACATTTTATGATCATGCATTTGTGTAGATATTCATATAAATATGTCCAAAGTGATCAATCTTGTAGTGAACAGGCTGTTTGTAGTGAGAACATAATTACATTTGAACAAAAATGCAGAGTATTTACAAGTTAGTGTCATGACAATGTATTCAAATAAACACTCCCATCACAGGTATGAATGAATTTAAGTGTTAATCCCTACCTGCCAGTACATTTTCCTACTTAATGCTAATATGCAAGAAAAAAAGATAACCACATCATTCTGAGACATAAACAACATCCTGCACAAAAACAAAAGGTACAGACGTGTACCAGTAAAGCACAAATTGTTACCCATTTTAATAAGAAGTTAATAGCAACATTTAAAAACGGATTAAAGTCATGTAACAAACACTTTTGCAAGGCAATAGGGCAAATGGCAGTACATGAATCTATTTAAGTCATTACCATGGCATGGAAGGAGTGTCAGCATTTATGCCCAGGCAAGTTATGGCGTGAATGTTTACATTTCTGATGCCTGAAGTGCGATTCTTCTGTAGTGTCACATTTTGTAAATACATCGACATTAGCACAATCCTACCAGATCTCAAAATGAATATCATGATAAATTTGAAATTACCTCTTCCTCCATTAGAGCTGTCACCGGGAGACCATTGATCTCCAGAATCCGGTCCCCGACATGGATGGCGTTACGAACCTCCGGACTAATATGCATACCTCTAACCCTGTAAGAATAAGTTATTTGGGAGATGAAGCAAGGATGGGAAAATTCTGTAGCCAAAACAAAAAGTTTCAATTTGTGCCCTTAATCCAACACGTGTCGTGGCATAGCCATGGTTATGCAACACGTTGCATTTAGAGCATGACTGGCATGAGGCCATGCTCTAAACACTGAGCCACAGAAAAGCTAATAAACCAAATGATCTTCAGTTTATTGATCAACCCTGTGTTTCAAGTATATACTGCGTGAAAATCACGTATGAAACCCCAGAATGCAAAAAGTATGTAATAATCATCCAGATCGTGAACAACTTAGTGTTTCATTTTAGAATGTATTTTGTCCAAAAGTTGGAGAGTATACTGCAGAACGAAAGTTTTGGCGGTGTTCACTCACTTCTGACTTAATATTTTTCAGCACATTTTGAAATCATACTAAACTAACCAAAATTAAGAAATTAAATATTATCTTTGAAACTAAAATTGTCTTATAAACTTAAAGTGAAGTCATCTTTTGACTAGAATTTACAGAGATGTTTTCTTTTCATTCATCAATCAGCGTCTTAAGGTCTCACCCGAGATGCTTTTTTAAAGGAATTTTCCCATCTATTCTGCGCTCTTATTGGCTGTTCTTTCTTCAATATTCAGTCAAAGCTGTCCATTTTAAAAACAGTTTCTTTTAAATATAATATATATCCTAGAACCAAAGTATGTTTGCTAAATCATATTTTTGTCAATTAAAGTAATTTCAAACAACTTCAGATCAAACATATTCTAAAATAATGAGAAACATTTCAATGAAGTGTCCCAAAACTTTTGACCGGAAATGTACATTACTAAACATCTATAGATGTAAATGTACACAAATTAGCCAGAAGACTGTTTTTCATTTGCCACATTTGTTGTTATTTTCTTGCACCACGGGACACCATGAGAGCCGAGGATCTGTCACATGGTAAAAAAAGCATGAATCCCAAAGAATTATAGTTCAGTGGCTCCGTTTAAAGTGTGTGTTATCCAAGAGCCAAGAAATGTACTCCATGTGGTTAAATTGTACTAGTTATTATGTCACATGTGAAGGTAGATAGAGGTTCACATGACAAAGTAACAACATTGTGGATGTGTAATGCTGACTGCCTATTCTGTAGAACATACAATTTTAACAGCAAGGCTAGAAATAGGTGAGGTAATGGGGGGGGGGGTGACTTTCAAGAGGGAGATGGATTAATTCCATTTAGATTTTTTGTCCATTAAAAGGCTAAAACTCATACAATATATAGATAGTTGCCTTTGTCAATGGTTTGAAAATATAAATATATCCCTAACTAGAGTCCTCCCTGTGAATCGTGTCTATTTCCAGCACTCTTTACCAGGCAAATATACTGTCAAAGATCCGGAATGCTCTGTATAAAAATAACACTTACTGAACTCTTACTAAGTCACACAATGCATCTTATGTTGCTTTGTTGTTTATTTGTATGTCGACTTACTCTGTGACCTGAACGCTGACCGTGGCACTGGTACAGTCTCGTGTGACTCTGACCGAAAAGCCGCGTTTTCCATTTGTAGCGGACGGCATGGACACCAGGGTCACTGTGTGAGGGAGCAGGTCCGTCGGAGAGTCTGCCAAACCGCGTTTCTCCAACATGGGTGTAAGAACCTCCTGCTTATAGCATTTACCACTGCGAGTCAAAGAAAGAGGTTTAAGACAAGACTTAACAAGAAAAAACGCTACAGGCGTGTAAAGAAATGCTCAAGTTTTTTGTCAACATCTCGTTCATGCTGAAAACAACAGATGAAGACACTTAAAGTAACAAATTAAACATCTTCAACAGCGTGCAGAGACTAAAATGTATCAGATGTAAAACTTAAGCATTAAGTATTCCTTTTAAAATAAAATGAGTTAAAATAACTTTATAATTTCCTCCCTATTAAACTCATACCATAACAGTAAAGGTCTAATGTACAATAATCAGAATAAAATAACTAAAGAAAACTATAAAAAACTATTTAAAAAAATACAGGGAAAAAGTTATAATTCTCACCAGTAAAGTTTAGTACGTTCTACTAAGGCATAGGTGTCCCGATCTTCGATCGCCACCCTGCAGCTCAAACACACAAAGCACTCGGGGTGATATTTATAATCTCCTGCGACCTGAAACACACAAAATCCATGTGTTGATCATTACATCTCCACACTTTCATCCTGGTGGTCATCTCATCAGCAAATTCAGTCCCAGACGCCAGGTCTGACTGTACTCCGGATACCTAGAACACTCCTACACTCTCAGTGTCTTCTATGTCAAGTCCAGGCGTGGTGGTTCGTGCCTCCTTTGTGTTTCATCTGCTTTGTGTTGGTGTGGAACTGCGTTCAGTTTGCGTTCCTCGGTCATGACGCAAGACTGCGTGCCGGCTTTCTTTTTAACACCTGCTAGTGTCTGGAACCGTCTGTTATCAGAAGTGATATAATGCAACTCAACTCCGCCCTGTATCCGTGATCCCATGCCCTTAGACAACACATCATTTAGGTCAATACTAGTTAGATCTATTAGTTCTAATGCTGGTACTCTCTCATGAGAGTTTTATTTTCAGAGAAAATAAAAGGTCTTTGTTTTAAGAAATGTTTTGCTGTTGTCTAGTTTGCATGTTTGCACGGGTATTGAGTAAATCAAAAACACACAACCGCACACACAACAATGGAGCCTGAGGATTTCCAGGAAATACATTATGACCATAAATCCATTAAGCAGCAAACACAATTCCAGAGGAACACATTTCTTTAGAGTTTTTTGCATATACAAACACAATTTGGTCTGAGATTAAACACTTACATACCTTGCATATCTCTTTCATTTAAAATCTCTCTCCCAATATTTACTTTGCTATTCCAATAAGCACATTTGATATAAAGCAAATAAAAATGGGACTAACCTACGTAAACCATATCCACGCTCTTCAGAAAACATGAACAAAGTCAATGTTATATTTAACAAGGTTTTGTTTGCTTTTTAAATTCCATATCTAACGCCTACATGTTTAATGCATCATAAAACATGGCATTATATTCTTTTATATTACCCTTCTGCATGGGAAAACCCAATAACGCTCTACCCGTTCTTCCAATTATAGCTGAACAGAGAAAGTATGAGATCATGCTGAGGTTTCCTTTAATGTGAAGCACAAAAGACAGATTAGTGAATATGCTTACTGAGCTGTGAATCAGTGATCATAGGGTTCGACTAACCAGATTCTTGGACGAGTTTTCAGCAGGGTTATCTCCAAATGCAGACAAAACCATTTAACAGTCTGAGTTTCCTAAATGCAAACAAGGAGTTGCAGAAGTCCGCTTAAAGTATTGTTATTTCAAACCTGTACTAAAGAAGTTTTGAAGATTGTCGGAAATCGTAGAGCTGGGACACACATTTGTTCCCATTGTATGCACAAAAAACCAATGTAAGTGAATGGCTGCCAGTTAACAACAATCTTCAAAATATCTTCTTTTGTGTTCTGCTGACGAAAGAAACTCATATAGATTTGAAATAACAAGATACATGGCAGACATCTAATTTTGGGAAAACTATCTTTAAATTTCTGCCTTGTTCAAAGCTGATGAGCAAACGCATGTCACAAAGCCTTTTCCAAAGTATATAACACAAATATATAAGTATGTTTGCTTCAGGGCAGTGAGTTTGAGCTTGAAACTTGGCTGAACCCGTGAGTAAGGATGATGTTTCATGTCTTTTTTGTTCTTACACGACTCATAAACGTCATGCCCGCCTGTGTGTTACGGGAGAAAGTGAGTGTGTATTTGTCAAAGTGTGATTCCCAGCAGGGCTTTGCAAAAAAAATTACCTACAGACTTTACATCACATCAGATCAATTTATGGGGGTTGGTTTTGGAAAATTTTGTTTATGTATAGCATACTGTTTACCTTTTTTGCGGATTCATACAGTTTAAAAACACAAAGACAACAATATTGTTAACGAAGACATTGCAAGCTATTTTTTTTCTTACAAACAAATCCCATTTAGAACAAAAATGTATCACTAAATAAACATTTTAAGCCTGATTAATAAAACATGTCCTTTCAAATATATTTTTTTCAACAAGAATTTTTATAGATTTGAAGTAGTCCCCGGCCACATTCAAACAAACATTTAAGCGGTAAGGATGTGATTTCTTCTGCAAGTCTTTTAGAGGTCTTGACACCCGCTGCTTGTGCCTCTTGGGCCCACAACTGGCAACCTACCCCCGACCAGAAATACTTGGCATCCCTCGATCCGAACTGAAAGGCCTATTATGAGTTTTGCTTGTTGGCAAATTCTCCTCTCTCTCCTCTTTCTACCAAGTTCATTTTAAGTCCCTTCATTAACCCAATTAAAAAAGACCTATTTTTGATAGGAGTGATTTGTTGACATTACACAAAGATTGTTTTTTTCCCATTTTTGAGTCAATATGGCTTCAGTTAGCGATCTGATGACAAAGCTCCTCATTGAAAGGCAATGCGAAGGCATTCCAGACGCATGATGAAACACACAACACTGAGGGTTATTCCAGCTTCCAGATCTCGGTTTCACAGGCCTCACAGGAGTGAGATCATTTATAACAGTCAGCATTTAAGTTTAGTCTGCGATCAGATGGATATGATTCAAGCTTTACATGAGACACAGGATAAAAACTACTGATGAATCCTATTAAGAACAAATATGATTCCTACATTTAAATCAATCATGTAGAACAGATAACTCTGTTCACTCTATAATATGGGGCTAAATGTGACAGTTCAAATGAAATTAAAAGTTCTGTATTCATTTACAACACAACAGACAATATTTTAAAGAATGTTAACTACCAAACAGTGCTGGCACTTTTGACCTACACAATGTACACAAAACCAATTCAAGTGAATCGGTGTCAGCTACCAATATTCTTCAAAAAATCTTGTTTTTTGTAACCTTTTTTGATCTTTCATTACCAGACCAAAATAAGAACAACATTGCTTTCAAAGTATTGCTCAGTTTGTTTAAATGGTCAGACAAGTCACCATCTGCTTTAACCAATGGTGCAAGTTTATTGCTATACTGGTACCAATATTTAGTAATATGAGTCCTATGTCTGCCATGTATATTTTTCTATGCATTGAAGTATGTGGCACGCTTCGGTTTAACCAGCACTGACGCTACAGATGCTGTAAATCTCCCTCAGTTGTTTCAGCAGGTGACTTCAGCAAGACTGCAAAACTACAATGGTACACTGTCTGCTAAAGCCCGGCAGAATCTGGAACCCTCGCCTTCAATGCTATCACGCAGAACAGACATAGTTTTTGTCATTTGCGAAACCAGCGATAAGAGAATATAAACCTCACTCAATGTTTTGAGGTCAGAACCGAGGAGAAGACACATGAGCCAAGGCCGGTCTTTCAGGGGTCATGTTAAACACATAAAAGTGAAAAAAACCTCACCCTCCAACTCATTCTTTACCTTATCAGTGACCTCCTCTGGACCATAAAAACATCAACATTTATTGATATTCTCTTTATTCAACCACTTGTTGAAGCTGTGTAAATATTTACTGAATGAGACAATGGCATGTTATCTAAGCTCCTGCGGATTAGTTCTTCCCTTGAAAAACCTTCTTGCATGGTAAGGAGACCTTTTGACTGTCTACCTGATCAATTCCTTTCTCTCTGAATGCAAAGCTACAAAAGACGGACAAACACACACCACCACGCAACAATACATCAAGTTAATCTTTGAGAATCTTGAAACCTTTGAAAATGTCAATGAAAATTTGTATTGAACGTATCAGCAGAAGTTTATGTATTTAACAGCACCATCAAAATGAATGGCAGGCACAACAATACCAGTATAACACAGGCCAACATCTTTATGGTTTTGGATTGAATGGTTTAAATGACTAACAAGTCATTGTTTGAGAGTATCTTGGTATTTCAGGTCCACGCAAAAACTCGAAGAAGCGCTTGAAAAAGGGGTACAAGATGTAAGCGTGTATTGAAGGACAACACTTTAACCCGGAATATTATTCCTGTAGCTCACTGCATTTTTAGCAACGCAAGGGTCATGGGTTGGATTCCCATGGAACACACAAATAGATAAAAAGATGCACTTTAAATTTAAACATCTGTCAAATCCAGAAAGAGAAATTCAAAGAATGAAAAGACAACGGGATTTCTCTTACCATAGCAGGTCCAGTCATAAGCAGCGAGCAGCCATGGCACAACTCCCCAAACTTCTCGCAGTAGTGCTTGTGGCAGAACAGTCTCCCTTCTTTCTCAAAGTACCAGTTTGTCAGGAGATCAAAGCACACAGAACACCTGGGGGAAGAAGAATGGAAGAGCCAGTAAGTGAAACATTCTGTTTGCAGAGATTCCATTAAGCAAATGGACTGAGAGCAGCTCTGAAGTACCTGATAACCTGAATGACTGAAATGTTAAGTGAGCGAAGATTGTTTTGTTGAGCCGTAAACAGCACCAGAACATGTGATCGCCCGAGGAATTTTACATGTTCAACACTTCCTTAAAATTCCATTATATGAAAGGTTTAGAGAAGTTAAGGTACCAGAGATGATGCTTCTTTGCCAAAGCAAAATTGAAGTTAGTGAACGTTTGATGCAGATGGAATAAAACTGCTATATTTAACTATGTTCATCCGATCTGTTGCTGACTTTCAAAGTTTCGTTTCTTTGCCAAGTGTCTGAAGTTTAAATGATTTAAAGGCTTGATGTCAGGAAACTTCTTTTCTTTAATATATCTGAGGAACAGCTACGTTAGTGGTAAAGCAGATGAACGTACATAGAAATATCAACTTGTGACAAAGACAAAGTCCAACCAAGAAGCACACAAACAAAACAGTTTAGGAATTTGGGAAAAGAGCCAAAACTAGTCATGAAACGCTCTTGTACACATTCTCTTCTGTTGGCCACCCTACCTACAATTGAAACCTGATGTTGGAACACATGCTATTCCCCTTTAAACTATCATCTGTATGACAGGGGAAGGAAACATGTTTAATTACATTGACTTAATTTAAGACTATGAAGTGCACGGAGCAAATGCACCTCAAGGCAATGTAATGTGATAAAGGATCATTTGTCTGAAGAAGACAAGGAAGGATGCTTAGAAAGCAAATTTCTATTTCACAGGCCACAGCTTGTTTTTGGACCTCACATGTGAAACACCTAAGGGATGCATCATTTTAGAGGAAAAAGTGCAGTTGTAAAGGCAGACAGCGTTACAGATTATTTCGCTAGGTATACAAAATGTCTATTTTGTCATTTTAATTATATGCACTGGTAGAGAAATAACTGTTATTACAGTAGCTCATTTTCGTTGTTATGGAACTTAACCAAACGTTTGGTAAGAAGGGCATTTGAAGGAAAACGTTCAATACAAAACCATTATAGCAGTTTTAGGTCATTTCTGAATTTCAAGAATGTAAAGAATGGACTAATGGCCCTTGTTATAATGTATTTATGTGACCCCTGAAAAGTAAATATTGCAATAACTGGCCCATCTGCATGTTTAAACTCAAAAACCTCATTTTAGGTTTTTATAATTAGTATTTTTCATTACTTGTTGTGATATTAAACACATATCTGCAATTCAACTTTTTCAAAATAATAATTAAACAAATTATATATGCACTGGTAGACATATTGTCTTCATGAACCCCCTGCATTTCCCCTGTGAACCCCTTTTGGAAATCCTTACCTTGCAGGACTTCATGCAGGTTCTGTTTGTGCTAAAGTCTCCTCTGAAAAAAACAGCCTTGGATCCATGAACTAGCAACCATAATGCAAAAGACCTGGCAACCCGCCAAAAACATGCTTGCATTTCTGTACAATTAAGCACTATTACGTGAGCGCAAAATAAACTAGATCTTATTTTTTTGTGGAAAAATGACATTTTCCATGATAAATGTGGTACATACATAAATGATTACTTGAAACCTCTCACCTATGGGCTCTATATAGTTTACATATTTTTTATTTGTATGAAGACTGCAATTTCGCCTTGCCCTTGGGTAGAACTTAAGGAAAAGAGAAAGCTAACAATCTTTACATACTGTTCAACCACTCACAAAAACCTCCAAGCTAAAATGATTCTGTAACCAGCATTGGCATTGAACTGAAGCAAACTAGCTCGATTTTCCACTGTGAGCAGAGCAACAATAGGGACAGCATGTTCTAGGGTTCTAGTACCTAAATACTTCTAATGCCATTTAAGGCCAGTTAAAAAGTAAACATCTTTGCATCTTGCTACTCCTGGGGAACAAAAAAAATCACCTTTCGCTCTTAAAGAACATAGGTCACGTGATTGGAAAACAGTTACTTTTCTGAAACATTATATATCTGGTCAGGAAAAGGGGTAGACAGCACCAGGTCAGAACCACAGCTAACTCCAGGCAGGAAATCATCTCCAGGCCTTGTTCCAGGATTACAAGGATTCTTGCTTCCACAATGAAGAAAACATGAATGCTCTCCAATGCTGAAAGGCTTAACTATTGATCCTTTAATCGCTCTATTACAATTCATTCACATCCATATTTTTAGAGAATCTAGAGTAGTCAACTTTTTGATTCTAGAGGTCTGCAACCTGAAAAACAATTCTTGATAACGTCACAAAACAAAGTGCCCAGGAAAAAGTCTGGCTTGTTGTGTTCTCCTGAAGGCCGTTCTCTCTAGAACACCATGTGCCAAAAGAGAAAGGGAAAGAAACAGAAAGACTAAATAAATATCCACCCATTGATTTGAAGGGAGGATGTGAAGCAACAACACAGCTGAGACGTCCTGATAAAGATCACATTAGCGCGAGACGGACCTCAACTTTCTAGATCGCAGACGGAATAACTAGATTTTGGCAAATTGCCTAGTGGGTGCTTTTGTTTGGAGGAATGTTGACAAGCTCTGATTCTAGAGGTGGACACAATAAGCCCATGCAGAGTGGGCAGAACTTGTCTTCCAACCCTGGGATGCCATTTGTGCGCCTCTGGGATAAAACCTGTTCACGAGTTGGGCAACCTGTGGTTGTATAGACAAACAGTGACATCATAGAAATGCTTCCAGATGAAAGGTTTGTGAATCACGCTTCTAGCAAATACATGACCTAACATCTGTGAGGACTTTAACAAGGTCGAGCAGGTGTGCACACATGACATAAACGTTCACATGTTATCCAGATGCCACTGGTAAATTTTGGTTACTAATTACAAAACCAATAACCATTCTGTTCCTACAATTCTTTGTTAAAACAAAATAGTTAAAGGTTTTTTTAATGTAATTGTTTTCACTGGAAACAGGATCATATGATCAAGGTGAACTGGGTGTACGGAGATGGGACATAGAAATAACTAACACAACAACCTAGCACCTTGTGTCTTTGGCTTTTTAAATCATCAAACATCTCAAAAACGCTCCTCCTTTCATATATACTTGCCGTATACACCCAGAGGTGAAACAACAGGCTTTAGATCTATTAAAAGAGATGATTCAAGCTCTGATTCACACACTCCAAGACAAACACAACAGATAAAGAACAAACACTCCTTTACTTCCTTCATTCCACAGAAGCGTTCACTTTAACAGAAAACATTTCTGCTGACTTTGATTGACATTCAGATTGCCTGTTTCCTACAGGTACACCAACACAGCCTGTACGCTCTAATCACTTTTCCTAAAAAAAATAACTTTCTAAGGAACGAAGATGAAATACGAAAGATAAGGAGGACAGAGAAAGAGAAGAGAGATAAGGAAATGGTTTGGAGGAGCCGGAGGATGTCTTACATGCCCAACCAAACAGTTCTCCAGTCAACATTCTTAATTAAGAAAGCCTTTCCTTATGAAGCTTAAACATCTCTTTGTCAAGGAAGTAAAGGGCAATAATCCTCTTTGTTTCATGAACAAAATCATCTATGTTTGCATTTGTAGATGTATAGCAAGCGTTCTCAAGAAGATACAAATATGATCTGCCGGTTCTTTCATATGAACTTAAAGGATTTTTCTTTTGTGAAAGAGAAGATAGTTTGAGTTTCAGTGTCTAAGTTTGAGGTCTCAGTGGTTCATTGTCTCCTCGACTATTGTAAGTCGCTTTGGATAAAAGCGTCTGCTAAATGCCTAAATGTAAATGTCAATGTAAATGTTCATTCACTGGAAGTCAATGGGGACCAATGTTGTGTGATTACCAATGTTCTTCATAATATATTCTTTAGTGTTCTCCAGAAAAAAAAGAGTAAGAGTAGGTAGAGTAGTTTTGTTTAGCCAAAGTTTTGTAATCACAATGTAATAACCTGTACGACTTCCAACTCGGGACTCAAAACCATTGTTTACCAACACTCTTCAAGATATATTTTAACATATAATAGAGTTTTGTTGAAGAAATTTATGCATATTTAAAATGACCAGAGGGTGGGTAAATGATAACAGCAGTTTAATTTTGGGGTAAATAATACCCTTATAACAATTGTATCACATTGTATTTGCCAATAAACACAAGGAAATTCTGAACCATGATGCATTCAAACCTTCTACCACCTCCTGTGATTATAGTTAGAACAGTCATTAGAGCATAAAATCCACTTTCTTCATCCATTTAGAAAAGGGGTATTAGTTGGATACTTAAAAACCTAAACTGTACAAATTAGGGGAAAAATGTCTGTAGGGGCTATGAGCCGATGTCTGGGAATGTGAGGGCAAATCAAAGAGGAGATCCTACCTGAACTCCAACAAAAGGCTTACAGGAAAACAGGGAATGTCTGCCATAACACAAGGATTCCACAGAGGCACAAGAAAGCTATGAACACATGTGCTCAAATATGATTTTGGGAAACTCACAGATCATATCTACCCTGATGAATATTCTGAAGAGATCAAACATGCCCAAAGTACTATATGATGTAAAAGAGTGGTGGACTGATTTCTGCCCTCATTATGGGTCATTCACCAGAAACTCCATTTGTTCTTGGTTTTTAAGGCAGGACAGACTTGGTCATGATGACAAACCCTTTCCAGGAACTTGGGGTCGACCTTAACAACCTCATTCCTAAATATCTTCTGTCTCTTGTTAAATCAGTAAGTGGCTAGAGGCCAATCCCTTAAAGACTTCAACTGCAAATTATTATTAAAAACAAGTATAAGAACACTCAGAATTTAAGTTTTTATAATGTTGATTTTGTCAAAAAATGTCCTTTATGCAATGGAGCCTGGTCTATAATAAATAACTAGATATTGCAGATAAATGTACAACAAGCACAGGTATTTATATAATGTAGTAACTGTATGCAATTGTTCGATGACCCCACAGTAGCTAAGGATTACCAAAAAAAGTCCAAATGGTTCACGTTATCTTTAAAATGACCTTTATCCTGAACACCATTCATAGTTAACAAGTGAAGTGTAGTGAAGTGACATAGATCCAACCGTGAACACACACCTGGAGCGGTCACACGCACCAACGGTGAACACACATCCAGAGCAGTGGGCAGCCATTTATACTGCGGCGCCCGGGGAGCAGTTGGGGGTACGATGCCTTACTCAAGGGAACCTATGTCATGATATTGCCAGCTCGAGACTTGAACCAACAACTCTAGGGTTAGAATTCAAACTCTTTCTCTAACCAGTAGGCCATGACTTTGCCGACCATTGGTCAGCAGAAAAAGAGAGAGAGGCCGTTTGTGCATGCAAAATAGGACACGTCCCCGATAGGCAAATTTAAGGCATTTGTCTCCTGTGCGAATACTAATAAAATATTTAATGTTTAAATGAACAATCCTATACATAGTGGGGTCAGTTATGGTCTGGTGGTTTGAGAGTCTTGAAAGAAGAAGGTTGTGGGTTTGAATCCCAGTGCCAGCTGATATTGACAGAAGCGTCCTCGAGTAAGACATCTTACAGATGTGATGATTGACCTCTGCATAATACTGTAAGTCACTTTGTATAAAAGTGTCCGGCAAATGAATAAATGTCACTTTAAACAATACTAAATTATTAATGCATATATATTTCATATTCAGTGTTCAACCAAATCAAATCATTTGGATTATTGTCAATACTACAAAGAAACCTTAAATCAGAACAGAATAGAAACAAATCCAAACAGAGAAGAGTTTAGTGTAAACACTTACTGGAAACATGAGTTATGCCAGGCGTCTTGAAGAACCTTCACGTGGAACCCATCCTGAATCCTTCCGCCACAGCCGGTGCACTCGCACTCGGTGACATCTGTCAATCAAACATCACGGATCACACACATTATGTAATACGCACTTTTTTTTATCTGTAATAATTTTTTTTAGTTCTACATCTAATTCTGTTCGTTTTAATCCCTCTTTAGAAGAGTTTAAGCCAACTATACAACCAGACAATTATTAGATCATAAACCAGCAAATCACTGCACGTCACTTCGTCGTCTTTCACTCTTAAAGAATTGAAGTAAAAGTTTAAAAGTTGTCGTGTCTTTAAAGTGCGGAACAGGTAAAAAAACGCATTTTTCGGACACAATCCTTTACCTTCTTGTTCGTCCATATCCTTCTGTCTGTGTTGATTATAATAAAGCTGACATATTGTTTTAATAATGTGTAGGATTCACGCGCTGAGACGGATCTGATCCATGTCTGGGATCCGCAGATCCAAGCTGAATGTGAGGAAAACAAATCCCGTGAAGCGTTACGACTCTCGCTCGCTCGCTGTCGTCCGGACAGATGACGTCATGGTGCAGAAATGTACGGAGACCGGAAGGGATCAAACAACAGCGTTACCTGAAGCAGGGGCGTTCTCGGTCCGGGACAACACGTCGTGGAGTCGGGTGATGTCACAGCGCCATCTGTCGACGAAGAAGAGAAGTTTGGCAAAGCGTGTGCAGCACCTGTAAATTGAAGTTAATGGATGCATGTTGTCTTTTTACATTTACATTTATTCATTTAGCAGACGCTTTAATCCAAAGTGATTTACAGGATTATGCAGTGGCCAATCATCACATCTGCACTGGGATTCGAACCCACAACCTTCTGCTTACAAGTTAAACTCTCCGCAACTGACCCTGTTTGGCAGACTATTCATCTTTTAATAAATGTTGGAGAAAGAATTGAGGAAAGCTAAAGGCGTAACTCGTGAAGAAGTATAACTCTGTTCAAATGCCCCAACCACAGCAAATGTTTTACAATTATGCAAATTCATAAAGTCTGATTTGTTTATTGTCTCAGATTTGCACTCGTCATTTAACCGCAAAAGTGGGTCTTAATTTTTTTTAACATTGCTTTACATCTGCTGTCTATCTATGACTATGTGGATCAGGGGTACCCAAACTCACTTACCTGCTTTGTTCAACCCAGGGTGACTGAGGTACTCAGAAGAGGAGAGAGAGAGAGAGAGAGAGAGAGAGAGAGAGAGAGAGAGAGAGAGAGAGAGAGAGACCACATATAATTAAATAATCAAACTCGTCTATCCCATACTTTTTGGTTTCATTAATAATAAGACATGTGGTCTTGTTAACGCCGGCCACATCTCTTTACATAATTAACACATTACAGTTCAGCCGGGGAAGTCACGGCCTAGTGGTTGGAGAGCTCCCAACCCTAGGGTTGTGGGTTCAAGACTCTCGCCGGCAATATCATGACTTAGGTGCCCTTGAGCAAGGCACCAAACCCCAACTACTCCCTGGGCATAACAGCATAAATGACTGTGTGTGTGTTCACGGTTGGTTTGTGTGTTCACGTGTGGTGTGTATGTGTTCATTGCCTCGGGTGTGTGTTCACGGTTGGTGGTGTGTATTTACTGCTCCTGGTGTGTGTTCAAGGTTGGTTTGTGTGTTCACGGTTGGTGTGTGTGACTGCTCCGGGTGTGTGTTCACGATTGGAGGTGTTTGTTCACTGCTCCTGGTGTGTGTTCACAGTTGGTGTGTGTGTGTGTGTGTGTGTGTGTGTTCACTGCTCCGGGTGTGTGTTCACGTGTGGTGTGTGTGTTCATTGCCTCGGGTGTGTGTTCACGGTTGGTGGTGTGTATTTACTGCTCCTGGTGTTTGTTCAAGGTTGGTTTGTGTGTTCACGGTTGGTGTGTGTGACTGCTCCGGGTGTGTGTTCACGATTGGAGGTGTCTGTTCACTGCTCCTGGTGTGTGCTTTCGGTTGGTTTGTGTGTTCACGGTTGGTGTGTGTGTGTGTGTTCACTGCTCCGGGTGTGTGTTCACGGTTGGTGGTGTGTGTTCACTGCTACTGGTGTGTGTTCACAGTTGGTGTGTGTGTGTGTTCACTGCTCCTGGTGTGTGTTCAAGGTTGGTGTTGTTTGTGTTCACTGTTCCTGCTGTGTGTTCACTGCTCCAGGTGTGTTCACGGGTTGGTGTGTGTGTTCACGGTTGGTGTGTGTGTTCACTGCTCCAGATGTGTGTTCATGGTTGGTGTGTGTGTGTTCACTGCTCCTGGTGTGTGTTCACTGCTCCAGGTGTGTTCACGGGTTGGTGTGTGTGTTCACGGTTGGTGTGTGTGTTCACTGCTCCAGATGTGTGTTCATGGTTGGTGTGTGTGTGTTCACTGCTCCTGGTGTGTGTTCACGGCTGGTGTGCGTGTTCACTGCTCTAGGTGTGTGTTCACGGTTGGTGTGTGTGTTCACTGCTCAAGGTGTGTGTTCACGGTTGGTGTGTGTGTTCACTGCTCGAGGTGTGTGTTCACGGTTGGTGTGTTTGTTCACTGCTCCTGGTGTTTGTTCACAGTTGGTGTGTGTGTTCACTGCTCCTGGTGTTTGTTTTCGGTTGGTTTGTGTGTTCATGGTTGGTCTGTGTGTGTGTTCACTGCTCCAGGTGTGTGTTCACAGTTTGTGTGTGTGTTCACTGCTCGAGGTGTGTGTTCACGGTTGGTGTGTTTGTTCACTGCTCCGGGTGTGTGTTCACGATTGGAGGTGTTTGTTCACTGCTCCTGGTGTTTGTTTTCGGTTGGTTTGTGTGTTCACGGTTGGTGTGTGTGTGTGTGTTCACTGCTCCGGGTGTGTGTTCACGTGTGGTGTGTGTGTGTTTATTGCCTCGGGTGTGTGTTCACGGTTGGTGGTGTGTATTTACTGCTCCTGGTGTTTGTTCAAGGTTGGTTTGTGTGTTCACGGTTGGTGTGTGTGACTGCTCCGGGTGTGTGTTCACGATTGGAGGTGTTTGTTCACTGCTCCTGGTGTGTGTTTTCGGTTGGTTTGTGTGTTCACGGTTGGTGTGTGTGTGTGTGTGTGTGTGTGTGTTCACTGCTCCGGGTGTGTGTTCACGGTTGGTGTGTGTGTTCACTGCTCCTGGTTTGTGTTCACGGTTGGTGTGTGTTTTAACAACTGTGTGTGTGGACTTTGGGTGGGTTAAATGCAGAGCACGAATTCTGAGTAAGGGTAAAAATACCTGGCTGTATGTCATGTCACTATTACTTGGCTGTTTGTGACATCACTTTTCAGGACTCTGCCCATCCCTTTGTACCTATAACAAAATGTATAGAAGAATTCAAACAATGTGTCGAACAAGGGAGAGGCTATTCTGCTTTTTATCCTGTTTCCAATTATCTAGTTTTTAAATGCACTTCAAATGACATGTGATTGGATTATGATGACCACATACAGACACGTGCAAAACAGGTTTTAATGATGCTTTACATGACAAACATAATTCCCTGTGCAACAATATGACAAACATGTAATAAACTGATAGTTTGTAGTTTTGGGTTTAGTTATAGATCAGATGAAATTCATATGTGCAGAGTGAATAGAGAGTGAAATATGAACATTTGTAGTACATTTACATTTATGCATTTGGCAGACGCTTTTATCCGAAGTGTCAATCATGACTGCAGAGCAAACAGGGGCAAGATGTCTTACTTAAGGATACTCCTGCTTACAAGTCCAACTCTCTTACCACCAGACCACAACTGACCCCATTGATGTGGGTTGCATTTGTATTAATGTTAATGCTAATGGTTAAAGAGTTTGACTCCTAGCCCTAGGGTTGTGGGTTCTAGGCTCAGGCCCGGCAGTATCATGACTTAGGTGCCCTTGAGCAAGGCACTGAACCCCCAACTGCACCATGCGAGCCGCAGGATAAATGGCTGCCCACTGCTCCAGGTGTGTGTTCATGGTTTGTGTGTGTTCACTACTGTGTGTGTTGGATGGGTTAAACGCAGAGCACGAATTCTGAGAATAGCTCAGCATACATTGCTGTAAGTCACGTCACCTCACTTTTGACAAATTTTTTCCAGCTAATACATAAAATGAATGAATGAATGAATGGATGAATGAAAGCATGAGTTCATAAACGAACGAATGAACGGAGGAATGAATTATTGAATTAAAGCATGAGTTAATAAACAAACAAACAAATGAATGAATGAACGATTGAATGAATGAATGAAGAGTTAATAAACAAATAAATGAATCAATCAATCAATAAACAAATGAATGTATGAATCAATCAATCAATCAATAAACAAATGAATGAATGTATGAATGAATGAACGAACGAACAAATGAATGAATGAACGATTGAATAAAAGTATGAGTTAATAAACAAATGAATGAATGAATGAATGAACAAACAAACGAACGATTGAATGAAAGCATGAGTTAATAAACAAGTGAAAGAAAGAAAGAAAGAAAGAAAGAAAGAATGAATGAAAGAAAGCAGTAAGTTTTCATTAAGTAAAATCATTAACTGTCTTCCGCTGTAAAAAGTAGTGACTGACTGTCACAGGTGTATGTTGACGTTGTTAAGGGTGGTTGCTAAGGGTCAATAATACACAGAGACGTTGAGTGAAGCGATCAGAGCAGTGCTGTATCATGAATAAGACACAGCTGCTGACCAATCAGAATCGAGGAACGGAACTAACCATTTTATGATATATTATAAACGATATAAGGTAATGATTTAAACTTTAAAGCCCCTGTTTGGCCACTATACATTTTTTATGTAATCTTAAGCAAGCCTTTAATGATTGGCCATATAAAACAGTTATTTTATAACCTGCCACAACCATAAAAAAGCGTTAGGGGATACCCAAGCATATTCAAATGTTTAATGTGAGTAAATAAATAAATAAAAAACAATAAAGTTGTGGGTGGGTTTCGTTTTTAAAAACACCGCCCTTTCTCCGTCCCATTTCTGCAAACTCACGATGAACCGACAGTTTATCATACACATTTTATACATTAAAGTAAAAGATGTGTAAAACATTTATAACTTAAGTTTATACCAGCAAAACTATTTGACGCTGACACTTTATAATCAAATCTGTTTAGAATTAACACGTGACTTTTTATATAACGAAAGACACATTAATAGCACGCGTATTCCACAGCTATAATATTTAAATGAAATAAAATAAGAAAATTATAACATTAAAAAATGACGTCAGAAATACATTTAAGCGCTGTCTTATTTAAAACGCAGAGACCGCGTCACGCACCAACACTTCTGACGTCATCCAAAGAGGCGGAGTCGCGCGTGGCCGCTGCCAGAGTGCGGTCTGCTCGCTGCTATATAAACGCAGGAAACTCTGAAAGGGGATTGGTCTAAAAAATTGTGTAACGCGACTATATAAGCGGGCTGCGTTGTACGTCATCGCAACCGTTATCGACAATGCGGCGTTCAGTTGGTTTTTAAAGATTTGAACTCGATGTTATCCAACCGTCAAACTCTGACGGACCGGCGGACGTTGCTTGTCGTCCAGTCGTGCTGAGAGGAAACACAGCGAACCGCTTCGGTGTTTAAAAACCATTTAATAATAAAAAACGACATTTGTGTCAGAAGTTCTGTGTTTTAAATCTGTAATGATGGGAGTCGGGGCAGAGAACGGGTCACCCAGCGCATCAAGCGGATTCGCATTGCACCTTGAAGAGGCAAAAGAGGAGACCGAGCTCTCAAAAATGTCCCCTGGTTACCCAGAAGCCGCGAAACAAGCGGATGCTGGTCGTCAGGAACACCGGGAGACCTGGAGTCGGCGTCTGGAGTTCGTGCTCGCCACCGTCGGTTACGCGGTGGGTTTGGGAAACGTGTGGCGCTTTCCCTACCTGTGCTACAGGAGCGGAGGAGGTGAGACAGGTTTCTCTCTTATAAAATACTGCTCACAGGATATGATGTCAGCAAACGTACTCAACCCGAACACGTGCTTCTGAAGGGCTTCTGATGGAGCTTTGAGTTAGGTCAAAGGTCGTGGAGGGTGAAGAACACACACTTATAAATGTATGTGTGTGGGTTTTATTGCAGGGGTGCACGTGGTGGTTCGTGCAAAACTTCAAGCGTTTGAATCTGTCTTGACTTATGTATTTGTTTTGTTATTTGATAGGAAAATTAGGCCGATAACTCTTTTAAATTTGGAGGCCGATATTTTTCTAAGCGTGGTGTAAATGGCAAACACTTACAGTGAGGGATTGATTTTATTTTAAACTTCAGAAAAGTTTGAAGGGATCTCTGAACTGTTGTTACTATGCATTTCTATGGCCAACTTTTTTTGCATACAATATTGCTTCACAAAGAATAAAACATGAATAAATCAAGTGACGATTAAATCCCTAATGGCCAGGAGCAAGCATGAGAAATGGATCAGCCGGTAGATATAATTCCCCATTTACCGGCATATAGATATCGGCAATTTTATTATTAAACCAATAATTATAATACTTCAAATAGTATTTATTGGCCGATATCGATAAGGCGGCCGCTATATCGCCCATACTTATTATTTAATGGCTTACGAAAGCTTACATGAACAATGATTAGGGAGCAACCTGAGGTTACATCATACACTTTATTGTTACTTTTCTAAGTAAAGCCAAGATATCAACATGGTGACATGTTTTCTGTCTCTCTATTGATCTATCTAATACATATAAAGTTATATTTTATGCTTGCATAACATTTAATTATTGATTAGTAGTGTTTTGTTAAAACGTGTTTTCTATATTTATTTTCATTCAGTTTAATTCACCTTGGCTTGTTACAATGGAGTGATTTATTTGAAAAACTGTCGATTTATTCACCCTCATGTTATCAAAAACCTGTATATGATTCTTTCTTCCTCAGTGGAACACAATAGAATTAACACTATATAGCCAAAGGTATTCGCTTACCTGTCCCAATAATCAAATACAGGTGTTTTAATCGCTCTCACTCTGAATGCTTCCAGTTTGGAGCTGACCCCTTCCTCTTCCAACATTACTGTGCACAAAGCAAGGTCCATAATTACATTGATGACAGAGTCTGGTGTGGATGAACTTTACTGGCCAGCACAGAGTCCTGACCTTTATCCGATAGAACACCTTAAGGAGGAATTAGAATGGAGACTGAGGGCCAGGACTTCACATCCGTGTGTGACCTCACAAATGCACTCCTGGAAGAATGGTCAAAAATTCCCATAAACACACTCCTAAACCTAATGGACAGAAGAGTTGAAGCTGTTATAGCTGTAAAAGGGTGGACCGACATCATATTAAACCCTATGGATTAGGAATATGATATCACTTAAGTTGAGAGTCAATGCAGATGAGCAAATACTTTTGGCAAGATAGTGTATGTATTCCATTCCATGAAAATAACAACATTTTGAATGAGGTTATTCTTTAATTATCATATTTTGTCATCTGCATATGAACTAATGGCATACATATTTGGAATAACACGAGGATGAGCGAATTGTTAGATCCAACAATGGAATTTCTGGCAGACCTTATTGATCGAAAATTAAAGTCTTGTTTTACTATATCTCTCTTTCATGAAGGGTAGTAATAATTTAAATATACTACTAGGTAAAAAAGGAGATGAAGGCAAGAACAGCAGGCAGGAGATGAAGTGATGTTGAAAAAATTAAGAATGGTTTGTTCTTTGTTGAATGTACTTAGCTGTGGCTCGAGGCCCAATATAGCTCGATCCAACTTCTATCATAGTCATATAACTTTGTTAGATTAGATTAAACTTCATTGTCATTTCAAATCTACAAGGACAAGGCAACAAAATGCCGTTGACTCTATCCAGTGGTGCAATTGCAGCAAGTGCAGAATATAAAGCAGGAGGTGAAAATGCAGAAAAAATAAGTGTTATAGAAGTAATATACAGGTGGGCATTTGCTATGAACATAATATACAGAACTGCTAGAGACCAAAATTTACAGATGGGTTTATGTATATGTATCGTTGTTGCTGATGAGACCCATCACCGTGATATCGTCTGCAAACTTGATGATGGTGTTAGAACCGTTCATAGGTCTGCAGTCGGAGGTGAAGAGATGATACGGAAAGGGGAAAATAGCTTTAATGGTTAGTATTATACCATGCAAGATTAAAAACATTGTCTTTCTGTTATTTTGAACCTTGAGATGGGGACCCTTTGCCTCTTCTATCAACTTATAGACAATACAGAACCCAACATAAGATTAAACAACATTGAAAAAAGTAATATAAGAATTAAAGGATAAAAATCAAATAGGTTAGTTAAAAAGAAAGTCCATGATAAATACAATGTAATAAAGGCTGCACTTAATAAGAAAGAGTAAATGCATAACTAATTAATAATAAATTGAATAATTAGGAAACGAAGTAAGTCACATGAATTTTGTATAATGATAGAACTCCCGTAAGAGTTTCTCATCCCAAACTTAATATTTAGGTTAAATAAATAGTTCACCGAACCTCACATTTACATTTTCAAAGTGCATATTTCCATATTATCCTTTTCATACTGTATGTATTCTTGCACTGAATGGTGAACAGCAGCAATGGGCTGTGTTTCAGTATGTTACATGGTTTAATGCCATTGACTGATCAAAGATTACATACTGTACAGTTTTCCCTTAATCTTCTTATTAATCATTGACATGTTTAACACAGAAGGGGGTCAGAACATATGGGTTGTTTGTTTGTACAGCAGCATGTACATGTTTTTGTTTATTTAGTATATGTCAAATTTTAAATTGTGAAAATTTTCCAGAGTAGAGAGGAAATGTAACACACATTTGCAACAGTGTGTGTTGCATGATAAATTGGTTGAAGTCGCAGAATGGTTCCACAAATTGAAATATTAGATTAAAATAACTAAATATTAGAATCCTCTTACATTTCATCCTGTTAATGGATCCCTTTTAACCTCATAAAAGAGAGGAATATAGTTTTGAGTGCTGAGAAACAAATACATGAAATATGATATTTAGCCCATCTTAGATCATTAAAAAATGTGATTATCAATCTGTCTCATGAATATCAAGTTATTATTTTGTTTGACCAATTCTGTTTCGTATGTTTCATATGTCAGGTGCTTTCTTGATTCCCTACTTGATCATGTTGTTTCTCTGTGGCATTCCGCTGTTGTTTATGGAGTTCACCGTTGGACAGTACACTCGTCTGGGGCCTGTCCATGCTCTTGCGAAAATATGTCCCCTCTTCAAAGGTGAGTGGTCCATGGGCCCTGATTTCTCACATTTTCTGTTTAATAATTCCATCCAAACACAGTCCAGCAAAACTAATATTCATGAAAGTTGTGTTTCATATTTAATTTATAAGATTTTTTTGTACACTGTTCAGATCTCAAGTGGGATTATCTTTTCTCTTTGTGTGATTTGCTTTTTAGTTATTTTATTTTGGTTATGCTTCTTTCATGTTTTTTTCTTATTCCGCATGATGGTATCAGCATTATGCTTGGACACATACACCAGAATTGAGCAGTGTTCATAGGCAATATGAATTGCTTATTTAAAATGATTTTGTAATTGATTTTGGTAACACTTTACAATAAGTTTTCTTATTAAGGTATTTGTTAACATCAGAAAATGCATTAACTAACATGAATTAACAATGAGCAATATCGTTTCTCAGGCTTTATTTATCTCTGTTAATGGTAACAGTTCCAAATAAACAATAACATAAAATAGGATTAATCAATGCTGTAGAAGTCTTGTTCATTGTTAGTTCATGTTAGCTAAATTAGCTAAAGCAAGGTTCAGTTTGTGAAATCTAGCGGAAATTTGCTTCTTTAATGGACGTGAAATTCCACGTAAGGGGATACATAGAGTAAGTAGATAAAAATAACTTCTAAAAAAAAAAGTATTATGCTACATATATTTTATTACAATTCTGTCAAAAGATCCCCCTTATACATTTTGCACCTTTCAATAACTGTTAACAGATACAACCTTAGTGTAAAGTGTTATCTTTAAATTTTAAATTTGTATGTTATACTTGCAGTATATGATTGGTATCCTACTTGAATCTTAGACTTTGCTGGGTTGTGTTCTGAGGTAGGTCAAGCAAGTTGTTCCTTTGCATTTGTATTAAAGTTACTAGCATGGGTACTGGGGGGAAAGTCGCTGTTTCACTGTTGTTGTTTTTTTTCAAAATGTGTGGTCACGTCACTGCTTGATTCCTGATGATCTGGTGATGGCTGATTCCCAAATCTTTTTATTGAAAAATAAATTTTCATTTGTTGAATTTGTTTCATTGACCCTGTGTTCATAGATTAAAGGGGTGGTAACACGCTTTATAATGCGTTCTGACTACTTTAGACATGCTGCCGTCTCATGCTTCATAAGTTATATGCATGATGCAGCATTGCTAATACCCTCGCCTAAAGCAGCTTTCCAAAAGCCTTATAAATCTATAGCCTTATATCATAAGGTTCATAATTCTTCATTGGCCATTCTCATAAGTAAAAACACGCAGAAGCACTAATCACAGAGTTACATAAGTTTACACATAGTTTATATTAATTTGGAAGAAACTCTTTGTTATACACCAATTTTAGGGGGCAGATTTAAGACTGGAGGATTTCAATAAAAGTAATAAGTATTTAAAAAATAAAATAGGTCATGTGCTTTAGACCGTTAAACATATTAAGTTGCCATATTCAACCTGGTCCATTTGTTAAAAATCGAGTTAGATGCATAATCTATAGCATTCTATGTTCAATACACTCTCCTTTTACAGACAAAGCTTTGGTAAGATTCTGTCAAATATTCAACCTATCAACGTCATTGGGTCACAGGTTCTTTAAGCTCCATTCGCCCTTACAGACCCATCCAAACACCAATCACAGCCGAAGAGCAGGTCCATCAGTGTTCATATTCCAGAAGAGGCCCTGTCGAGGATATTTGTCACAAGCACTACTGACAGCCCGCCCTTGGGAGCTCTGCTTTTACCGGAAACAATCATAAAGCCGTGTCTGTCGTCCTTAAATGTGAGTAAACCAAACACTTTTTGAGATATGAAACGACGCGATTCTACACTACGGGTTCTCAACATTAACTTAAGATTGACAGAAACTGCCAGTGATACCCCTCCTTTAAGGTTTTTTTGAGGGGAAATGGACATTAAAATTATTGTTTCAAAATATAATGTTGGCCCAAAAACATCCAATCATCCCATGTGAGCCTTTTACATCGAAATTTAATAAGCATATGATGTCCTTAAATGGAACTCAACAGGCTTTGCAACAGAGCAACTCAAAACAGGGAATTCAGCCATTAACATTCATCAGATTAATAGGGTTTCTTTCTTTTTTAATTTGACATACTTTCAATCACCTGCTAACTAAAGACTTTTCTCCAAAGTTTTTATCTCCTCAAAGACAGAGATAGTCTACCCGGTCAAATCTTTTGGGTCCGTCCCTTGATATAGCGCTCATTTCAGCCGATAACGGCTCCTTGCTAACAGAGGGACTAAAGCAGGTAGTTCTTTCTGTATATTCTTTAAACTGAAATGTTTTCTTATTCATATTTCTGCTGTTTGTGATCCCCAGCAAAAGTAAGTTACAGGTATTCGGAGGCTCTTCTTTAGCAACTTAACACATTTTTCCCTATTTTATTGGCTTTGGGTCTTTTTCCAACTAAAGTGTCTTAACAATAAAACAATTATCCATCTTTAGGGATTTGAGTGTGCAACTTTCAATGTGGTTTTCTGTCTCTGGGGTTAATAAAGTTGTATTAAGTTAGTCTCTATTAAACTTAAATATCATTGAATTTTAATGACCTACCGGGGCAAATAACTTGCCTCAAGGTGAGAACACTTTGCCTCAACTCATGAACAACATGAACCTATAAAGGCAACAGAAAGACTTGAATTTTATTGGGAGAGAGAGGGAGAGGGGGAAATAGAGAGGTAGAGCAAACACTTGAGGTTACATATCAAGCACTAATAATTAATAAATTAATAACAGAATTGTGTTTTTGTTTTTATCCTTACAAATAAAAAGAATGTAATAAACTCAACAGATCAATTTGTCAGTTTATTTTTCTTTTAATCGACTGGTACAGAATTGGACCTTGTGTTATAAGGGAAGATTCACTCTAAAAGTCACTTATATCTGTTATACAATTTTCTTTCTTTCTTTGGCCCACTTAAATGCAATGATAAGCGTGTACAGAATGCCCCATTTCAACAGCAGAAGAAAAAGCTTTTTGCTTTCTTCAATATCTGCTTCTGTGAAACATGTTTTTGTTGTGCAAATATTTGTAGTTATGCATAGGAAATTTTGTTTGTCAGATGCTTTCATTGTTGGTCAGGCATCTTGGCAAATATTCAGATGAGTTTAATGTTGCACAACTTATTCTCAGAGTGAAGGCTTATTGACAACCATAGTTGGAAAGTTTACAATTGTAGTCTAAAGTGCCCAAGAACTTGTTGCTGTCCTACAAACTTCAAACTATAATTTTGTTTTCAACATAAATACTAGTATGTGCTACCGTACTTAACTATACTTATTGCACATAACTCAAGATTCTGTGTTTACTCATCTGAGGTCTCTCTTGAAGTTTTCAAAGTCTCCAATGATAGTGATAAACATATAATTGTATTCATTGAGTCCTCAACTATACATAAATGCCATTAAATGTTAAAAGAATGCCTTTTTAGTTTTATAATTTACCTTGTTTGCGTCCTTCTTCTGATAAAAACTCGCATTTAGTTCCTGACTCATCAAGGCCTCCCAGTGTACTTTGATTGGTCATTCGGTCTTGTCTAGTGTTATTTGTCAACTTGGTTTTTAGGAACTGCATCATCACCAGTGACAAAAGGACATCAATCTGCTTCAGTAAAGGGTCTCTGATGATACATCATGGTAGTAATTGGATGACAACAATCCCAGTGTTTTTCTGTAGTCCAAGACATCTGATTTCTGTGAAATAATTCTCGTTACTATGAGTTTTGGGATTTGTTTTAAAATAGAAAACCTGTAAATAGACACTTTCTGATATTTATACACTATCAACAAGTGTTTTGTATAACATAAACAATTGGTTAAGTTTTCTGGTAACAATTTTATTCTTAGAGCATTTTCATGTAATGTCAATAATGTTGGCATGCCCAGGTTTGGAACAACTAGAGAGTGAGAAATCGCAAATAGACTTCACACAAAGGTCGCAAAATGTAAAAAAAAAGAAGTTTTACTGTAGTCCTGCAATGTTGATGTCATTAAGAGCCAATAATCCCACTATGCCTCTGGGATGTAGTTTTACTGAAGAGGATGGCTGAATCCGGCTCAAGTTCAGGAAACCAAAATCACCAGGGGGAATTATTGAATGGTGCCAACAACAGCATTCCTGTTTTAATCTGTGCTTTCGTTATTCAGTGGACATTCCATATGATGGTGGGAAAGGGGCACAATATAATAAGAAGAGCCATACAGAATGATGATAGCTAATCCAAGGAGTTATTGAGCTTAAAGCTGCCTCGTATGCTTTTAACAAATTCTTTTGCCTGAAAACATGATGATTTTTAACCTACAAATGTTTCTTATTGTCATACAGTTCTTATACATTTTCTATTGTTTGTTTATCAAGATTCAGCAATAAGATGGCAGAAAACAGTGGGTGTATCAAGTGTACTCTCCTTTGTAAAGAAAGGAACATCATGTGGTTTGCTGGGAGTCTTGTTTCACTGTTTTCTAAGAAATGCATTTGATACAGGTGTAAATGCATTAGGATTTAAAGTTAAAAACAATTTGAGTCTTAATATCAGAATTCCCATTGACACATTTGATGCCAAACTATATTTCTTTGGTCAGTTTATGTGGTTAACTGGTTTTACCAAATGTAGGTTTTAAGTTCAAAGCATTGCTGTGCTGGTTTACCAGCCTGTATAAAATACATAAAAAACAGGATAAACAAACCTAGATCATGGAAATTGACTGTCTAAGGTGGTATTTTTGTTGGGGTGGGGATGAGATTAGTGTTAGCACTTTGTTCATTTAGCTTTTAAATTCCAACTTGTGCATGTGTGATGTGACAAAGTTTTATGATGCCATTTTACAGCCATACCTAAATCAACAAAGCAAAGCGTAGAAAAGTCAAAGTCTTTTTCCTTAATATATCCTGAATCCTCATACATTGGATCTCGTCAGAACTGAGAAGCCCAGCTCAGTTGGCCAACCACCAATAAAATATTAAAAAGCCGAAGGATCGCAGTTAAATCCTGAGAACCAGAAGGAAGGCTTTTTTTCCATTGGTGTTTGTTTAGATATGTTGTCAACAACAGAATCAATATTACTTTGACTAGCTTCATGAGGAACATCTGTCCCAACAAGCTGCTATGTTTTGTCTTTTATGTTTTTTTTATATAATACAAGCTGTGGCTCCAAGAATTTGACAAATTTAGTCTTTTTAAGTTTGTTTGTTAACGTGTGCATGTATTCTATGAAATACTAACCTACCGTGATAGAAATTGGATGCTTATTCCACCATAACAACATGTGATTAAATAGGGCCAAACAAAGTTGTTTGCTGTTAAAAGTACTTATCATGTATATGAAACTTATCATTATCACAGAGAGATTTTGGAAAAACATATTAAATGGTATTTTACAATCGCCAAAAACATGCATATTTTATGAAAAACACACATGGCATTTTATCAGCCAAAACAGTATTGTATTTACAGTATTATACAAATACATTTACTTGCACCTTATTATTTTTTTACAAATCGCTAATGTCCTACTGAAATCTTGTATCTACATTTGAATGTTTTTTATTTTGGCTATAAAAAAAGTTAGTTTAGAACTAATCTGGCCATTATAGGTATTAAAAAGTGTTTACAGACAATATTTAATCTGAACAGAGACAACATCATCAAAACTATCATCTTGCATTATGTACAAAATGTTTTACCAATCAATGTTGTTCAGCTGCTTCGACACAATGTATTAAGTTTAAAGCGCTATATAAATAAAGGTGACTTTGACTGACTTGTAACTTTGACAACACAGTTATAAATTGTTTGACAGTACAGTGCAAAACTTTAAATTTTCAAATGCAAGGAATTTGGGCATTGACAATGTATTTTCAAAAAAGTAGTTTTTGTAGAGTTTAGAATACAATGTTTATGTGGTTTTCATCATTTTACTCTAAATTTTCTGGTTTGTACACCATAATTACAGAACAAGTACTCTATTTTGTTGAGTATAATAAAGAATATATATCATCATATTATTATACATTTTAAAGTTAAAACAAATTGTAAGTTTTAAACAATCATGCTGTTTTTGAAAAAATATATATATTTTTTTTTATTGTTTGTTAACTTATAGGTAACCAATTCACAGGTTTTTACATCAAGAGTAAACAGAATACAATTCTTGCATATATGTGTCTAGTCTGGCCACCAGTGGAAGACTTGAAAGACATTGACAGGAAATAGACAGGAATTACCTAGTGTCTCACATTCCTTTTGTCCTATCCTGTATTATTTCAGGTGTGGGACTTGCGACTGTGGTCATTTCTTTCGTGCTCTGCACCTACTACAACGTTCTCATGACATGGGCCCTGTACTACCTGTTCCACTCTTTCAGTCCCTCACTGCCATGGGAGTCCTGCAACAACACATGGAATGCTGCTGAAAACTGTTCCACTGGTTTTCCTGGTAATACAACACATCTGCAATCTGCAAGTCAGCAATTCTTCGAGTGAGTAGACGACTGTATTTATTCTTGTTATTGTAATATTTGCTGAGATCTCATAGATTTCAAATGTTGTCGTATATATCCGTTGCTTGATTTTGTTATTTTGTTTTAAATATTAAAAAGGAAGTATTTAGAAATAACTTTTACTCTAAAATTTCTGGTTTGTACACTATCATTACAGAACATGTACTCTATTTTGGTAATACAACACATCTCCAATCTGCAATACATTATTAATGTATTCATGCTTAAAGAGATAGTTCACCCTAAAATGGGATATTTTGGAAAGTGAACAATTCTGTTGGACTTTAGTAGTTTTCCAAATATCCAAATATCTTTAAAATCAAATTGCTTTTAATCTTTTTGTGTTTTATATTGTTTGTGTCTTTTACGCGTTTGTTTTATTCAGCCGCAAGGTGCTGGAAATGACACGGGGCATTGAGAATGCTGGAGGTATTCGCTGGGAACTATTTGGCCTTCTTATTCTTGCCTGGGCCATTGTTTATTTCTGCATCTTTAAAGGGGTCAAGTCCACTGGAAAGGTCAGAGTTCAGAGGTCACATGATATTAATAGAATCTATACTAATGCAGTAGCTTAAAGTAGACTTGTTGTATGGTGTTTTCTCTGTAAAATTAACAATTGTGTTTATGTTATAGCTAAACTAGCTGATTATGTTCACTTTAATAATAACTGTGTGTAATTACTTTTTGTAAATCCTCAACTTTCACTAACGCTGTTTACACTCTTACAGGTTGTGTACTTCACAGCGACATTCCCATATTTCATACTCTTCGCATTGTTGGTCAATAATGTCCAGCTGCCTGGAGCAAAAGATGGCATCCTCTTCTTCCTCATGCCAAACTGGAGTAAACTCTTGGAGGTTCAGGTAGGTTGATTCTGAGCCTGCTGCAGTAGAAAAACAACATTTTTGTGGGGATTGTGGCTCTTTAACACAATGCAATTTTCCTTTGGTTTTGGCACGTAATTGGCACTTGTTCATAAACAGTGATTGCCAACATAACACCAACTATTTTTTTTTAAGACAAATGAGTCATGTAAAACACGTGGTGTAAATCCTCATTACTCATGAGGTGGAATATAGTAGGTACTTGTATATGAAAACAATGGGGAAAATGATGTGTTGTGCTTGTAAAACAATTCAGGGTCTGTTTTTTATGTATTTTGTTAGGTGTGGGTGAATGCTGCTGCTCAGATCTTTAACTCCATTGGGATCTCATTTGGTTCCATGATATCAATGGCCAGCTACAATAAATACAACAACAACATTCTGAAGTAAGGCACATATAATTACCTCGGTTTGAGACATTATTTGTTTTAACTTTGTACAAAATAGAGGTGAGAGAGCTTTTGTCAAAGTCTTCAGACACAATTCATATTGAAGAAGGCAACAAGAAATTATTATTTACCTACACAAAACCCTTAAAAAAAGCATATTAAAGCCATTCTACGAAACAGGTGCTTTTTGTATCTGCTTTATTGAATAAGATGCTTAAGGCATGCAAGTGTCTTAAAGGGGGTCAAAGCTTAAAATTGTTAATTTGTGTGTCCTTGTTAAAAATAGTTATGATACTATACTATTTTTAAAGAAAAATATAATATTTTAAATATTTCTCAATTGGTACATTTCTCGTGTCAATGGTAACAAACATCACATTGAAATCTGAGATATCCACAAAAAACATTTTTAGTCCTTTTTTATTTTTAGGATTATGTGTATCCCTGTTAACATACAATTATTATTTATTAAAAAAACTTTTTAAGTTATTATTTTTATGATGTGGTTGCATCACTCAGTTTGACATACCTACCGTGTACGCTTAACTTGTGTATCTATAAATAATGCACAAGTGCTTTAAACGGCATCACAAGGCAGACGTGACATCATCTCAGCTTTCAATTTTATGAAAATTTTGATAATTGCAAAAAGGAAATGGCACCCGTTTCTTAAAATGAGTCATTATTATTATAATTATTATTATTATTTTCACCTGAAATTCATGTGATCTTTATAAGAAACAAAGAAGTATTTTGTAAAAAAACAGACCAAAATTAACTTTGCATTTGCTGAAATTTTAAGATTCATCACAATCACTTTTCTTTTTTTAGGGACACATTTGTAGTCTCTCTTGCTAATTCAGCTACCAGTATTCTAGCTGGCTTCGTGATTTTCTCTGCCATTGGCTATATGGCTCATATTCACAACCTACCTGTGGATGATATTGCAACAGATGGTAAGTTTGTTATATTTGTTTATCCTCCTCTGTATTATTAGTCCTTGCAGCTGTGGTTGCAGTTCTTCTATGACCTTGAAAAGAACATGAAATCTCTTAAATTGGCCATTTATTATCTGCTTTCATAACTGTGTCCCTGTGCAGCCAAAACTCAAAACCAGATTTAAGTGAACTCTAAGCTGTTTAAAATCCAATGCATTATTTCTCTCACTGAAAAGATGCCACACAGCGTTTAAAGTGATAGTTCGTCCAAAATGAATTTTTCATCATTTGCTTCTTTTCAGTTTTCACAAAAAATATTTTTCTTTCTTGTACCTTGTTGTACTGAGCACATGTTAAGAAATATTATGGCTCAGTACTTTATATTGCTTCAGGAAAAAAAATAATTTCAAACATAAAAAGATTCTATGAACTTAACTTGCTTCACTAAGAATTGCACAGTGAAATTTGTAGCCTGTTGCTACACGCATGGATGTACTGAACACTAAGATTTGTATGGAATAAAAAAGCCCAAGGGAATCACTACCTTAAGATGAAAATGTAGTAAAAACATGTTGAGATCTGATCTCAAAGTTCTTATGCAGAACAAAAAGGCAGCAGTGGCACCCCTTCGCCTCCGTTGTTTTTTTTTTAACAAAATTCAAGTCAAAGGGTGCTAGTTTACAACATCTCTCAAAATATCTTTTGTGTTCTGCGGAAGAAAGAAAGACAAACGTGTTTGAAATGACAAGACGGTGAATAAATGACGACACAATTGTCATTCTAGGTAAACTGTATAAAAGTAATTATATGAACTCATAAGGTCAGCAGCAATTGCTAAAATGATCTAGGAGTCCATTGGCAATGCCGCCTAAATGTTTTGTTTTCTATGCTACTACATACAATGTACAAGTGTCATTGCATGATAACACAATTTTCAATTCTTAGCTTCATTTTAATTCATAATTCTTTAATGTTGCAATTGTGTGTTTTTGTGTTTTGCAGGACCTGGTCTTGTGTTTGTCGTCTATCCTGAGATCTTTTCCACAATGCCGTTCTTCCAAATCTGGGCTCCTCTGTTTTTCATTATGTTACTCTGTCTTGGACTGGACAGTCAGGTAAAGAATACCTCAAAGCACATTATCATATGTTTTTTGGATGTGTATGTGTAAATGTATGTGTGTTTCTGCACAGTTTGCCATGGTGGAAGTAGCTGTAACGTTCATCATGGACGGTTTTGGCAAGAAGGTATTACGAGTTTTGAAGAAGAAAGAATTTGTTGTTTTGGCGGTATGCAGTGCTGGCTTCCTGCTGGGAATCCCTCACATTTCCAGGGTAAAAATGGTCTAGTTTCATGTTCAAAATATTTAAAAAGTCTCTAAACAATTTATTTACATACTGAATGCGCAAACAGAGTAAAAGTTTGTGTTTATAAAATATATGTCTGCGTAATTAATTTATATTTATATAGACTCAATTTTAACTGAAACTATGAATAATTTTAATCTTTGATATTTGTCTTAAATTTATAAATGTTTCTATATATGTTTATAAATACAAAATTAATATGCACAGTACACAAACCTTTATTTTAGATGCCATTAAAGGTCTTACTAAAAAAAAAAAAACATTTTAAATGTTCAATAAATAAATCTAGGAATATACTTATTTATTTACACTCATATTGTTCAAAACATGTATAAGGGTATATCTTCTGCAAAACACAAAAGAATATATTTCCATGTAATGGAGGTCAATCAGGGTCAGGGATGTTTGGTAACTGACCAGTAGTCCTCTGCAGAAGACAGTCCTCCCGGATGAAATGACATGTTACTAATTTGTTTTTATTTTTAACTGTTATTAAGCTCTTGATTTCAGCTTTTAAGTTTTAGTTTCATGTTTCTAAAACATTAGACCAGAACATAATATTATTTCATTATTGTTTGTGTGTGTATGCGTCTAGGGTGGAATATACGTGTTTCAGCTCATGGATCACTACACAGCTGTGGTATCCCTAATGTTTCTGGCTTTCTTCGAGGTCCTCGCCGTCACTGTCATATTTGGTAAGTGCAGTTGATAACGGTTGAGCAGAACTGCTGCTGCTGTTGAGATATATCCTTTATCTTATCTCTTTCTCTCTGTCTCCCTCACACACCCTTGCAGGAGTGAGTAACCTCAGCGTGATGGTAGAGAACATGTTGGGGAAGAAACCAAACCTGTTCTTTCGAGTCTGTTGGCAGTTCGTGTCACCCATGCTTGTTCTGGTGAGGAACGAAATGATCTTCCTCTGTGTCTAATGGAATTAGTTGCTCACCACAAACAAAACATACTGTCTGTATCATCTGAGATTTCTGAACTGAGGTCAGGTAATGCCTGTGGTCAGAGATGCACCTTTCGCAAATCCATAAGCAAACTACGCTATTTGTTTTTCTTTTGCCTATGGCTGATTTTTTGTCATGTATCAATATGCCAATATTAACGATAACAATGAGTCAAAAGTTTTCTGTACCCACTCACTCATGTTTAAATGGAAATGTACAAAACTTCAATCTTTCCTGTAATATTTTCCCAACAAAAAGTTCAGGGAAGTGAATACAAGAACTGAGTGAAATGCATTGCAGTTAAATTTCTTATTTTTCCTTAATATTCAATTCATTAAATGTCTGTAAGGTACGTGAATGCATCTATTGTGCTTTTATTTGTTATAATGTAGTGTCTTGTCTTGCAGGGTATTCTGATTTCTAGTATTGTTCAGTATACTCCAGCTCGATACGGTAAGTTCTACACGTACCCGCTCTGGGCAGAGGTGGTTGGCTGGTTCATCTCTCTGTTCTCCATCATATGGATTCCTCTGGGGGCCGTGCATGAACTCTGGAACACTGAAGGATCTCTATATCAGGTGCATATCGTGTATAACCGATCTTATGAATGTTTTGTTACTCAATTCCAGAAATAACCCAGTTCCTCTTTTTCTGTGTCACAGAGGTTGAAGTTATCCATAACTCCAACTGTAGACTTGGAGAAACCAGCTACTGAGTCCATTGCATTGTTTACTGCCACGTAAAGACCTGAGTGTGTGTTTACTTACTGAAGATACAGAGTAGTGCTGTTTAAGCTGTACAAATATCATTTTATGTTTTTTTAATATTTATATTTCACTTATTATATTTCATAATGATGAATCCTCAGAATAATCCCAAGGTCAGCTACACTTGTTATATTACAAAAATACGAAAAAAAGATTTTCTAATTTAAGGACATTTCATTATGTAATAATTTTATTGTTTAATTTAAAAAGCTGGTAAACAGCTGATTGTCAAAAAGCTTTTATGTCAGACTTTAAAGTTTATGCACATTATTTTTCTTCCAGAAAGAAAAAACATATTTGACAATCAAATGATGGCAATAGTTAGGATTATGTGATTATTTCTCTGTCATTTAGACATTGAAGACTTAAACATTTTGTTACTTTTGATACACTGAGTGGAATGACATGTTTGTTATGGATGAGAACCTTGATTAAAAATAGAAATTATGCCATCGCACCGAAAATGCCTTTCCCAAAACAAGACACTTTTAGTAAAATGCATAACAACATGTAGTTCTTATAAAATCGAAACTGTGGTTGCATAAAAAAAGAATTTAGTGTCATTATACTATGTCCTATAGATTGTAGAACATTACAACAAAGCTGCTTTTTTTGAGTATCATTGATGCAAATAATCGTGTTTGTAGAAGGTCAAGCTTACATAAACCAACATGTTTCAAGTGAATTTATGCTTTTAAAATGGCTTCTCATCATTGTTGCCTTTGCCTCTAAATTGCAACCTAAATATTTATGGATATTATTAAAAATGTATAGATACATGTTTAAAGAGATAGTTAGCCCAAAGATGGAAATTTTGTCATGAATTACTTAAGTTGTTCCAAGCCTGTATAAATTCTTTTATTTTAACCCGACAGTTATTGGACACCCTTGACTCCCACCGATTAAAATGACTCTTTTTGTGTTCAACTGAGCAAAATAAAATGATAGTTTTTCCCTACTAAGATAGTCAATGGGGTCCAAGGACTGTTTGGTTATACGGTACACATTCTATCTTTTGTGTTTGTCAAAACAAAGACATATAGACAGGTTTGGAACTACTCCAAGGTGAGTAAATGATGACAGAATTTCTTTTTTGAACTGTCCTTTTAGGTGGCAGAATGCTTAGCCAAGTATCCAAAAACGTTTGTGTTGTTTTTGTTGGCACTGTTGGTAAATAACTTTACCAACAGATTTTACTACGATTAATGTTTACAAATTACATGATGACCTTAAATGTTTTTATTTCAACTTATGCTTGTGCAAATAAAAAAAAAGATTTACTGGGAGCGAGGTTTAAATGCTGGATAACACCAGAGTATGAGAATTAAAGATGGTGAAATTTATTGCAGAAAATTTGAGTAGAAATGCAATATTCCACATGTATCTGTCGTACTGTAGAGTCACAACTGTTGTCATGTTCTGGCTGATCATTTGTCCTCTATGTTCTATTATTATATCTCCTTAAAATTATGGTATTACAATGTCCAAAAACTTGTAGTTAACCTACCAACTGTGACAATACAGTTTTTCTGTAATGTGGTATCACAGTGAATGGTGTTAATGCTTTTTAACAATAGCTGTTGAATTGATTTTGTATGCAATTCCAGTTCTTTTTATTTATTTGGATCTTTTTTTCTGTCGAGGTCTGTGGATTGTTAAACATGATTCAAAATGTTTAAATTGTCATTACACAACACTGGTTAGCTAAAATAAAGGGCATTATTTTGCAAATTACTTTTGTTTTGTGTCGATTGCTGTCTGTGGCATAAACCCTGCCCTGTGCACCCATGGGTCATCGTTGCAAACTAAGAAATCCATGTTAAATGTGTATAAACCAAAGATTGTTTTATGATTTAACTAGCTGTTATCATGCTATTGTATTTTCAAATGGTTTTTTTCTTTCAAGTCACTTAGGTTTTATTACTAAAATGGGCGTGGTCACCTCGCTATGTGGGCGGGGCCTTGATACCACACATGTATATAGTCTGAAATGTACTACTACCATTTGACCACTAGATATCACACAAGCACAGCATCTTAACATGCCAGTTCCACACTTTTTCCACCAGATGTCTCTTTATCACAGTTTTTGAACATTAAACCACTGTCAATAAGTTTGCATGTCTTAAAGCCTTTGCTTGTCACATACAATTAGCCCTGGGACCTGTTAATAAATGAGAGATGTGACTGTTGTCATTTAAGCAGTGTTCTTATCGCACAAAATGAAGCCAGTTGAGTCTGCAGTTGTTATGGCAGATCAATATACTTCCGTGCTGAACAGGCTGGATGCCACCACAGCATTTCATTTATAGCCAACAGCAGATCAATATACTGCAGCAGAGCGGTCTGAGTTAAGGATGTGTCAATGGCACACTGCATATACTAAAATAGTACAGAGAGGGCAGGACAAAGGACATTTTGTGTGCTGTTTTATTCAAACGGTATTAAATATAAGCCTTAGTAGGCCCGTAATGTTGGTGTTTGTGTGATTGTTAAATTCAGATGATATGGGTACATGGCACTGCCATGGCACAGTAAATTGATATGTTTCTGACCTGACAGGGCCGAGTGCAACGGGAGAAGAGTTTAACAACGAGCCCAACTCTTTGGAGAGATGCCCCAAGTCTTGGCTGACCTCTAGTTGAGCATTGCAAACGAAGTCCTGGCTGATCTGTCCACTTCCTTTCTTTACCGGCGTAGAGGAGCGCAGGTGTGCTATGTCACACTCGGTGTCTGCTGGGCTGGATTCACTGCCAGCGAAAGGGGAAATCAGCCATGAAGGGAAATGAAGACACATGTCCCTCTCTTTCTAGCCACAGACACGCATGTATCAGCTGATGTGAGCATTTGAATAATCTTTTATGCAAATGCTCACATGAGTTAAAATGTTAACAAAATATATAGTTGTTTCTTTGATGGGATTGTGAAATACACATTGAGAATTTTCCTAGATAGTAAATAGGGACTTTAAAGGGTATAGTCAATCCAAAGCATTTTTATCCTTTTTGCTGTCATGTAGTTCCTATACTGTCTGATTTTCTTTTTTTGCGGAACACAAAAAATATATTTTGAAGAAAGTTACGCAACATTGGAACCACACATAACATTGGACCCCATACAAAACCAGTAGGACATTTCTCAAAATAACAAAACATCTTCCCTCGATTACATTCTTAAAGTGATTGCTCTCAAATATTAGAATTCTGTCATTATTGACTCAAACTCATTTCTCATTTTATCACTGTTTGACTTTCAATGGATGCAAGATACCAACATTCTTCAAAATATCTTATTTTGTGTTCTACTGAAGAAGGTCATACTGGTTTGAAATGACAAGAGTGTGAATAAATGATGAGAGAACATTTTTAAATTTGAATTCACAACCTCCAAATAAAAATACAACCCCGGAAACATTTAGGAGAAAAGACAGCAGTGGTCAATAAGGGGGCAGCAACATAAAACTCAACAAACACAATGACATAAATGAATGTGTTTTTGAACAAACGGGAAGACTGCTACTGTGCTGGAAAGAGACAGCTGTGTTACTGATAACAGCGTACTATATGTGTTTCTGCCAATCTGCATCCTCCTTTAAGTTTGCTTAAGGGGGGTTGTATATTCTGCTGAAACTGTGTCTCTAAAAATCATGATAAGAGTCATTCAGAGTATCGTAGCTGAAAGGGCAAATCACAGGCAGACATTGAAAGCAAACTAAAGAATCAAATCACGTCTGAAACACACACCCACCCAGTCACCCTTAGTATTCAACTTCAATCTGATGCTTTTCTGTGTCCTAATTCACATCCGTCACTGGATCCAGAGTCTATTTCTGTGGTCAGTGTCTTTTGACTATTTTTGATTGAAGGTGAAAGGCTTGATCTGCATCACCAACATCACAGGTTTGATTCAATATGTTTGGTTGCATTGACCTATTTCTCACGGCTTGAATTCAAAGTGACTTAAGGGAAGTAATTTTTAAATGAAATACAAGCACATTCATCTAGTACAGTTTTACTGGTTGTTTGCTGACATACAATGAAGACATGTAAATGTTGTAAAGAGATTTTAAACCGGTTGTGATCCCCTGCCTCCAGTCTCTTGTTTGACCGCTCACGATCAGCTTTACTGGTGTTATTATAGCAAAGCTTTTCCGCATTATAAATAATGCTGGTATCAGAATAGTTCAGTCACATTAGTGTTATTATTGTCACTTCCTATTCATGTCAGATTCAATGTATCAGAACCCACAGTTGATGGTTTTAACACCTTATTACTTACAAAATTCCATTAGTTAGATCTTTTTGTCAGCAAGAGTAAGTTACCACTCTATTAGGGGCAGAGGGACATATTGTGTCCGGCATGTTCTGGAAGTGCTGAACGCCCTGCGTGGCCTGGCGTGGGCTGGATTTGAGTTGGGAAAGCTGGCTGGTAATACACATCTCTGTTCTGGGCCTGTGGAATAGCAGCCATGAAGTATCCCAAAGGAATTGCGGGCCGGTAAGGGATGATGACAGGGTTTTGCACTGCATTGACGCTGTCCACCCTCTGCATCCTCTTTTGGCTGAGCTGCCACAGGCAACGGCTTGGTGGCCACAATACGGCCGATCATCTCACTACTGCTATAGCGGCTTCCGTGGAAAAGAGAAACAGACAAAACCAAATCATTTACAGCGACCTCTATCTATCATGACCTTGGCACTTTGTACCAAAGAGAGAGAATTCTTAACAAAGGCGCTCATCAGCGATGCCATCATCCAGGTTCTTTACATAGAGATTGATAGTGAGTCATGCGGAACATTTTGGTTTGAGTAAGTTTTACATACTTAAATTGTCTCCATTTGCCGAATGACATTTGAATTCATTTGTACTATTGGACTGCTTTCACCTTGTTAGCTCGTTCCCAACATCCGTGTTTATTTTTTATTTCACAAAAGGATTCGATCTTTACACATGGTTTGGAGGATGTCACATGACTTGGTTGCATAAAACCACAGAAGCCTCTTGAGAACTGAAATTTGAACATATCTGAATGCGGAAAACACTGTGTAATTATTGATGTTATGTTTCTTGTCTGCTAATGCTTCTGTCCATTTTCAACACAAAGCACTTACCATGCTGATCTGATCTTCAGTACGACCCATGAGCCAAGTGAGCAAATGGAAAAATATATATAGTTAATTTGTTAACAGTTAGTTAATGCATTAGATACCATGAACAATAACCACATTTAACTATACGTAATACGTATAAAGCAATTATTTATATTGGTCAATGTTAATTTCAGCGTTTAATACATGGTTAAAATCCAAAGTGGTGTCAGTTGACATTAATTAATGCACCAAGAACTGAGATAAAAAGTTGTTTTGAGGTTTAATAACACCAAAGATTCATAAATCCTACAAGTATTAGTTAATATTAGTTAATGCATTTAATAATGAAAACAAATACCTTGATAAAAAACTAATTGTAGATTGTAACCAAATAGTTTTAATCCAAAAAAACAAAACATCTGTCATCATTTGTTAACAACCACAAAACCAAACCACACTGCTGAATTGCACATTGCTTCTTGTGAATTCAGAGCAGTGAAGTTTTCTGAAGATGCCAGCTGGACGACTGTTGAAATTTTAAAGAGATGAAATAGTGGCTTGAGAAAGAAAGTCGGAATCTTACTTCAGAAGGAATTTTCTATGTTCTCTGTGACATGGTTCTCTGAACTTTTACATGGAACAGCCCATAACATGTTCTAGTGACGCTTTATTTTATGTGTGGATTTTCATGATTGATAATGCCTGTCAGTCTTCATAAAAATTATGTTTTGAATTCAAATTCTCTGTTAACTACAACGTACTTACAGCAAAAATGACATCAGGATAGAATGTCTGTTTTTGTAATAAGCTTAATCTTCGATCCAGTCTATCGGCCAGTGTTAGACTTCGTTCTTAATCTAATTTGGAGGTTCTGTTGCTTGTTGCGGAAGATCATGGCCTGTAAAGCTGCTGTTATTATGTTAGGACTGTCTTCCAGTCTTCCAATAGCGGGTTTATGAGCAGAGACCTGAGTTGTGCACAGTAGGAGCTTCAATGTTTTGATGCATTACCAAAGCAAAAATGCATGCAGAGATATGCAAAGATTGATGCTTTACTTGGAACCATTTCCAAAAGCAGCTCAGATAACAGGCTAAACGATAGCATTTATTTATAAAAGGGCTGTTTTTACGCAGTATCACATATCAATCCTCAGAGGTCTTTGCTCATCCGGAAATCCCTGATATCTAAAACGAAAAAAGGAATTTGAACCGAGACAATCCGGATTCCTGTAGGATAAATCCAAAACCCTAGCTGAGCCATTTGTCCTCATCAGGACGTGGAGATGGGATTTAGGAGTTGGACACTTGTGAAATTTGGACACTTGTGTCAAACCCATTCCCTCTCATATATGTCTTCTGATAGCAGGGTGGATAGGTGAACGGGTACGATGCCGAAGTTACAGAATACAGGCGAGAGTTTAAGATAATCTTTTTATTTATTCATCAGACTTCTGATTAATTTTGCATGCACCTTTAATAATTCACAACCTATATTTTTGTAGTTTTCTTCGAGTAAGCTGAATATTTCATTTGTGCAGACTTTGCTGTCTGTGATAAATGTTGGTTGCTATTTCAATAATGTTCAAAATGTTCTGGTTCTCTCTTAGATTTTAATAAGTCCCTGTGGCTCTGATGAGACTTCGGGTTACCCAAACAATTTTAATTCGACATAACAGTGCGGTTATTCTTACTGCAGAGTGATATAGTAGACTATTTTATGCTAATCACATGGAAATTGATAGACAGTTTTTTGAAATTTTTTTTAATCATACATTTTTGTATTCAATTGAACATTCAGAATGCATAAAAATGAACGGTTATTTAAGACAAACATGACCTTTTGGCATGAAGATGCTTGGAGAAAAATGTTCACATTTCTGATGTTACATGACGAACACTAAATTTGCATTTTTAACTTTTGTTTTTACACAATAGATTCAAATATACAGATTTTTTAAAACGTTTTTAAAGGCCACAGTGTATCCCAGCTTTAAACTAATATTTTTTGTCCTCATTCTGAGTGCTAAGTGAGAGTTTTGTATCATTTCATTCCTATGTCAATTGAAAGTCAATACTTTGCAATCTCATAACATTTCAACACCAGACACAATGCCGCAACAAATCTTTTCCATGTTATTTAGATATATTGATATGTGATACATTTCTGTACTTGGTTAAAATATACATTAAATTCAAATACTTACCACAGTAAAGATCAATTAACGTATAAAAGTTACGTTTTTCATGATAATTGATCATTTAGCACATCAGGCCCAGTCACTCTTCTCTTTCAACTTTTATGTCCATTTCAAATCACTCTTAAATGCATATCTGCAAGATTTTCCAGTACAATTATATAAGATTATTCTTATAAGATTATCTGAATTGCATCAAGACATCCATTAACATGCATTCGACAGACACTTTTATCCAAAACGAGTTATATTGCATTACACTCCACATTTGATTCTTGAACCCATGACTCAAGCGCCATGCTCTGAACCACAGGAAGTAATATTATTAAAGGTCCAGTTTTTCAACAACGTTATTTGTAACCTTTAACTGCTTGCATGTGCCCTAGTCAATGAAGTTCTCAAGCAATATATTCCCTGAACGGAACATCTACACACGCATCCATTCTTTTACAAAAACTCTCAAGCACCAAATCTGGCGAAGAAACATTTCCATTCGAACAAGTTTAGAGACAACTCAATTTCCCATGTCTGAGCAGCTCTACTGTAATTCAGCGCGGTTATCCGACAGTGAAAGGTCTCTGTCTGGCCCAGCATGAATATTACGATGTAATCAGACTAAAGAAGACCCGGCACTGCCCTGCAGTTTGGGTTCATTATTTTTCCAACCAGTGAAAGTGCAAGAGCATGAACAGAACTGACAGCACACGGCGCCCGAGTCCAACGGCCCCGAGTAACCAACCCCATAACCCCTACCCGGCCAACTGTGATGTTATCCGGAATGTGCTGTGATTCGACACATATCAGCGGATGCCCGTCAAACCGTCTCTCCGCATCACCTCTATTATGTTGGCTCACATCTTTAAATCCATTTCCGTTGATTGGTGGTGACCCGAAGACTCCCATCAAATGAACAGCACACACGAACGGATAAAGCTTCATCAATACGCCTTAGATGAAGCCTTGCATGATGGTGCATGTGGGTACATTTACTTCATTGGGCAGGAATGGTTGGCATGTGTATCAAGAACATGAAATGGGCCTTGGGTGCATGTACCCAAATGACCTGATGGATGCAGAAGCAATCTCCTCCACCAAAGAAGTTTAATTTTTAAATCGCAAAGGTCTCCAACCCCCTGAGAACACAATGTTCCAGTTTTATTATAACACAGTTTGATATCTTTCATAAAGCAAGTCGTGCTGTGGTGGCTGGATGAGAACTGTAGGCAGTGCTGTCGGGCTGCGCGGAGGATGCGCTGACGCACGGCCGCTGATGCTGATGCTGTGAACCGCAGGGATGTCAGACAGGAGGAGGTGAGAGCAGACAGACAGGTCTCGTGACAGCATCGGAAACCGCGACACCTCCTCTCTGACCCGATTCAGCCCACGAGGGGAACACGGGGGGCAGATAGACGGCACGATGCGTCCGCGGCGCCTGTGCGACTGTGAGCACCGGGGGGGGGGAAAGCGCAGCCAATTGTGCCGCAGCTGTGGATGCGGACTGATCGGGAATAACGGAGATGGGAAAAGTCAACCGGGCATGAAAATCAGGCAAATGATCAACTAGAGGATTGTTCGGAATCTCCTTGATCTTAACGTGAAATACCACTGCGGATGGGAAGAGAAGCGCAGGGGGTTTTGAGTGGATTCGGTTGAAGTCATTCTGCAGTTTCTATCTGAAAAATTCTGCATTGGGTAAGCTGTCAATATCAAACCCATTGGACACTTTCAGACGTGAAGAATGCAACTAATATTGTTGAAAATGAGGAAAATAAAGTGTGGACTTAGTTGTGCCATCTGGTGTTACAATGTGCTTTCAAGATTTTATTAAGGAACTCTAAAAGTCTGAAACAACTTGTGCTTTATATTGCAATTTGCATCAAATGTATGCATAACTCAACAAATATGATTTTATAAATTCTATATGTATAATAGTTTTTGGAAGTACAATCCAGATTTTTTAAGATGCTCTTCCTTAAGAGCTCATGGAAGTACTTTTAAATTTCTTGTATTCTAGACTATATATAACTGATGAACTTGATTTATATACAGTGGTCCCTATATACAATCCCATTTTGCTGTGGTGACATTTATTTACACTGGGAAAACTTATTGACTTGGGAGTGTTTCCAACTGCTTGAGGAAATGTGATGCTTTGTCTTCCAAAGAAATGACAGATGAGCTGGAAAGATATTTTTTCAATCACTAATAACATTTAAATTAATTCACATTTTTTATTTAATTAAAATCCAAGATTTTCAATGTAGTTTAGACTTTCGGATTTCACTACATCACAAGTGTGCATGTGGTTATTTCAATTAAAATAATATTAAACACATTATATCACTTCATTTATATTCTCAGAAGTGTGTTTTATTTAACCGTAACACACTTTTGTGGTTTTTATTCCCAAAAAAAAAAATGATATAACAACCATCATCAACTATCAGCTTCTTTCAAACTTACATTAAAAATCATGAAGCTTGATTATAAATGATATTAAACATGTTATTGTCATCACTTCATTCATATTCTCAGAAGTGTGTTTTATTTAACCGTAACACACTTTTGTGGTTTTTATTCCCAAATAAAAAAATGATATTACAACCATCATCCACTATCAGTTTCTTTCAAACTCACATTAAAAAGGACGAAAGTTGTTTTTTTTTGTTATTAAACATGTTTTTGCCATCACTTCATTCATATTCTAGAAAGTGTGTTTTATTTAACCGTAACACACTTTTGTGGCTTTTATACCATGAAAAAATAGTAATATTGCAACCGTTATCCACTATCAGCTTCTTTCAAATACATTAAAAAGCATTACACTCGTTCGGTTGCACATTTGTGGTTATATAAACACGTTGATACATAATGACAGAATATAAGTCTGTGTTTCTGAAACAGGATCAGTGTTTTGACAGCAGTGCTGCATGGCGTGATCTCTGTTTTTCTTTAGGGTTCTTTATCATCAGGCGTTGAATTCCTCAAGCTCTGGAATGTTCAGGAAGAGCAACCGGACTCTTTGTGTCTTGTGAACACAGCATTACTATTTTATCCACAAGAGCCAGTTTTGCACATTAAACAGAGCTCCAGGCGGATCACACAACAGAAAGAGTCCTTCTTGGATCAAAAATGCGTCTCTGTAAACTTCATAATTCATAATTACTTTGCTTGTGACCATCCACATTCCCAGAATTTTGGTGCATGGCGCATTGATTCATTTTCACTCATCTCTCAGTCTTCCACATGAAATGTAAGATGGTTTTGAGAAGGCTTTCTCCCCTCTTGCCCACACCATCCTAAGTGCTTAAACGTCGGTAATAAAATTACGCTCTCAGTTAATGTGTCATCTATGGAATGACTGTTGTCTACAGAGGCCTTTCTAATGTTTGAAAGAAGGGCCAAACCAAACTAGCAAATGTAAAAAGAGGTAATAAATGAGAACATGAATACTTAAACAGCTCAGGGAGTTTTGTTTAATGCCTTACATGGGCTCATCTCATTTTATGTTTACTTATTTCATTTTTAATTCCATGCGTTTCTTTTGCTCAGTTAAGTTAATGTATTTGTTCGTGACGGACTATGAGAGCGCTGGGCTGGGACTCTTTATCTGATCATTGGGGTGAGAAGAATTATTCTTTGTATCTGCGAGATAGATGACTCAGATGATCTGAGGCTATGTTCCATGTGACTTGTTATTGGACACAAAGCACTGGATATATTGGAATCTGCAGAACATTTGTTATGTAACATTTCATTACTGGCTTCTCATATTTATAGATCTGTAAACATGGATGGTTGAATTTAGTGATGAAAAGCAGAAAGTGTTTTTTATAATAAATGCTACAGTGGATTTTTAATGTAACAGAAACATTTTTAATAAACGTGCCTGTAACTGCTACAATAGTGTAGTTTGTAAACTTGTTAGCAATGAATTCTTGCAAAAGCTCACATAAGTCACTTTGTACTGTGTATGTAGAAATCTTCCACGTTTTTTTCTGTGAACCTGGTCAGCAAGTTCTAAGTTAGGTAAGAGGGTAAACTAGAGTTCAGCAATCGGATAAATGAAATCAATCAACAATTTCCTGAGGGTTGAGACTGTTGACTGCACATTAGATGTCACATTGAACATTATCCATATGTCGGCGGCCAAATGTGGAGCAAACAGAGTTTGTCCAGCAGTTCACCAATGATTTTCCAATGCCATTATAATCAAGTAAAATAATTATACAGAAAAGTTTTAAAACATTTAATATACCGCATATAAATGTGCAGGTCTTTAAGATTTTAACCACACATACATTGTGGCCACAAATATGCGGTGCCGCCATTAACTTTTATGTTTATAAAAAGAAAAAATCTGTAATATGTTTGTATATTTCTTGTTTTGCCTTTGGTGAACTATAAATTCAAGGCAAAACTCTTTCAAAACAATTCACTATATATGTTGAATGGACATGATATTAAAAATGTAGATTATTGACAATGCCTGTGTAAACAACCTTTATAAACAGGTAACTGTAGGTTAACTGCCTGATAAGTTTTGAGCATAATTCAAGTACATAAATTATCAATTTTGTTTATCTATATGAATACATATACACACAAATCGGAGGGCTTCAGTCAAATATAACATTTCAACAATGCCTTTCAATTCTTGAGTTGGCTTTCCAACGGCAAGTCTCTGGGCAACATTAAAAAGATATTAAAATATGTCTTATGATCGTCCCCTGGGCTCAGGCTGTGTTTCTCCTTGGTTTACCCTTTATTGCTTTCACTGGACTACGTTTATGTGTTTAATTTCCTCTTATCAGTGTGTGCAGTGTATGAGTTGAAGACATACTGTCTATCTCTGAACTCCCTCCTGACCTTGGCAGAGCTGGAGTTGATTGCATGTCTGCAGATGTGTGTCTTGGCCTGCATATAAATGTGTGTGTCCTGGAGATGGTTGAGTGTGAGAATTTCTAGTTTGAAGACAAACTGAACAGACTGCATGTTTTGTTTTAGAAGATTGAGTGAGCGACGTTGCATGCATTTAAATCAATATTTTTCAGTTCTGAGAGCCAAAAGTAATATCTTTCTATGATCATCCCTGTCTTATGCTTCGTTGATTCACAGCATTAGGGTCAGAGATGAATTTATCCTGTGAAAGATCAAACTTCATGTACGCTCTTTGAGTTGGTCTGCTTTGGATGCTTGGGATTTCAAAGCTTGTGTAGTCATGCCAACGTAAGCATAATATCTGCCTGTAATACTTGGCACATGTAATGTGCTTTAACTCAAAACAGTTTTACCTTTCACTTAATGGATGAAAATACTGAGATAAATGGGAATATTTTTGTATATGGTGACATACTTTCTTCTATCCTGGTTTAAGGATAAGTTCACCTAAAGTTGTTATTAGTGCTCAACCTTCAGTTGTTTTAAACCTGTATATATATTTTTTTGTGTTGAACACATACAAAGACGTCTTAAAGAAAGTTTGTACCCATGTCATTTTGGTTCACCATTGCTTCCCATAGTAGGACAAAATACTTCTATGGAAGTCAATGGTGACCCAACAGAACAACAAATAAATGCAAAGTAACCTTGTTTGTAACAAATGCGGTGTGAGCAAATGATGTAAACTGAAAAGGCATAATTATATTAATTAAATAAGCAATTTTGATCAGAAGAAATCCCGAAGAACAGTTTAGCTATAGAAAATCCCGGTCAGATTTTCAGATTAGTGCTGGATTACAGTACCAACATCATAAGTAATCTTTCTTAAGACAAGTGGTGAGCCATATTTTCGGTTTGATTTTTTGTTGCTGTCCTCAATAACATAAATGTGTTTGTGATTATTTGTTAGCATTTGTTAGATGACATCACTGACACAAAATCAAGTTGGACTGAGAGGTACGAATATGATCAAGCAAAGACCTACAAATAAGCCACTTCCAAAAACATTGCTGGATTTCACTGTTTGAAAGTTTGTTCAGATTTGTATTGTTTATTTTTGAGGTGTTAAAGTTGAATTCTAAAGTCTCACTAGGCCAAAAATACATACACATCAGTTCGCTGTGTCCACGTAGGTTTGAATGACTGTTCTTTTGTGTTCTAATGAAGGTGCAAGCAGGGTGTGTTTGAAAGCTGGACTCCAGATGCTTGTGCGTCTCAGTTTCTTCAACTCTTCACAGGTCTAAACCATGATTGATTATTTCACTGCATGGACGATCAACCAGAGGTCAGCTTGAGTAATGACTGTGTTTGAGCACTCTGTGAGAGGAAACCGGCCTTTTAGACTCATAATAGAGAGAAATCACAGTGAAGCTGCAGCAGATACTGACCAACATGCAATATTGCAATACTGTGTTATACATCACATAACAGAAAGGTCAGCTGTGATGTAATGCAGTCTGTTTAGTCCAGCAAACCTCACGCGTTTGCACTTGACGGCATGATAAACATGGCACAGCAAAGATAAAGTTATTTATAAATGAGTGATCTCAATGGAAACAGCTTCAGCTTCTCCACCTGAAAAGGACAAAATTCTGTCATCATTTCAAACCTGTATGACTCTGTTTCTGAAAAACACAGAAAGCGGAAAAATACTTCTGCATATTACAAAAGAAGATATTTTGAAAAATGTTAGTTAAAGGAAACACTTGTTCCCCATAAACTTGCATTGGTTTTGTGTGCAAACAATTCAGTGGGGAATAACGGCTTATGGGTTTCAACATTCTTCTGCACTTTGCAGAACGTAAAAAGTCAGGTTTAAAATGACAAAAGGGTGAGCGCATGATGGCAGATTTCCGATAAAATCAAGTGCAACAAAAAGTGAAGCTTCATTGATATCATTGATATCAAGAAGGTGGTTCAGTCTCATAGAGAACAAAGCAATGTTTCATTTATAATTGACTCCAAGGTTAAACAAAATAAAAGTAAAACAATTGGGACACTGGCCAGGCTTTATCCCCAATGACTAAGATAAAAAGGTTGAGTGTTAACAGAAACCCTTTTATAATGGAACATAAGAATGTCACCAATTCAAGGTCAATCTGTTGGTCTGTTCTTCATTATAGAAACCTGAAGCGGACATTTGAGTGCAAGGTGATGTTCTAGCCTTGGCGTTCAGAGGTTTGTATCATAGATTCTTTAGTTGTAGCGAGCATCAGAAATTGACTTAAGGAAAAAAGGTTTTGTTGACTGGTAAAATTGACTGGTAAAAAACCCACTTCATCTAAGATATTTAAGGGTGTTGACAGCTGCATACACTGCAGTTGTAGATACACAGAGAGGAGAACATGTGGGTTAGAGAGGACCTGGTTCATGTGGTTTAACAAGCGCAGAATAAAGTAAGAATTGCAAAACGGGAAATCCGGGATGATGAAACCACAATGACACAATCTTTCGATTCATTCACTAAATCAAATGGTTTATCTGTCACTGTTTTACTGCCTCGAACAGATACCCTTCACAGCAGCTGGGCTTACTCTTTGTTGAAGGCTAAACCGGTTACTGAATGTGACCTGGGATAATGAAGAACCGATTGTGTGAGCGAGAGACACAGGACCCTGAGAAAGAGACCACTGAAAGAGGGAGAGAAAGGACATAATGGGGATCTCAAAGTGGTCTTGAGATAAGATTCAGCATGTCAGGAGGCTTGCAGCAAGCAATAATTACCCAGTGGGAATCACAGACCTGTGCTTGTTCAATGGTGAACTCTTCTATTGGCTCAAAGGACTGGCCTTGTGGGTGTGGGTGAACCCGAGAGGGTGGCCGTCCACAGGGCCAACAGAGTCTGGGAATCCGCCAATATTCACTCCAATAAGGATGTCGGATGCGGTTACCCACCACAATGCCGGCAATGTGAGATGAAATTTCACCGATGGAATGGAATTGAGTGAAATGAAAATGAATGGAAGTTAATGGGTAGGAATGGCACTTGGTTGGATGAAACAAACAAGAATAGGCCGGAGCACCTTTTGGGTAACAGGAGAATGCAGTGGAGGGAAATACAATACTTGCAAATATATAGGAAAAGAAATGACGGGGAAATTAAAGAGACAGAAAGGATTGTCTTTTTGAAAAGCACTATGAACTGAACAAACAGCTCTCGATATGTGGAATTTAGCCGACAATGCTAAATTCCATCAAATTAATTCCTATTCTGTTGTAATGAATGCACACAGAGGGAGATGAACAGCAGGATGGATGATACAGATAAACAGACTGCTGCTTTATCATCTTTTTCGGCATTTTGTTCATCAGAAACCAGTAATCAACTGCTAATGATGGATATAAAAAATCTGTATTAAAGAAGAAAACTTAAAGAGATAGCTCAGTCAAAAAAAAGAAATTCTTTCATTATTCATTCACATTTCAGACATCTATGACTGATTTCAGCAGGACACAAAAGAAGATATTAGGAGAAATGTTGGTAGCCAAACAATGGCGGTACAAACCCATTCAGAGGTTCTACAAAATATCTTCCTTTTGGGGCCATTTCGGAATTCCCTGACTTTAAATGGAGATGCAGCTATTGTTACGTAATCACCGAAGGGTTTTATACCTGACAGTCGGCTATGGCAACCAATATCCAACATAATGCTTCTTTCAAGCCCGTTGTAGTGCTTTGAGTTCTCCTTCGTCTCAGATAATGCAATAATTATAACTCAAATTAATATTTAAAGTGCACTAATTTATTTGTTTATTTGTTAAGCCGTTCTGTGATGATTACCATTCTCCAGGACATAAGTGAAAAACAAACAGAATGATATAAGACACTTATCATCCTGTTGATGTTTTGCAGCAATAATGACTGGCTGACTGTACATCATCCATTATTTAATCAAATATAATGTGAAAAGATTGTCAGGGCATCATTTGGAAAACAAATCCCATTTGGCTCACAATGTATTTGTATGCAATTCTGCAAATGTCACTGTGATTTGCATGCAAAAGCAATAAGTTCAGGTGGTTCAGCTGTTGTGCTGATATAACACAAATTTAGCTTGCCGATGCTTTATTTTTTATAAAAGCCACATTCTGTAGTCTTGACTTGTTTAGTCTCAAATTTCTATGTAGAAAAATCAGAAGCTCTGTGTTGGACTGCATTAACACAATGCTGTTTATACAACACTTTAGATTTATTCCATGTAGACCCCTGGAAAATGTAAACCTGGTGGAGTCTTACTTACGTTGGTAAGGTATTTGTCATATCTCTTTAGGAAAAGTTTACCTTGGATACATCATCAAGCGCTTTACTGCAGCTACTGAGAGAGAGAGTTTAAACAATGTTGTCAGGCACATTTGGAATGTCAACAGCACGTCGGGAGGGAGGTCTGGTCGAGCTAATGGGTAAAACGATTGCGATATGCAATTATTCTGTCAACGGTGGAATTTCGCCATTTCAGCATGCCGAATGAGCACAGATCTGGACAAAGAGCGCATAGGAGTCGAAAATGACTTCCTTCACTATTGTTTTGTGCAGGTCTGAGATCTTGACTTTTGCAGGATGGAGGTCAAATTAAATAATCTCCTTTAAGCCACCTTGGGTTTTAGCATACATTCTTTTCAGTTGTATGAGGGTACATGTATTTGTGTGTGTGCATTTGTGTGTCTGACTCAAGGCATTCCTCCCCATTCCTTTATTTTCTCTGCAGGACACACAAGAAGATATTTTGAAAAATGTTGGAAACTGAACAACAGTAGCACCTATTAAAGCCCATGCAATAGAAGCCAAAAAGCCCGGTTGTTGTTCGTAGACCAACGTTTTTTTAAATATCTTCTTTCGTGTTCTACAGAGGAACAAAAGTCAGACAGGTTTGAAATGACAAGAGGTTGAGTAAATGATGACTCCATTTTCCTGTTTTGAAACAATCTTGGGGACGCCCTTATTGGCTGTTCTTTCTTAACATGCAGTCAAATCCATATATACAACATTTCATGTATAAACATATTAGTTTTTTGGGATTTAATTCAAACCATAACGCTAATGTTTTCATAACCTTGAACCATAACAAACTCTGCATGTGATGAGAGTTATTGCATGTCCTTTATTAACATGCTACAGTCTTGCTGATTCAGCAGGGAAAGGAAACCTCATTAGAACTCTATTTTTTTTCTTCTTCTAATTCATTAATACATTACAGCAGAATCTCATGTTAATATTGCATCTCAGCCAGAATATGCAGGAACATTCCTTTTCTCTCGCCCCTCTGGTACATGAGCATCCATTCTTCTCGTAACTCACCCCCTACTTCCACAATGCATTTTCCACCCACAATTCTCAAGGCTCTTTGTCTTGTTCTCACCCATTTTCTACATCTCTGTGTCTCTTACAGTCTCAGCTCATTTTTTATTTATATCCAGAATGGTTTCTGAAGGGAAGGATGAAAACTTTGGTGTTGGCTGTGGGAGCTTATTGGACCATGGGCCATCGCACAACACGCATGTTAAGTATATTCACAGAGCAATAATTCTGTTTTTTGGTTTCTGTCTTTGCACCTTATTAAGATTTAACGATTCATTGTTAGAAAGTTCAAAACTGTAAATAAAAAAGACTTTATTTGTTTATCTTTCGGATTGCTCTCTTTTTCTCTACCGTATCTTTTATCATTGTAAGTTTAATGGCAAATGTTTTAGCAGCTTTGACAGACACTGAAAGCCAACATGTGCGTTCTTTCTGCTATCCCAATTGTTTTAATGACATTTGACGATTCAGAGCTCTTACCCTGTGATGAAGAGCTACAACACTTCAGTTTTCATTCACGACAGAGATCCCGACTGAGATCCCATTTATTCAAAACACATTCTTCACATGGAAAACAGCTGCAAAGAACACAAAGAAAGCATAAGTTTTATGCTGCTTTGAACAAAGACTATGAATATATAAAGATATAGGTTCTCCATGAAACCATGCACCATGAGAAAAGTTGGTTAAGAACCCATATTTTGTAGAATCGCTTATCTTCAAAAATAGAAAATGGGCAAGGGAATTTTGGGTGGGAAGTGAGAAAATATAAATAATCTTACAAGATACAAACCATTATGTAAGGAGCGTGAGAAAGCTGTGGTGAGGTTGCAGTGAAAATGAAAGAAAAATGCTGTGATGTGTAGAAAATACTACCACTTTTAAATCCTTTACTTAGTTTACATTTAAAGTTCACCTAAAATTAAAACTGTGTTCTCATTTACTCTTTATCTCTTCATTTAAAACCAGTATGTCTTTCTTTGCTTTGCACAATCGAAGATATTTTAAAGACAGTTGGTCATCAAACAGAAAAGGCAACAGTTCACTTCTATTAGATGGACACAAAACAAGTGCAAGTGAATGGTGCCAGTAACCAACATTCTTTAAAATATCTTCTTTTGTGGTTGCTGAAGAAATTACCTGAACTATCATTTTAAGTTTGTAAAAAATGTATATTTAAAAGTAACCAGTGAATGACTTTAAGGTGCTTGAAATAATGAAATTGAGCTGGAAGACTTGAGCAGTTATCATCAGTGATATCAGTTATGATAATGTTTAAAATAGATAAAATAAACAAATAATATCTGACTTTTTACTTGGAAACATCTCGTGAATCACCTGCTGGTAAACATGCTATAAGCAAGTTCACCGACTACATTGGTGAAAAAATGTATACTACAGTTTTATGTGTTATAAGCCTAAGGTGAACAAAGTTATGTTTAAGTTAAGAAAGGAGATTGTATTTTTAAATACTGTATGTATCGGGTGTAAGAATCCTTTATACATACTAGAAGAGATCTCAGTGGTTACAAGCATCACATCCTGGACCGTGCTGACTAGGTAACAGGATAAAACAGAATTAAACCATTATGTCTCACTTTCAATTTAGTCTAAGGCCTGCTGGAAATCTTTTACTTTTTTCAGCGTATGAAAGTCTAGTTTTGAGTTGTACAAAATAGAAAAAAAATCTTTTATTTAAGCAGAAGTCAGCTGTGGATCGTATTTGCATTGTAGGATATAAAGAATCTTTGAGTGGAGGTTTGGCTGAAATTCCGATAAGAGTATCCATTCTTTGGCCAGGCTCAAAAGCAAAAAATAATCACGGCCCCCAACATCCACTCCCTTTGCTGACTGATATGGAGAGGTCAGCGTATGGCAGATTGAAGGGGTCAAGTATGTGCGCGTGCTTTTTAATCTTTACTCTTTAATATGTCTGTCTGCAGTGCTTGAGTATAGTGAGCTTTTGTTTAACATCAGTAATGCAGGGATATTTTGCATGCGCTATTTTCGAGATAGAGAACAGGAAGTTGCTGAGATTTTGGAGCAGCGTCCAGGAAGGGAGATCCACACTCCTTGCAGGAAGGATCAGTAAAGCATTTTCCGGTTTGACCACAGTGTGGAAAAACCGACTGTTACTGGAAGTTAATTAATGACGCTGTTGACCGAAGGTGACACAGGAAACTGTGTGGTATCACATTCTATTATGTGCGTCAGATTGAGATGGAGTAGCGTGTGCCTTGGGTTAACTGCTTGGCTTATCTCTCAATGTCCATATTTAGTACACAGATTTGGTTTGCAATGGCCTCTGTAATAAATTCAATGTTTGCTCGAGATAAAAATGCATTGTGGGATTAATAGGAATAAAAATTCTAAGCAATCATCATAAAACCTTTATCCAATGCTTCAATAAATATTATGTGGTTTAATGAGAGTAAAAACAAAACATCTAATCAGTTTACATGGCCATTGCATTACTCATTATCCTGATGGAAAGAGCATGAGAGAATTTCAGGTCAGGTTTTTTTAGGTCTAGCTATTGCTGTTTAGATTTTGAACAGAGAAGCATTCACTTAATAAACTCATTCCACAATTAAAATTAATTTTATACACTTATCATATCCATCTAACCTTATTTAACAGAATTAGGCCCTGCTGAAAAAAAACTATAGAAACCCAACATAAACCATCACAGAAATTCTAATAAATTACATTAAAGTACTATTATATACTATTAGCTTTTGCTATTAAATCCATTATAAAATCCCTTTGTCAGTGTGTTCGGGCATTATTATAATATGATTAACACTTCACCAATAGAACCCATCCAATGTAGTTTTCTTTAAACCGTGAAAAACCCAGCTGAAACCGTGAAACCATTACAATACAATATATTTGTTTGTTGTCTATGTAACATCCCTGCTTCATAAAACAATAGAAATCATCATAGAAAATCTGTTGGTTTACATTGCAACATAATTAACTTTTTTCCATTAAAACCCTTATAAAGTTCTTTGCTGCAGTGTATTGTGGGCATTCAACTGGTAGAATCCATCGCATACCACTAGATATCATTATAGTTTCCCTCTAAACCAATACAAATCCTTTAAATAATGCAAACTCCAATGTTGTCTGTTGGTATATTATGGATTCTATTTGTGGAATGTTAAATCCCATTGGAATAATGTCCAAAACACACATGGTTTGTTGTACTATATTAATGGAAACCATTTGAATGACTTTGTCATTGTGATTGTTTCTATTTAGTTTCCTGTTCTTTCAGGAGAGAAAGAATAACTTAAAGGCAAAAAGAAATTCATACCGCAAGACAATCTTTAATCATAATGTATAAAATGATCTTGTTACTGTGCGAGTATATTACAGTGTGCAACTGAGCGTCATTACTTTGGTTTCTGGGACATAATAAATGCCATCTAAATATACAATGGAGCATTGTACCCGGCAGAAGATTTCTTCTTTATTTTGTTAACGTCAGACTAGGAATTCGAATCCTTGTGAAAAGTCAAAAGCGTTGGAATGAAAACAGCAGACAGTAGACTTATGAGAAAAGCGCAGTTATTATCTGAATAGAGCGCTTTGTCCTCATCATTTAAGCTCTCACTGAGACACAAGTCATTTTGTAGAGGCTGACAATAAAGTCTTTTAAAAGAAATATTTTTTGCGGCCTGTTGCATGGATTGGCTATTAAATATGAGCTTTGTTATTTCTTATCAGCTCAGTGAACTTATGAACCCTTATTTATTCGGCAGCGAGCATGCATGTTTACAGTATGTCGTATTTATATTCAGATTAACTCAAAAGTGAGAGCATAAACGTGCCCAAATACACCCATATAATGCAGAAAATCAGGGATATTGTGCACAAAATCAGGGATATTGTGCAACACATGTGAAGAGATTATTATATTTTCTGTGTTCTCTCTCTTTCCGCCCATCAACTGAATAAAAGTATGAGGATTGAGGGTAATGGAGTGTGTAATATTATAGAGATTACAATGAGGCACTTCTCTCCAATCCCTCGGTTTAAGCTTCTTATTGTATTTTCGTTTTGAACATGTTGAAAAGTGATTCTACGATTAGCTGATTCTGGGGTTAGATACTTCAGAGTTGCTCGGTTTCATGCATTTCAAAAGAGAGGAACAAATTAGATTGATCAAATAGATATTTTCATATTTTCATATTGTTTGTGTGTATTGAACATTCCATGCCTTTGGAGACCTGTTTTGCATGAGCAATAGCTTATCTTCTGCCGTGAGTTCTCATTATTGTATATTTTTATTGCCTTTGTATATTTTTATTGCCTTTATTGCCTTTGGGCAGTGCAATGGAAAAAAATCTTTAGGTTAAGGTTACTTTGACTCACATGTGGACTACATGAGTATGCAGTATTCAATAGAGTATACAATAAAATACACATACAAGTGATATTAGTCAGAGACACAGGTCCGTCTAATCGACTTCACCAATCACTGCTAGACTCAAAAAATGGCCTTGGGTGGCTTATAAACCCTAGTAGCTGGATCAAACTGAGAAGAGGAAATCCCTGCAGATTCTCACTGAGAAATTTTTATCCTGCCAGAGCGTTTGAGCCGGCACACCAGTAATTAATTGCAGTAAGGCATGGAGCCAGTAAAGGACAAGTGCTAAGAGATCAAACATGTCTCCAATTAAAATGGCTGGCGTAAAAACTTCATGGTGAGGCTGACTTTATGTATCAGTACATGTCGAAACAGCCGGATGAAAAGGAACAAGTGAATAGTTTACACAGGAATGTAACTCTAGTCTTTCAAAGAAAACAGGAGACGGAACAGGAGACAGAAAGCAAGAAGAGCTCCTGTTGTTCAGAGGTCAGGGCACTAGTAATGTGGAACGCTGATGCTGTCATTCCTAAAACACAACTCGGGGTCTGGATCATAAATTGGTGGGAATTAGGAAACAGTTTCTTCAAAGATAAGAATAATAATCTTGACTGTGAAATAACATACAAAAAACACTGTTGCACACATTGATCTGTCGTTTCGGTTCTGTGCTTGCAAAGGCTTTTGTTACCTGTAAGAATGACAGAGACTGTTAAATATGGTAATATGTCTGGTAGCATTTTGACAGTTACACCTACTGTCAGTCCTGTTGGACTAAAAAACTGCATAGTATGTGTCACTACCATGTTTGGCATTACAACACTCAAAACATGCTTTAAACCTGTAAGATTTTATTTTTTTCTGCCGGGCACAAAATAAAATATTTTAAGAATGTTGGTAACTGGCACTTGCATTGGTTTTGTGTGGATACACAATACAGTTTCAAGATTCTTTAAAATACTTATTTTAATAAATACTAATAATTAGTATAACAAAACCTCTGTGAAATGTGATGCAGGTTACATATGCAAAAAAACAATAAATGCAAAATAATAAACACAGACAAAAAGGTTTAACCTCATCATTTAGAGAAATCCCTTGAATTGTTTATGACGGGAAATATTTGGTCTCATATAACTGTTTATTTCTGTAAAATTTTTCACAAATAAAGTGCTTTATTTTTTTATGGAACTGGGGACTTTCCCTACCCATGAATTAATTTTTCCAATTGCTCAATCAACTAAAATAGGGAAGCTAGGGTGCACAGAGATTTGTGCTTGTGTCAGAAACGTAAAAGAATGCATACTGAAAATTATACATATTTTTTAAAGTGCCAGTTCAGTGTGTTCAGAGAATCAGAGAACTCCCCTTAGAATGGTGTAGAACTCTTTCTTTTTCAGCTTGCTAACCAGATGAAGTTGGTTTGTGAAAGTGTAAGTGTAGGTGGTCTCACAGGAGCCGTGATATTTTTTATTTACAGTTGACCATATGCAGGGGGACTGTAATGGCAGTCTGTGTGCTGATGGTTAGTGGCTTTGCCCTCCAGCAGTAATGGAATATGTATTTATGGAAAGTCCTGGAACACAACCTGAGGTTACGGCCCTTAGCTCTTGAAGCCAAGATTAATTCTGACATGTTTTGCTCATAATTGTCTCTAGCTGAATATTTTTGTGTTTATTTGGTGTTGTTGTGAAAAAAATCAAAGTATAACAGATGTCTTCAGAATTAATTTGAACAGGTTTGCATAAAGCAATATAAATTGTTGTTAAATTAAACCTGCTTGAGTTAGCCAAATCTATATCTCTCTCCGTGCCGCAGGCAGTTGAATAAGAACCTGCTATTGTTACATGAGTGAAAAAAATACATGATGTGACCAAGAGGTTGCATGAAAGTAAAACTAATATTTCATTTTAAATAATGGACAGTTTTTTGTTTGTTCAATGTTACTAGGTTGTTTTAAAATAAATGGTGAACAATTGTTATTGTTTTATTGGTGTGTGTGCATAATGTCTGTGTATTATGCATTATAAATGTGTATTGATAAATACATGGACGTACAAATATATTTCAACTATACATATTGTTATGTTTTTAAATATTTTTTAATATAATATTTGTATATCTTTAATAAATATTACATATTTTTTATATTAATTTATTGTTTTTATTTCAATTTACAAATCATTTAAATAATATATTGGGATGGATGTAAATTAATGCAACATTTTTGGAATGCACAGACATATATTATGTAAACACAAACCTTGATTTTGCATTGATCACTCGATTCATTGATTATTATGTAGTTTTATCAAATTGCATCCTTTTAATTGTTCATTACTGGGGCATAATTGATTGTTTGTTGTTCTTTTTTTCAAAATATCTACAAGATTTCTATTAAATGTGTATCCCTTTATTTCAAAATAAGAATCAAATCAAGAGCTTGCAATTAACAATTAAACTTGAACATCTGAATCGATACACAGCACTATTTATGATGTTTCTAGGGTCCAGTGGAGAAACACTTCGGGGGTACAGTTTATTTTGGGGCTCATAATTTTATCTGAGATTTATAATCTAACATTTATTATTATATTCTTTTTTACAACACTAAATCAAACAAATGGACGCCCATATGTCTCCAAGAAGTCAATAAGTTGTATGACAAGAAATCCCTTTTCCCCACGCATACAGATTAACAAGCACATTTAAAAGACTTGGTTCTACAGTTATAACACATGCATCTAGAGCAAATAAAAGAGCTTGTAAATAAATCAAATTAAATAAATGGCATTCAGCAAGATTTCAAATTATTTTTCCTTCTGTTCCTCTTTTGTCGTTCCCTCCTTCTAGGCATCGAGCTCTATCTGCACTGAATGAGGCCTGTGTGCTGCGGGTGTAGAATGTTGTATCGATAACATCAGACTGACTCCGCTCTGACTGCGGCAGGTGGAAGTCCAGGGGTCAGGTAACGGTGACATTGGATGTTTGTATGCCCAAACACACACGCACTGTCTTTCACATGCACGCTCACGCACACTCTGTGGATCGGAAAATTCCATTTGCCTCAGAAGACTGATTATGAGTCTTGGGTTAAACTCTGAATGTATTTGCCCACTTTGCACACAGGGGTCTTTGAGATGTGGGAAAAAGACTACATACTTTTTCACTGCTTGATTTTTTCTGTTTGCTCTCCTTTAAAGTTTTCTAAACATAACATAGAAAAATACTTGAGAAAAGAATTGCTTTAAGAGAATTCGGTGTGAACCAATTTGAATACTATCTCTTCTTAATAGTACTTGAAAATAAAATGAGTATGGCCCAAATCAGAGTATGTTGAAGGTTGTGGGTTCCAATCTCAGTGCCGGCAGAAAATGACTGACAGGCCCCTGAGCCCATTTGCTCTGCATTGATAATTCTAATAACAACTGCAAAATTCTTATAAGTCGCTTTGTATAAATCATCACATCTTCCAAATGAATAAATATAAATGTAAATGTTTAAACAAAGTATGACAAAGATTTCTGCATGATCTACATTTCTATTTTTCTTATTATTCTTGAAATAAGATGAATCCACTTTAGTACTGGATATGCTTGTAATAACTTTTATGTAAATATGTTTTTGTTCTGAAAACATCCCAAGTAAGCACATCGTGACTTGTTTTAAGGATATTTATAAAATTATCTTGACTGAAAGGGTTCTAATAATCTTATAAATCTTTTGATTTCAAGCCTTTTTAAAATGACTTTCGTAGACAAAATAAAATTGTGCCAACATATCAGTTTCTTTCATTGTGCAACAAAATTATATAGAATAATTATGAAATGGACCAATTAAGAGTCATAAATAAATGGGAATCAATCCCATACAAAACTTTCCTAATTCTAACCCAAGGGTGACAACTGATGCTAAAAGACGCTGAAAAATAAACATTGGACATACGTGTCTGTCTCAAAGTCAACTTCTAGTCTATGTTTGTTTATCCTGAGGACTATACTATAATAATGATACAATAATACCAATAATACAGTTTTTTATATCAATATTCAGTTGAAATAATCATTTAAAATGCATAATAATAAATAAACAATTTTTAGATTGGGCTGTGTAAATTCACATTTAAGATTAGCCAGGTTAAAGTTCTTCTAATGCGAACCCAAAATATGGCTAGACATCAGCGTTATCTTGCTACTTTGTAACAACCTTATTTCTTTTGCTTGTTATCAGGACTCATTAATAATTGTGTACCAGAAATGATCCAAAATGACATTTGATTATATTGTTCATTGGAAATGGTCATTTATTAAAATTGGTAAAATTTAGATATATTAAAGCGACTATCATATTTGAATGCATTAAAGTATCTTACAGTACCACTCTTTTTGCTTATACAAATATCTGCTTTTGAGCAAATGTATGGCTGTTTTTTGCTTGTTTTTTCAGTAACTGTCACATTTTTGTTTTACAGTCTGTGAGTCAGGATTGAATCAGCATGACGTTTGATTGACAGACAGCTTGGTGGGAAACAAGACCTGGGTAGAGTGAGAGTCCGATAACAGGAGTGAAAGCATCGCCACGGCAATATCATCTTTCACTCTTCTGTGCCACTCGTCTTTCTCAACATGGCCTCTGCAATGGCACAGCTCTTTTCCATCCCTGCCTCTTGAAACCCAACACATTGTAGACTGGTCTGGAAATTGTCTTCAGACAAATACTTAAACAAGCGTGTAAAGTTTTATATGTATTGTTGCTAAGTTGAGGAACTTACTTCTTAAGGATTCAAAGCAGCTTATTACACAAGAAACGTTTTACAAGGACATCTCTGTCTCTGGATTTATATGTTCCTGTGTAACGTGGAAGGCCAGTGCGTGTGGCTGGAGAGCCCGTCATGGCCAGACCTTTGCTGAAGATCCATCGCTATTTCCGCCGCAAGCCGATACGTTTCTTCTCCTTCATCATCCTCTACCTCACCGCTGGCAGTCTTGTTTTCCTTCACTCCGGCTTCTCCAGCGATTCCACCACCAGCGGTTCTGGGAGCGGACGTGACCCAGTTCTATCTGAAGGCGGAGCAGGTGCTCCAAGCCCTACCTCTAACAGTTTGGGAATTCTAGGGAGGGTGTTCAAGGAGACGCGGAGAGCCCCCAGGAGATTCGGGCCACCTTGGATGAGAGAAAATGGGGAGCAGGATGCTCCGGAGTGGGCGAGACGAGGAGATCACGGCAGCAGCTGGAACCATGGAGCCAAAGGTAGAACAACCAAAGAGATGGAAGATGGAAGAGGTAAGAACTAGTTCATAATTGCATTTCTGTTGAAATACATTTTTGGTTAGCATGATGTGCCACTTTCAGATTAGAATTGTATGTTTGTGTATCAATTAAGCAATTAATATTCAATAACACAAGCACAAACTATGTCATGGTTGTCCATAGAGCAGGTTTATTTCTGATACCAGCAAGTTCAGACATTTTCAGTGCAGAGTTGTAATGAAGTGTGTTAAAAAAAGTCAAGATACACAAACACACTGATTATTACAAGCTGATTGGCTTTCCAAGATCATAACACAACGATTCAGGAGCGGCTGAGTTAATGGAGGGTGGCAGTCTTTGAAGTTTTAAGCTGAAGAGATGAAGTGCCCTTTTCCTGATTGCTCAAATAAATAATACATTTTGTGTGTGTGTGTGTGTGTGTGTGTGTGTGTGTGTGTGTGTGTGTGTGTGTGTGTGTGTGTGTGTGTGTGTGTGTGTGTGTGTGTGTGTGTGTGTGTGTGCGTACTTGCGTATGTGTATGTGTATGTGTATTACTGCCTCTGAAAAGGTCGTTTTTGACCTTGTGGGGACATTTCTATGTGGAATCCAGCTGTACCAAATGATGCTGGGGGGTACTCTAAACAATTTAACGTTTTACCTTTTTGGGAACATTACTGTACACTAAGGACCTACAGTGTACCCTCAAAGGTACAGTTAAACATTCTGTACCCCTAATATTAAATGGCCACAAGATAGGTTAACCTTAAATGACCTCAGGGACAGAAAAGATACAGTTTTGAACAGTTTGAACAGTTTTTAGAATGATAGCAGCTTTTTATAAACTTTATTTCAAAATCCTATAAAAGCTGTTACCTATCATTAGGTACAATACATTTCTTACTAAATCAGAGAATGAATAAAAAATGTATAGATTAAAGAGACTTTGTGTTGGGCACTTCGCCAACTTACTGTATGTATTACAATCTGTAAAAAAGTGACACATGTTGGTTTCACATATCATACTGTATGTGACCCTGCCTGGAAAAAACAGGTTAAGACCGTAAAACCTAATTCTGAGATATAGAGCATCATAGTTTATTTTCAGCCACCATTTTCACTATGATTTCAATCTTTGACATGACCTTACTCAGTCAAAAAATGAATTAACATTCAATTTTCACAATTTGTATTTACACTATGCATGCATTTATGTGGAAAACTTTAAATCACAAAAAAAGACTAAAAAAGAAATTTTATATTTTATATTAAATACCATATAAAGGTGCTTTTAAGCGAGTCCTTTATAGCTGTGTGGAAAAAAAGGTTTAAATATAAAAAATTATAACAGTATCACAAAAAAAATTATTTTAATCTGGTTAAACATGTATTTTACCCACTGGAGATGTTCTTTTCAATACAGAATGGTCCATTTGATCCCTAGGAACACATTACATCATATCTGGCCCTGTAAGAAAGTGTGTTTGCTGAAGGATTTATACTATAAACCTGAACTATATGCAATTTCTACGTGTGGGCATAATTACATTTTTTATAATGCAAAACAATGCCAGATGAACATTCACACATGACCGAATGTCCAAATTTGACACAAAAACAGTTTCTTTCTCTGTAAAAAACATGAAGTACATCCAGAATAAACTCAATATGGGTTCATATGATGCTCAAACGAAACCCACAAAAAGGTAAGAGAAAGCCAATTAGTGGATTGTATGTCAGTCTCGGGTCATTACCTTTATCCAAAGCGAGGTTTAAGAGGCGAGAACAGATGGTTCTCAAACGTATCCCTCTGGGATTCTAGCAAAACTCAGCTTGATATACTCTTGACAGTCATACCATACAATATGTGTTACGCTTTTAAAAGCAACCTCTGAATAGCTTCAAAATTTGGAACACATTTCAACTCAGAGGAAGTCAAAGATAGGAGGACAAGCTCAGCCCTGCAAAATACTTCTTTTTACAATTTCTGCAATATCTTTACATTTTTGTATAAACTCAGTTACATAATTTTACATGTCCCTTCATAGGATATCACTGTAATAGAAAATGCTGTATTAAACTTGTATGGCTCATGTTTTAGAAATCAAAATCAAGCTTAAAGTAATATGGCATTGAGTTGTTTAAAATCTTTACACATTTCTTTGTTCTGATGAACACGGAAAGATATTTGGAGAAATGCTTATAACAAAACAGTTCTTGGACCTCTATCACAGTGGCATGAATGATTTTTTTACTTTATTTTTTTGGATCTTTTTTAAACTTTTTTTAAATAGTTTAAAGAATGTAGGGACAACAATAAGTTACGGGGTCATTTTGATTACCATTCGATTTTTTCCCCCACTATGTTAGTCAGTAGGGTCTAAATACTGATGCAAGCATTCTTCCAAATATCTTCTATGTGTTCAACCAAACAAAGAAATGTTCACAGATTTGCAACAACTAGAGAGAGACTAATTCATCACAGGATTTAAATTTTTGGGTAAAATGTACCTTTTATTATACTATTTACTATTTTTATTGTTCTAATACATAGCCTTAATGCTTATGGCCACACAAGCAAACCCTGGGAAGGAGAGAAAAGGATTAGGTTTACAGGCCAACACACTTCTTCCAATTCTCAATGTTCAATCCATGTCTCAACTCTGCCTCCTTTTGGACATTCACCATTATCAACTTAAGGCTACACTTGTGTATTCAATTAGAATGTTTTTAAACAACTCTCTATTCTTTTGGTAAACAGATTTCTATGCCTTACTACTTTCAAAATTGAAATCCAAAAACATCCCCGGTCTTTCATACATCCAAAGCAAACGCTTAACACAGACAGCGCACCATATGAGGTTGAGCACATCATCATTATCTCTGTAGTCATGCTGGGAGTGAGATTTTTCATCCTTGCACTTAGCTGCTTTACAGAATGCCAATACAATGTTAAGTGAATGGAGCCTGACTTGTTGATAAAGCAGATTAGTGAGCTAGCCTTCTGTCTGCCTGTACGATTAACTCGTGATCCACGCTGCTTTTTAGACAATGCAATTACCATAATGTTACACTGGTTGGTGTGTGTATAAGACACACTAACCCCTTCAGCAGCCCATCACAGCTAGTAGAAAAGACATGAAATCTTAATGGGGATGAATGAGATTATGGAGACAATGGATTGGATGCAAAAGGCATGTTGTGTGTGTGTGTGTGTGTGTGTGTGTGTGTGTGTGTGTGTGTGTGTGTGTGTGTGTGTGTGTGTGTGTGTGTGTGTGTGTGTGTGTGTGTGTGTGTGTGTGTGTGTGTGTGTGTGTGTGTGTGTGTGTGTGTGTGTGTGTGTGTGTGTGTCATAAAAAAATACTGTATTTAGAGAGCAAATGCCAGAACTATGCAGCTGTTTCAAATCGTGCATGTTTTATAATGTCGTGTCACCGCCTCAAGCAGTCCTAATGTGGCTGTATTGTATACCACACACACACACACACACACACACACACACACACACACACACACACACACACACACACACACACACACACACACACACACACACACACACACACACACACACAAGCATGCAATAAATTATAAAAGATACAAATTATAAGAAAGATTATTTGAGATTATTTAAAAACAGAGATTGACATGATTATATACAAAAAAATGGTAAACATAGATTCTTACTGTACTAATACTTAAAAACAATATTTGTATAATATTAAATAAGAAAAAAATAAGACGACACAAAATATATATACAAATATTAAAACAATTAACATGAAAAATAAAAATAAATGCAAAACTGAACGTGAATAATCGTTTAAAATGATTATTTGGATTTGTATAATTGTTAAACTTACAATAACAACTAATGGAAAAGCCCTACTATATAATATATATATAAATGGTTTTATAACATTTCTATAGGATAAACTTTAAAGCAAAATGTCTGGCTGTAGTTTCACTTTTTGGCCACAAGAGTTCGCTGTTTTTCAATATAAGAAACGATAAAGAGTGCTGCTGAACGATGTGTGCTTTACTTTCCAATATCCAATAATTTTGTGTACATTGAATACTAATTTTGACTTTCCGCTGTCCATGTTTCCGCATGTTTAACAGGCAGATGACAATGTTAAGTTTTCGATGTCTTTCTCCTTTCAGCAAAGTACATCGGTTGCTATGTGGATGACACGCTGAAGCGCGCGCTCAGGGGCGTGTCCTTTTTTGACTACAAGAAGATGACTGTGTTCCGTTGCCAAGACAACTGTGCCGAGAGGTAAGCCTGTCAAAATCTAAACATGTCATATCAATGTGTATAAATACACACACAAATGTCAATAAAATAACAAAAATGAAACATTTGCACGCTAATTTCAAAAGAGATTGAGACGTTTATTTGAGAGAAAGTAAGTAAAGCCTGCAAGTAATATGTTTAGAACGTATACCGGAAGTGACGTCACACATCTCTGTGTTTAGCTTTTTATTCATTATTTGTTATTTAATGTTTAATGTAAATATCTTTAATCAGTGTAGAGTCACTGAACTCCTCTCAGAGTGAATTATGGGTAATGTAGGCATTTTTAGTCTTTATGGATCTGGGAAAATCAAGCGTTATGGATGTGACATTAAAATGCTCTTAGATTGTAATTGCAACTGATAAATTTAACTAACTGATTATATTATAAAGTATGTTTTTATAGTATTAATACAATGGAAAAATGTCTGTTTATGTACAAGTTTTCTATTTTAAAATAGGTTAATACATCTGCGTTATGGACGTTACAAAGATGGACACCAATTTTGGGAGATTATAAACTTCTTAAGATTTCTGAGAATTAAAATCTACAAACCAGAATCCAAAAATATCCAACAAATTGCCAGGGAAAAGGTCTTTGTATAACAATAAATAATTATTATATTTTATTATTAATGTGTCCATTGATGAGCAAAATTAAGCATAATGGATGTAACAACCCTGAATATAGCCCTACATTAACAAGGAAAATCATCTAATAAAATAAAAATACATTTGACATTTATTCATTTGGCAGATGCTTTCAAGCAAAGCGATTTACAGTATTATGCAGTTGTCAATCATCACTGCAGAAGAATCAGGGGTAAGATGTCTTCTCAAAGACACTTAAGTCATTGTCTGCTGGCACTGGGATTCAAACCCACAACCTTCTTCTTACAAGTCCAACCCTCAAACCACCAGACCATAACTGACCCTCTAAACTGATTCTCAAAACATTTTCTGAAACAAAAACACACATGGGTATCTGAACCGACAAATGTTGACATCTTTATATTTTCATGATAAGGTTGACATTTCTAAGGAATTGTCCATATTCACTTCTGTTTTATTCCGGATACTAATTGGGATGCAGTTTCCTTTTTCCCTTCAGCCCTTTTTTCTCTCTTTAGTATTTCTTGCACTCTTGTTTCCTTCTCGTTTGATTTGTTCCTCTATTCACGCTTTCTTTCTTAAGTATTTGTTAACTCACTCTGTCTTTTGTTGGAAAGATAACAAACAGAAATAGAGAGAGAGATGTTGAGATTAATGGATGGTGGTGTGGAGGTTGTTAAAGTAACAGTAAGTCAGAAGTGGATTTAAGGGAACAGTAAAAGTAATGGATAGTGGGACTTAAGAGACTCTCAGTGCGGTGCGCCCACTCAGAGATTCAAGAGTCCTGTCACAAATAACACTTGAGAAGGAAGCCCAACCTGTTATCCTGGAGCTATGAGAAACAAACTTTCTGGCCCGGCTCAGTTTAAAATGAAAGTAATCTCAAGTATGTTTGGACTGCTGAATATATTCTCATTTTGGATAGTCTACAACAAATATTTAACCTCAAGTTGTTCAAACCTTGCTTTGTTGTGGCAAGCGATTATCACGATTATCTAGCATGAATACCCATTTGGAAAATAAGAAGTAAAAGAAAATGATTAGTAAATTAATTAGTTAAAATTCCAACATAATATTAAATTATTAAATGAAGTAAATAAAAAATAAATGTAAGAAATAAATTATTGTTTGGAGCCTAAATTTTAATTAAAAATCAATTATGAGTCATTGAACAGCTCTTTTCTGTAGACCACAAATCTTTTATTTTTGGGGCGCTATTGATCATCCTGGTAGATATTTTCTAGAATTAATAAGAATAAAAGTTTTTCCTCCGTGGTAGTAAAGGATGCCCGAGACATCCCGGTTTCTAAAATTCTAAAAAAATAATACATGATAGAATTAACATTTTTAGGTTAAAATCACAATTTTCTCCTAATAATGCAGAATAGTTTTTACTTTACTATAAAGTGAATACATTTTTTTCTCTGGCCTTGTGGCTCTTCTATTAATAAAGTACTACAGAAACAGTTCAAACAGAACAGTTTTATTTAAGAATGGTATTAACAATTTGTTATGTTTTATCAGAGGCTATCTCTTTGCCGGTCTGGAATTTGGAGCAGAATGCTACTGTGGTCATAGGATCCAGGCACCCAATGTGTCTGAGAGCGACTGTAATATGGAATGTAAAGGGGAGAAGAATAACCTCTGCGGAGGACCTAATCGACTCTCCATATACAGACTGGAACTGAGCCAGGAGTCAGCCCGTAGATGTGAGGACCTTTATACACAAACGCACACACGCACGCACGCACGCACGCACGCACGCACGCACGCACGCACGCACGCACGCACGCACACACACACACACACACACACACACACACACACACACACACACACACACACACACACACTGCTATGAATGCAAAGGAAATGGCACACCACAATCAATCAATTTGAAGAAATTAACTAAGATTTTAAAAATCTGTATTTACAGCCAAAGACAAAAATAAAGAGACCATTTCATAATCTGTTTTCTGATTTTAAAATGTAATATTTATTGTTTTGTGTATTTGTAGGCAAAATTATCAATTTTGTGTTATTTTTTAAACTAACAATATTCCTTTCAAATTTCAAATACAAAAATGGTTTCTATTTGCGTTTATTTGTAGAAAATAATTTAAGGAAAAACCGGTCAAACTAAGGCAATACTTAAAAATAAAGTTTGTATACATTTTTAAGCATACAACTGTAATATACATGTCTATATATATATATATATATATATATATATATATATATATATATATATATATATATATATATATCAGATGAACAACTATTATGTGAAAACCTTGATTTTTATCACAGTTTTTATCACATTTTATCACATTGTGTCTTGTTGTGATGTCAGTCTTTCACATTGCTGTTGGATGACTTTATGTGACACCTATGACACTGAAATGACCGGAATACTTCTAGAAATCCAGGACAATTGAAAATTTTGAATGGTCTCCTATTATTTCTCTGCAGCTTTATCTTCAGTTGGTTGCAGATAAAAGTATTTCTTTCAAAGGTTTGCCGCTCTTTGATGCCATTTCTGTGTTAACATGCATTACTTGCTAGTGTCGTTTGTGTAAAATGCTCTCTCAGGGTCGTGTTAGATGTAGTTGTGGTTGGATTTTAAGTTATTTATTCATTTTATTGTTTTAGATGGAAGTGCCATCTTCAAAGGATGTTTCAAGAGGCCAGACAACGTGACCTTGGCACTTCCTGTTAGTGCCGTCATTCTAAACATGTCGGTGGATAAGTGTGTAGACATGTGCACAGAGAAGGTAAGTTCTGTCTCTCTTGCTGATGAGTCTGTGTTAGAACACATACAGCACTTCTCCAGTAAATTAAGAAGATAAAATCGTTTCTTTATTAAATTCTTTATTAAATTTATCTGCATTCTTTATTAAAGTCAGAGAAACAGTTCAGGAATTTATTCTGCGTGAATGTACACTAGACCCAAAATGCTATCTTATTGGATGAGATGTCACTGTCTGTGTAAACAGCACATTTGAGTATTTAGTGTAAAAGTAATTCAGGTAATTTTAAGCATTTAACCAGCATGAGTCTGTGAAAAGGCTTTAATCTTTTCTTTGTATTTCTAGGAGTTTACTCTTGCAGTTTTGGCTGGAGAAAAATGTCACTGTGGCTTTCCCACATCTCTCTTCACCCTTCACGAACATGAGGATGAGGAGCTGTGCGTGCATCGCTGTGCCGGGGAAGATTTCGAGAGCTGTGGGAACAAAGAATTCTTCGTAGTCTACCAGACACAAGTCCAGGGTAATGTCACTTGTTGTTTGGACCAAAACAGCTGAATGACATACAGACAAAGTGATAACATCGTAGTGATCTTATTTTTTAGGACTATAAAGAGCATGTCACATCTCTTGTCACAAATTGTATTTTGTTAAAAAAAAAATTTACGCACAAAATTGTAATAGATTCATATACCGCACGTTTTATCAAATTTAGTCTTAATTTTCTAATTTACCCTTTTTTAACCTGCATGACTTTCTTTCTTTTCCAAAATGCAAAAGAAGATGGTAACCAAACAGCAGTGGCACCCATTCAATTCTATTTTATGGACACAAAACCAAATATGCATGAACTGAATTGGTGCCAGTTCACAGCATTCTTCAAAATATCTCCTTTGTGTTCTGCAGAGGAAGAAAACGCTATGAAAATTGTAAGAAATTATAAAATGGTGGTGTACTTCTGTATCTCTCCAGATAATCGGTGCATGGATCGGCGCTTTCTACCCACTCGTTCTAAGCACCAGGTTGCACTAGCCAGTTTCCCCGGAGCGGGAAACACCTGGGCCCGTCACCTTATTGAGCTGGCCACTGGCTATTACACTGGCAGCTATTACTTTGATGGCTCACTGTACAACAAGGGTTAGTTTGATTGAAATAAAATCATATATGTCAATGCTATTTTTACTCTCCTTTTGGCTCATTGTCTTTTACTGTATGTTTTGCATGCACAGGTTTTAAAGGAGAGAGAGATCACTGGCGCAGTGGTAGAACAATCTGCATCAAGACCCATGAGAGTGGGAAGAAAGAGATCGAAGCTTTTGACTCCAGCATCATAATGATCCGCAACCCTTACAAGGCCCTCATGGCAGAATTTAACCGAAAGTTTGGGGGACATATTGGATTTGCTTCTCAAGCTCACTGGAGGGGAAAAGGTAAGAGAATATGGAGACGTTTCTATTGACTTCTATTTATATTCTAGTGTATCTGAGAAAAGTCCTGTGTGATGAGCTTTTTATTTATAACCAACCAATAGTATATTGTAGAGAATTAAAATGTGTTTTTTGCTTATTTTTCTCATAAACCATTAACAGCTTTATTATGTTGCTCTTGTTTCCATGCCAACATCTTATTACTACTTTGAAACATCATTTGATTCACAGCTCTCTCTTACACATTTTTTTATATTTGATAATAAATTTGAGTTCAGAATAAAACATTTTTCAAGCTTATATTTGAATCACAGATTAAAATAAAAGTTCTGCCATCATTTATTTATCATTTTAAACCTTTATAGCTGCTTACTTGTGCAGAATACAAAATAGAATATCATGAAACTTTTTGGTAATGGAAAACCGTTGGTCCCCAATGGTTTGCATTGGTTTTGTTGCCATGCAAGACCAACATTTTTGGTTACCAATATCCATCAAACTTTTAAAACCTTTAAAGCTTGCCAAAGATTTAAATTCATATAGGATAAAAATGACAAAAAGATACAATAATGATAACATAATCATGTTCCATTTAAGTTAAGTTTTTATTTTAAAAAAAAACATAATTTCTTTCTCTCTCTCAGAGTGGCCGGAGTTTGTAAGGAACTACGCTCCATGGTGGGCATCCCATACGCTAGACTGGTTGAAATATGGAAAGAAAGTTCACGTAGTGCATTTTGAGGATTTAAAGAGGGACCTGTTTTCCAAGTTGAAGAAAATGGTCCTTTTTCTGGGGCTGGAAGTTTCTGAGGAACGTCTGTTATGTGTGGAAGGACAAAAAGATGGAAACTTTAAACGCTCCGGGCTGAGAAAGCTTGAATATGACCCTTACACACCAGAAATGCGTGCCAACATTGACGGGCTTATTAAAACTGTGGATACAGCTTTGAGGAAGAGAAACCTGTCTGGTGTACCTGAGGAATACATGCCAAGATGATACTTATACGTTTGATCTCGTTTTTAGCTTTAATTTTTTTCAGCTTTCCCCATTTTTTTTAGAATTTTAAATTGTTCCTCTATTGTAATTTTCCTCTTTGTTTTCTTAATATGGAGCTCTGCACATAAAAACGCTGCTGAACAAAGCCTCGAAAAAGTCTGAAGAATGGTGGTCTAAAAATACACTACAGATATTTATTCTTAAGCCATTTTTCTTCTTCTATTTTGCAAGTATATGAAATCACAAGTTCAATTTATCATCACAGAAAATTGTTGTTGGTTCTGTCCATGAAAGCACCCTTAAAGTCAGTAAGAGATCCAAAATACAGTCTAGATTGTTTATTATATACCTCTATTTTTCATGCCCTCATCTGACACTTTTGGACCAGATTACACTATATATAACAAGACTACAAACTACACCTCAACTCCAAGGACTACTGAAAATGCAGATAAATAGAACTCTCACCGTTTTTAACCGTAATTTTCTATGGATAAGAAACAGAATACGGTTTTCAGTTAGTAACACTTCTTAATTTCTGCAAATAATTTTATTTGGTTCTCTTAGTAAGGTTTTCGAATATACACAATATTTGCAGCAGGCAATCATTTTATGAATGAAAACAAAAAGCAAATCCTTTGTTTACAAATTTTGATGTAAAAATCAAGACCTCTTGTAAATATTAAACATTATATATGCCATCATAAGTTACACTGTCTGGTAAAGAAACAATTGATCCTGAAAATGAATATCTTTTTGTTTTACTCACAGCCTTGTGATGTTTTATCAAGAGCGGCATTACAATTCTGTGAGAATGTCTGCTTTGATTTACCAACGAAGAACAAGATACAGATCTGGCAAATATGAGAGAATTTTATTCTTTAGGTGAATTATTTATTAAAGCAAAATCCTATGTCCTTCTTTTGACCTTGTCTGAATAACTAAATAATTTCTATTCACCACATTTGTATCTAGTTGTTCCCTTTGGTAAATTTCTTGCTTTTCAGTTTCTGTTTATTTTTTTGAAAATTATTATATTATTTAAAACTGCAAATTAAAACACAAGACCATGTCAAAGCTTTGAAAACAAACATGAAGCCACGTGTAACTAAGATTAAAAACCTTACTATTAAATTTATTTGATTATAAGCTTAATCTAAAATAAATGATAGTCAATATATAGATATATATAGATATATACCGTATATATGTATATACAGAGAAAAGTAAATAAACAATATTTTTGTAAATCTCACCCTAAAGAATTTCACGAATTTGAAAGACAGTAAGCTTCATCTCTATTTTTACCAGTTTGAAATTTGAGTTGTATGCATTAGAAATAAATTTATTTTGATTGTATTTTGTATGAATGTAAGTAATTTCTACCAAATAATCAGAATGCTTCTGAAAGTCACAAGATTATTACAATTCTACAATTTTGAGAAACCAAGAATGCTGTGTGATAACATCTGGATCTACTTACTGTTAAGTCAATAAATTCTAAATTATCTGATGTCTGTCTGCATATTTTTACTTTACATTCAATTCATTTTTAATTCATCTGAGCCCATACAGGAAACCTAACAGTCAAGCAGCGAACCACACTTATGATGACAAGAATGAAGATGCTGCTGTACATGTTGATGTACATAACAAATGTAAATTTACAAATGAAGAGTCCAAAAGGCCAGTTGTTTATGGCTAATTGGACAATTGTTATAGGAAGGGTGCTGCAGAAAATGAAATCAGATAAAGCCAGACTCAGGTACCAGGTGTTGATAACTGTCTTCTTCATCTTGAAACAATCCAGATCACTGCTCCATTTCCAAAGATGCCAAGCAGGAAAATGATGACATTCAAAAGAATTGAGATTGCACATGCTGTTTCCTTGCAATGCTCAGGAGTTAACACAGAAACATGTGTACCTGGTATGTAAATATTTTGAAGGTTGTCATAGTCAAAGTCGCCATTCTCATTGTCATATTCTTCTAGAGTTTGGTTCATGTTGTCTCTATTGCCGAGAGTAAACAATCAGAATTAATAGACAGAAATATTCTGTAACACATACAATATTCCGTTTATTCAAATGTATGTAACTGTTTATGATATATGTCATATATTTCTTGGAAAAAAAATACAGTAATTAACTTTATATCCCCGACATCTGTCTATACAATAAACATAGAGCTGCTGAAAAAATGTATGTGTTGTGACCTATGTGACATTCACATAGGTGTAGAATTATGTCTAAACTAAGAACCGATAGACACGCACCTCATGTTGACACGTGAGCATGCATGAAATTCATAAGACAGAGAAGTCTACAGGCTTTCATACAACAAACAAATCAACGTCTCAAGTTTCATTAGACATTCTGAACAATAAAAACAAAACACAAACATTCAGCCAAGTTTATATTGTTAAAGTGTTGCATTTTCTTATTAGTCTACAGGCTTTCATACAACAAACAAATCAATGTCTCAAGTTTCATTAGACATTCTGAACAATAAAAACAAAACACAAACATTCAGCCAAGTTTATATTGTTAAAGTGTTGCATTTTCTTATTCATAACATCCATCTGCAAAATTATTCTGCTCATTATATATCCATATCAGGTCAATCTTCTGCAGCCTGTTTGCCTGAAGAGATCATATTATATAAAGGTTTACCCTTGCTCTACATCCACTGTGAGAAATTACACTGGGAATGACTGATAAACTTTTTCTGCAATTTTGGGACGAAATACAACAGTTCTACAGAATTTGCTTTTGAACAACATCCAGCAGTTGTCTAGGAAACAATAATCCAAGGTGTGTTGTAACATCATGTTAGTTATTTTACCTTATAAAACATTTGGAGATCCTGAAATGAATCATAAGATCTGATTGTGATCTGACAAAATCACAGATGTAAATAGTAACAAGTTTCTGCAGTCAAATAATTTACAGATTTCATCCTGAACAAAAGCTATGCTTCTTGTTAAAATTCTAACAAAAACAGTTGTTATATTCCAGGAACAATTTAATCCCACAACAAAAGAGCAAAGCAACCACATCTGACCTCTACAGCACACTACCCATCAGAAGTTTTGGGACATTCTTTTTTACAGTTTATTGAGCAATAAACCTATCAAAATTCTGAACATAAAACAAAGGAAACAATGCTAATTATATCGTAACTAAAATAAAAAAATAAAAATAACATATTATATTTTAATATCTTTAGTGTAGTCACCTTTTGACTAGAATTTGCAGAAATGTTTTCTTGTCATTTTATCAAGCAGCTTCTTAAGTTCTCACTTTAGAGTCTTATTTTTTAAAAACATTTTTGTAAATTTTGTCGTGGAAAATAAACATTTACGAATTCACCTTCAGATAAAAATAAAAATAATTTTTCTCAAGTATCCAAAACATAAACTTTTGGCTGGTAGTTTGTGAGTAATATAGGGTGCAGTATAGGTAACACACACACATATATATGTGTGTGTGTGTGTGTGTGTGTGTGTGTGTGTGTGTGTGTGTGTGTGTGTGTGTGTGTGTGTGTGTGTGTGTGTGTGTGTGTGTGTGTGTGTGTGTGTGTGTGTGTGTGTTACCTATACAGCACCCAGTATAGGTAACATAAAAATACAGCACCCAGTATAGGTAACAACTATATACAGCACCCAGTATAGGTAACATATATATATATGTGTGTGTGTGTGTGTGTGTGTGTGTGTGTGTGTGTGTGTGTGTGTGTGTGTGTGTGTGTGTGTGTGTGTGTGTGTGTGTGTGTGTGTGTGTGTGTGTGTGTGTGTGTGTGTCTGTGTGTGTGTTACCTATACAGCACCCTATATTACTCACAACCTACCAGCCAAAAGTCTGTGTTTATATAGTTAAATAGTTAGTATATATATCTATAATTTATAAGATAAAGGCTTACAATGGAAATAAATAGTGGGAGTCAACATTTAAGGTGAATCAAAAATGATTTAAAGAGGTTCTAAGATAAGAAATGGTGGTTTTAAAAGTCATGATAAAGTTTTGATTGACAATATTAAGCAGTGTTTATGCCTTCACTTAAAGTGGCAGAAACACAGAGATGAAACAATGTATAAATGTGGCCACAAGACAGCGCCTTTTCTCTATTTTATAAACTTCTTTTATTTTTTTATTTTGCAATTATACACAAATTATTACAAACATATACATCTCACAAGAATAATAAAGTTAGATATTATGGGTATGCAAAAAATAAAGAAAGAGAGAAAAAATCAAATAAATAAAAAAATGACAGAAAAAAGTAAATTCAATTAAATTAAAGTTCATAATTTGGCTCGGCGTTATCCTATTTATTTACATAAATGTGATATTTTTTAAAGTGAAATGTTAAGTTGTGTAAGAAAAGGTCACGACCTCTGTTTTATAAATGCCAGAGTTCGCTGTTGAACGCTGTGGGTCACTGGGTCAAAGGTCACGCACACTGGAAAACATGTCTGGCTGTGAAAGAAATAAAAGGTAATGTTGAAGAAATGTTTATTAAAACTTTAAGGGTGGTTTATGTCAATTTTAAATTGTTACAATCAATTGAGATATTTAAGATTACATTTATGTTAAAGTTTACATTAAATTTTATTTATTTATTTAGATTTTTTAAACATTATTTTAACATGTAAGGACTTAATATGTGAACTATATTGTTATTTCCAACCTGTGTGACTTTCTTCTCTCCAGAATGCAAAATAAGATATTTAGAAGAATGTTACCAACCTAACAGCAGAGGGACCCCAGGAACTCACTTTGTAAAATAAATAAAAGATACAAATTGACAGAGAGCATGAAAATGATAACCTATAATATTAAGGGACAACTTTCTATTTATGACATTAAGGACGCACTAAGGTTAATTTAATATACGATATATTGGAATATGCGGAATCTGAACGTACAACAGCTTCTAGGACTTGATGTTTTTGTGAATGTCTTTCTTTAGCCTTATGCACACTTTCACTTCTGTCCTTCTCTTCCCTTATTCTGCATCTTTCATTTTATCTTAAGTATACTTATCGCATTACCCAAGTGGACTAAACCACATCTGAATTATGAATCTGATAAACAGAGAGAGATCCATGAAGACGGAGAGAGAGAAAGGATGCAGCTGAATGTTATTTGAAAGGAACAGACATAAACCTAGATTTAAAAATTAAAGAAGTCTAAACATATCTGTTTGCTCTCAGTGCTGGCCGCCTATTTAGGAAAGTTTAAACCCATAAAAAAAGCTGGAGATACGATAATTCTGCCAGGCAAACTACACAGATCATCTCTTACATGATGATCATCTTGGTACATTTGAACAGGGATTGTTCTACTTATGTAATGTATACATTTAAATTTTATAAAAGGTAAGGTCACATCAAAGTCATGGAAAAATCATTAAATGTATTAGTTAGGTTTTGTGCTTATTTTACACATCAGAATTCTAATCTTTTTATGTATTTAATTTTTCCAAAAAAACAAAGAAATGTTCCTATTTAAAGTTGGTGTGGGAGGCCGTAGTAACATGCATGTGTAAACTTTGATTTACAGATGATGTGACCAACAATCCTCTGCCTTCTGTACAGTATGAACAGGCATTGGTCCCTATTTTTGTAGATAAGGCCGACACGTTCTTTTATTGCTCATTTTATTAATCACCAAGCATGAAAGAAGAGAACACAGCAAGTGCAGGTCAAATGTCACATCTCCGTCAAGCTTATAGAGGAAGTTATATACATGTTCATCTTAACAATGCGCAAAACTAACAAAATGTATATTTCACTGGTTTCAGAAAGAAAACTGGTTTGCACATGCTGTTGTCATTAATTTATGTGTGTTCCTTTATTTATCAAAGATATAGCAAAAGCAGAAACATGTGACATTCCATTTTCTGTATCCTGAATAAGCACTTTCTTCATGTGACAGGATGTCTGTGTGCGTCAGTAGGGATAAACAATGCAAGCAAATACAACAGTTGTCCAGGTATTGCTGGAGTGTTATGAAACTCGTATAGAGGCTTTACTTATTATTTAAATTATAAATTATTGTATATTTATTTAAATATGTAATTGTTTATTATCAAATTGTATTTATAGATAAACATAAACTTTTTGATCAATTTTAGAAATGTTTATTTTGTTGTTTTGATTCAAGTGGCATCTTCAAACAATGTTAAAAAGGCCATGAAATGTGACCCTGGCACATTCTGTTTACACTTTCATATAAAATGGTAAAGTTTGTTAATGTATTCAGAACATGCATAGCTGATGTCTCGCAGACACTCTTGTCTGATATGTGTTTTAACAAACATGTCTGTTGTGGAATTTTTCTGTGGTAGCACTGGCTAGGGGAAAAATCTGTGCATTTCTCAAGTGTGAAGACTATACCCTACCAGACACAATTTCAGGGAAATTTTCATTTGTTTTGCATTGGGACCAAACCACAAACACAGAGATATCATCACAATGGTGTGATTTGTTGGGATAAGAACACATGCCTGGTCAATACAGGAGCACATCTTGTAATGTGTCATAAGATAAACCCTCAAAGCGTGATCTAGATCATAATGTGAAACATGTTGTGTTTTATCGCCCTAAATAAATTTGCATTGTTCTGTACAGCTACTCGCTTAAATATTTGATGTTCCAAGAACAAAGAAATGTCAAACGAAAAAAGTTGTCAGTTTTGCTTTCATTTTTTTTATCATTACTCTACAGAAAACAGTATTGATCAGAGTTAAGTATTCTTGGCGTGCTCTATCTGCAAGTATGTGTGTGATGTTGTGTGCATTTTTGATAGATTATCAGTTTTGGTTGACCACACACACAGTTGCTACATTATGTTTCCTACTTTACAACAATTCTTTCTACTGTCAAACCGTGTTGCCTCCTAACTACATATAGAAGCTTATGAATATCAGATTTTCTCTTATCATAGTTATTGCATTACTTAAAGAGTTTCAATAAATATATAATATTAATTGTGATTTCTATAACACAAGTGAAATGACCTATTTGTCAGATATGGTCACAGACTCCCGAACAGGGGTTAGGCCCAGGGGTTAGACTCTCTAACCACTAAGTCACGACTGCCTTTACTTATACTCAAAAACAGTTCAGTAACCTTTGCCTGATCCAGTTATATGTCCAATTATAAAGTATTGTAATAAGTGCGCATGATCTGAAGGTATTGAAAGAAACCACTAAGACTGAAGATCAAGGCAAGCTCATTTTATTTCCTGTTCTTTGTCTGACAATCTTCTGCTCTGTGGTTCAAAACTGACTGGTCATCATGTACTGCTCATACTGAATTTGAAAGTTAAGCACAATACCGCCACTGCATCATGACTAGAAGAAAAACATGTATTGTTGTTAAGTTCATCAATGCAGTTTGCAGATGGTTTTATCCAAGGTGACTTTTATATACATTACATGATACTATACATTTATTGTTCGAACAAATAATTTTTTTTCCAAAGTTACATTGCTACATGACAAAATTGACGTATCAATTAGGCAAAACTACATTATTATAAATGAGTAAGCGAAAATTGTTAATTCTGTCATCATTTTCTAACATTTTCTTACTTTCGTTGAACATATTTTAAAGAGGATTGTAACTGGCTCCTTTTCGCTTGCACTGGTTTTGTGTCTGTATAATAGATGGATGAGCTTTATTCATCACAACACTGTTATATGCCACAGAATTGAAGTAAATGGGTACTGTTATACTGAACTTTATTTAAAATATCTTGTTTGTTTTGCAGAATAATGAAAGTCATGCATGATTGAAATGACAATATCGGGAATAAATGATATTTTTGTGTAAACCCTCCATTCTTTGAATTTGTAAATAGTTGAGATGAGTAAATAATGATGTATTTTAATATTTGGTGAATTGTCAATGTAGACAAATGGTGTACATCATTTTTTGCAAAGTTTTCTAGTTTAAATTAAATTCTTATATATTTTTTTCTTTATTACGCTACATGCACAGGTTTCAGGACAGAGAGAACCATTTCCTTCAGGCTCATAAGAGTATCCGTAAGGTGGTCCTCATGATATCTGGCTGACATTTTGGATTGTCAGGTTCACCGGAGGAGGAAAGGTGAGAGAACAGATAATCATATGTTGGCCATAATGGGTCAACATCAGGCCATGTAGTTTCTAGTGGCTGTTTTCTTTTATTTATGTATAACTTATGTTTATGTTTATATATGAGTAGTGTGTCCACTCAGTTTTCTTTTTTAAAAGATTGAAAATATGCTCATATTGTATTCAAATGTTGTGTTAAATCTCAGATTTCAAGCAGCAGTTGACTTTAAGGCTAGGTTCACCGTACTTTTTAACACATTCTACACAACACATCTCAGCAACTCTACCACGGCTGTTAAAAGTTCATTTTGTTTTAAAATCCCCTTTTACTCTGTAAAAGACATTACAAATCTGTAGAGAAAAGACATTTGTTCTTTGCAGATGGAAAAAGAATCGATGGATCTGGTAAACTAATTGTGCAAAGTTGTTCTTACCCTCAGAACAGTTCTTTTTTAAGCAATGATTGCCTCTTGCTCTGGTTCTATATATTTTCCCATAGAGAAATACTGTGATGCTATCAAAATGAGAACTCTGTTGTCTTTTTGTTTTTCTTTCAGGTTTGATTTTGTTGTATTAATAACCACTCCAGATGATTGAGCTGGAAGACAATGGAGTCCCAAACAAACAACAAAAACTTCTTTAGAACTACCACAATAACATTAAGAATAATGCACTTTTTTTTCTTTTATATATCTTTTGCAATCTTAGCCTAGTTTTACAAGCAATGGTGAACTTGTAAAGATGAACTGGTTCTCCTGATTGGGCCTGGTTTCTCTCAAGGTTTTTTCTCGCCTCTTCTCGTACTGCCCGTCAGGAGTCTGCTGTCATCAGCCTTAACTGCACTTATTATAAGTAATATTTAAATGCTTTAAGGTTCTTTCTGATGCCACAGATTTTGGATGTGGCATTGTTAGATTGAGACGTGTTCAAGCATCAGTTAATTGAAAAAGTCACTAGCCGTGACAGCTTACATGAGAAGTCAAATTAAAGGAAGGACATGTAAGAGTCACAGATAACAGAATTTTTATGAGATATATACATAAACAGAAACAATATCTTATTTGTGAATAGTCTTTATTGTTTTTCTTGATTTATGTATATCTCTACTTTTAGTTTTCGTTGCAACACATCCAACGTACATTAGGCCCATATTGTGGCAATACAAAATTATGTAATTTAAATTCTAATTTTAAATTTAAAAGAAAATGGTGCTGTCAGTCTTTACTGCTCAATATAATAAATATACAACAACACTCATTAAAGCTACGAAAACATTGAATTGTTCTTTTATTTTGTTCTTTGACAAACATTTTTGACAGCAATAACAACCGCTGGTTAAAGATTGTGGTCACTTTAAGACCTGTTGCTGTAGTCAGTTCTTATGCGCTTCATAAAAGTCTTTGTATAACTTGTTAATGAATCTGCTTGCGGAAATGCTAGACAACGTGCTTTTGGGCCTGTGTGTCATGTGTCTTTTCTTCATGTAAGAAGTAAAGGGAAGTTATTACTGACAGATTCTGACGCAGCCTTTTATTGTATTGCGTGCAGTCCTGTATCACAGGCAGAAGCCATATAAAATCATGCCTAAATAGTTAAAAGTCAAATATATAAATAAGACTTTACATTATATCTCTCTTGCACTTGACGCAGCAAGTTCTGGTTTAGTCTATTTACCTTTATCTTGTCACCAAAGCGATGCACAGGTGGGGAATTCCACATCCATCACAGGCCCATTTTTCCTCTTCAGTATTGGAAAATTGCGTCAACAGCTTGAGGTTTGTTCTCCATGGTATGTTGTTGTTGATTACTTTCGGGTTTCTTCCCACCAGAGCCTTCCTGCTACTATTGATTTGTTTAACATTTCAACCGATTTGAATCATCATACGATTTCAACTGGCGATGTATGGTTATATCCCTAGTCACTGCATATACATTAACAAAGAGAGGTCAGTGCAAATCATGAAGAGTGCATTCGTGGCCCAATCAACAGAGAAGGTTGAATGTGTCACAATCTATGTTTCTATACATCTTTTGATCCCTTTAGCTCACTGGGTGAAAGTGCAAAATGGCAAAAAATTGGAAGACAACAAACTTCTTAAGCTTTACTTGAATGGAAATTTACAAACCAGCAGTGATACAAATCCAACAAAAGACCAAGGGATAGTTTTTTTTAGAATATACTATTTACTTGTCTGTTTTGAAGCAAAATGTAGCGTTATGGACGTGACAATCCTGAACAATAACACAGCTCTTACTTGACTATGAACAATCATGCACTAAAGAAAACAATACTCTTAAAACTTAAACAAGAGAGACTTCACATGGGTATTGAAACACCAAATGTTGACAAAACCCCTTGTGTAATTTTAAGAAAAGAAGGTGAAGGATGCTCCAGGCTGTTAAAAATATTCTCGAAAACATCTTGCCTGTTTATTTGCCATATTTTAAATATAACTTTCATTAGAATACAGTTTAAACCCACACACACACAGGCACACAAACACACACGCACGCACACACACGCTCGCACACACACGCGCACGTGAATACGCACTTTTTTATGCTTACTGGAAAAGCTATGGAAGATATAGAGTTATCATCCCGTTTAAAAATTGTATTTGTGTTAAATGATTTACTTTTCAAAAAAGACATCTGATTTGTTACAGTGAAACTTGCTGCAAACCACAACACGTACCAAATAAAGAATATTTCTCATAAATGATATGTTTGTGTCTCTTGCATTGTTAAAGATCATTTTCAGACCGCTGTTGACAGTCTTTGCTCCCCATAAAGGGTGATAGAAGTCCCTTGGAAACCGCTTCTGGTCTCCTCATCAATGGCACTCTCAATCTTTGACAGAAATGAATAGCATTTCTTCTTTAAATCCTTGGCCATGAATGCATAGATGAATGGGTTTAGACAGCTGTTTGCACAAGCAATAGTACCGGTTACATATTGTGCAGAGTGAAATACAGAGTTATGCTCAGTTACACCCAACTCTATTATAGCAACAATATGAAATGGCATCCAGCAGAGAAAAAAAGTCACTACCAGAAGGGTCATGATCTTGTAGGGCTTGTTAGATTTGGATCTGTGGTTCTCTCTAAGTTTACAGATCAGGATGGAGTAACACAAGCAAATACTCAGGAACGGAATCAAAAACCCGAATGTAAATCGAATGAACACTGCGGTGTGGTGATGTTCCTCATATATGTTAAAACATTTTGTTTTTGTGACATATTCGATATTTCTGAATTTTGCTGCTGGTATACTAAAAAAGGATGACAAGAGCCAAGCCAACCAAACAACAGCGGAGGCTTTTCGTATAGAACGATTATTCTGAGCCCATACAGGAAACCTGACAGTCATGCAGCGGTCCAGACTGATGATGACAAGAATGAAGATGCTGCTGTACATGTTGATGTACATCACAAATGATGTAAATTTACAAATGAAGAGTCCAAAAGGCCAGTTTTTTATGGCTAATTGGACAATTGTTATAGGAAGGGTGCTGCAGAAAATGAAATCAGATAAAGCCAGACTCAGGTACCAGGTGGTGTTAACTGTCTTCTTCATCTTGAAACCAGCAATCCAGATCACTGCTCCATTTCCAAAGATGCCAAGCAGGAAAATGATGACATTCAAAAGAATTGAGATTGCACATGCTGCTTCCTTGCAATGCTCAGGAGTTAACACAGAAACATGTGTACCTGGTTTGTAAATATTTAGAAGGTTGTCATAGTCAAAGTCGCCATTCTCATTGTCATATTCTACTAGAGTTTGGTTCATGTTGTCTCTATTGCCGAGAGTAACCAATTAGAATCCAATAGAAAGGAATGTTCTATAACACAAACAATATTCAGTTTATTATATTTTATTGTAAGTCAACTAATGAAACATATTTCCAAAAAGACAAAGCTATAATGTTAAAAACATGAAAAGAAATATGACCGAGCAGAAAGATGGCTCATGGTGTTCTTTCATTGAAGTGTTGTCTGATTTGCCAAAACTATTACATAGTGTGCCGTTGTGTATCTTTCCGAACCTAATATTCAGGTATCTTAGCTGAAAATACTGCTGATTGAAATGGAGATGTTTTTGCAAACATATTTTATTTACATTAGCTTCAATATTTATCCTGATCAAGCCAGTTATGACAAGTCAACAGAAATGATGACGCTTGCAAAGTCTTTGTAATGTTTCCTATGAGCCTTTTGATCACAATCCACACATCCCATTCAGTGTTTAAACCGCAAATTTACAATAATTGAATAATTGAAATAATTAAACCCAAGTTTTAATATAAAAGGGTCAAATTAATTAATATTGTCCAGTTTGAAAAGTTTGGTATTTGTAGAAATTTGACGTTTTTTATTTTTGTCTAATAACACCTACTGCTGCATGTTTTAAAACAAGTTGTCAAAACAAGTCAAATGCATAATAATGCCATATTCTTCTTATTGCTATAATTGGTGCATATTTATTTATATCTTATTACATCTAAAGAAGAACTCACCTCCCCCAGTGCTGTAAGACAATGCCGTGTGCGAAGTTTCACATTCAATATGTATACAGCATTTCTTCTGCTCTGTTGTGTACAGATATGATACAGTAAGTTCCTCTGTTAGATGTGATCAAAGTTCTGAGAAATAAGATGGTCACACTTAACAAATGCCCCCTTTAAAATACCTCTAGCTATCTGATGTGAAGCAGTTGGGTGGTTTGAGGTTAAAGCTAAGAACGTGTTGCTTATGTGCAACAACTTCTCATGTTTTACAGTCCTAGCCATAATAGGATTGATTCTGTTGCAATGAATGAGAAAATATTTGTCAAAGAAAAAACTTTATTAGTAACACCACAAGGTTTAGTTTAATACCATGTTACAGTTATTTACAAACATGCAATGAAGATGGTATCGTTACACATTTTTAGAAGAATCAAATGTGAAGGCACAGTTATATACTGCTTTCATGATTTCTTTTTTCCAACACTTAATGAATTGAACAACAATAGACAATGGAGTTAAAAATCTAAAAACTTAACAATCTTAACAAAGATGTTGCCATGAAAAGGACCAATGAAATATTTCTGCAGTAGAGTGAGCCAATCAGTCCATTTTACATTCACATTTAGACATTTGACAGATGTTTTGTATCCAAAGTGACTTAAGTGTACTACAAACTTGAATCTGAATTTGTGCAATCCTTGGGATCAAACCCATGACCTTGTGGTTGCTAGAGTCATGCTCTAACTACTACATTACAGGAAACTTCATGCATATTGATGCTTTTATCTCTAGAAATCATCCAAAATATTATATTACACCTTTTATTGACCCTTATTTGTATATACTGTTTCAGTCTTTATATATGAGTCGATGCTCTAGTATCTACAGAGCTTGAGCGAGACAGGTATCGGCTCATCGTCCGCCCGTCCTCTCCTATTGCATTCTCAATCTTTGACAAAATAGAGCTCTTAAGTTTCTTCCTAAAGTCATTTCCCATGACAACATACAACACAGGATTCATAAAGCTGTTGGCGGCAGCGACGGCACTTCCAAATCTCAATCCATGGACTACGACCTCATGATTATGAAAGGTGTGGTATAGCTCAATGAGCACAAATGTGTGGTACGGCAGCCAGCAAAAGAAGAAAGTCAGGATGAGAGCTGTCATTATCCTAAATGGTTTGCTGGACTTTGCCATCTGCGAAGCTCTCAGTCTGACAATGATGATGGTGTAACAGACAATGATGAGAAGAAACGGAATCACAAATCCAAAAACAAAGCGACTCAAAGCAATCACTTCATGAGCATGTGGGCTGGAATTGTAGTTGTTCATACACCGGTTTGTACCCATGTGATTCTGGACGTCACGATATACCATCGAAGGAATGCTTAGAGCCGCGGAGACGACCCATGCAAACACGATTATGAACGATGCTTTTCCGATAGTGCGATGATTCTGCGCCCAGACCGGAAACATAACGACTACACATCGATCCACACTGATGACAACGAGGAGGAATATGCTGCTGAACATATTGAGGAACATAACGAAGGACGTGAACTTGCACATGAAGAGACCAAAGATCCAGTCGGAGGTCACGTGGAAGACAATGTTGAAAGGTAAACAGGAGCAAAATATAAAGTCAGATACAGCCAAACTCAAGTACCAGGTAGTATTGACCGACTTCTTCATGGTGAACCCCGCAATCCAGATAACAACGCCATTTCCTCCGATGCCCAGCAAGAAGATGATCACATTGACCACCAGCAGCAACATGCATAGAAACTGAGTAAAACATGGGGTGGTGTGGACTTTAAAAGAAACTTCCTCATCTACGGTTTCTGAATAATTGTAGGTGAAGTTTTCTAAGTCAGTGTAATCAAACACAAAATCTGAATCCATTTTAATTCACGTTAGTATCCTTTCCTTTAAACACACAAAAAAAGACATTTTTGTTAACATATACATTTACATTTAGGCATTTAGCAGATGCTTTTATCCAAAGAGACTTACAATAGTCGAGGAGACAATGAAGCGGTAAATAGCCTTAAATGTATTAAAAATAAAAAAGGTTGCCAGATTAGCAGTTTTTAGAAATATTTAAATTTGTCCAGTGGTATGACGGCATGAATGTACCAAAAAAAGAAATCTCGCTTATACTATTTTAAATAACAGACATAAATATGGAACATATGAAATAACTAACTTGTTTTCAAATTTGTTCTATTACACGATAGGACACAGATATGAAAATATATTCTGTAGAGTTTAAATATAGAAAATAAAAATATTGAGTAGAAAAACTGAGCATAAACGTCCAAGGTCAACACTGATGTGTGGCTCAAAGTAAATATGAATGATTTTTTAAGATTAACAAGGCAGTTTCTCACCTCTGTGTCTCACCTCAGTATCTCCCGCATAACTGTGCCAAAACAGATCTAACATCTGATAAGTGTAGCCTCTTTGAGAACTGGTGTCATACTCCCTCTCTTGAGCAATATTGTGCATGACTTCATACTTCAGCACCAACTTCTGCAAAAACCCTTCCACCACTGTGTTTGTTTTCCTCATCAAAAACATTCCCTAATTTCACTTCTTCATTTCGTTTCTTTTACTTGCAGGACACATACTTCACATAAGACAGATTATGACACAGAAGTAACCTTTAAATGAACAGAACTCATGGGGTCAGGGACTGTTAAAGAGGTGTAAAGACAGGTTTAGGGAGCTCCTATTTTATATTTAATTGAGATAAATGGGAAATGTGGATTGCATTAATCGGAAATGCGAAATCTTAGATGTTGACCTGTTCAATGGCAGATAGTCTGTGTGTGGACAATGGAGGCCAAGTAGTAACAAGCAACTCCCCTCCCAATGGAAATGTTAAGAGGAAACGTCCTCCTCCTCTCTCACGGTGTAAAGTTCAAATGTTATCCAAAAATTGTTTCAATGACCTTTGAGGACAATCACGGGTCAATTGTGTTATGAGTCTATTAACGTGATACATGAAATCTGGGAGATTGTGGTAGTAGTATGAGATCAATGATGAAGATGCAGAGGGTGACTTTGGGATGTAAGCTGATGCATATAATAAAAGTTCATCCACAGGTTAACATGGAACAAGAAACTAGGATGTCCACAAACAAACATGGAATTAAACATACACCAATGACTGATCAAATACAAAGGGGGTTCCCGAATAGGGGTTTTCTTAAACCAGTACTTGGCCATTTCTTACCTCGATACCTTACAAAACATTGTCACTGCAAGTTGTGTTTAGTTTGGACATCTCTTACATGTATAAGCAATTGCCCTCCACCCCAAAAAGTCCACAAAACATTTAAAATGTCATGAATTACTCACCCTCTAGTTGTTCCAAATCTATACAAAAACTTGTCTGGTTAAACCAGGGAAATATTTTTGGAAGAATGCTTGTAACCAAACAGTTCTTGGAGCCCATTGACTACCATTGTACAAAAAAAGACACTATTTGCTGTCTTTAAAAATACTTTTCATTTTTTTAGTTAAACATTAAAAATAATATATTAATATCCAAGAACTATACGGTTATAAGAATTCTTGCAAATATCTTCTGTGTTTTTGGGGAACTATCCTTTTTAAGTAAAATAATGAGTTTAACTACTTAGCATTTAACCTGCAGGATATTTGTTGCCAGTCAAAGACATAAACACTATTACTTTTTATTTGATTGTTTTATGGAAGAGAAGATATGAGGGATGAGGACATGACCATAAACTTTTAAGAAAACCTTGTGACTTTCTAAATGTCACAAAAATAAACTGTTATAATAACTTAATAAAAAAATTAAATGAAAAATACATTTTTTCCAGTGGAAAATCTTAAAATAATGAATTAAAAACCCAACAGATAATTTCTCTGAAAAATGTAAATATATCTTTTAAGTTTATGTAATGAACAAAGTAATATTAAAATGTACTCTTTTTTATGTCGATTGTTAAAAAAATGTTGTATATGCCTGCAATCAACTAAAACATTTAAAGAAAAACATTACCTTGAGCTGTTTGTTCAGAAGAATGATGAAGAGGTTTGCATATGTGCTTAAAGCTTGTGCTCTGAGCTTGATAGAATGAATATACTCTTGACCACAGACATTGAGGTCAAAGATTCTTCAAATTTAAAAAATAAATAGATTTTTAACATCTTATAATCTTTACTCCTTAGTAGCTTGCGAACTATAAAAAATAATCCTATAATTCTAATGATTGGAAAACACATTTTCCTTTGACCAGGGAAATATTTATTATCACTTTACCAAAATTTAAAAATAGCTTCCTAATGGCTTCTATATAACAGGAAACTTTACCACAAAACCTTCATACAGGGTTTTGCAAAATCATGCAAAACCAGACTACCTATTTGCAACCCACACAAATATAAGACTGAACTCTTAATAACATAAAGCAGATACCTACAAAAGGTCATGTCTCTGGACATATAAAATTAATAAAATTTATAGATTCAAGACTCTTTTTTTGGCAAAGGAATAATTCCATTCCGTTTTCTGTTAGGACTTTGGTGCCTCCTCGAAACATTGCGAGGTTTGAGGAGCAAGCCCACCCTCCTTAGCCTAGTATATATTATCACTTCTGATCAAAAGTTTTTGAGACACTTCAGTGAAATGTTTCTCATTATTCAAAAAACTTTTGACTTGAAGGTGTGTATCTAGATATCTGAAATGACTTGACTATAAAATAACATAATAAAGGCAATACACATGGTATTTAATAAAAATTGAATGGCACCATACCACACAGTGATGCAGCTGGTCAGGATGCTCTGGATGTGGCCTCTGCAGAAGGTGCCCATGATACGGGCTAGAACTGCCCATGATGTGCACAACCAGAAACTGCTCACTCTCTCCACAGTCGCACCATTGACTGTCAGAGGAGCATGCTGAGTCTGCACTCTTCTGAAGTCAACAACATCTCCTGGTGGTTCACCTCACTCCTCTAGTTTGTCCGTTGGAATCTTGTGATGGTGTGCAGTAATGGATCTAGTAATGGATCAGCAGGGTGTTGCTAAGCACACATCTTTGGGGGCCTCTGTGTTCAGTGTGATGAAGCTGGGTGGGTTGGTGCCGAGCCAATCCGCCTGAGGTCTTCCAAATCCAATAAGAACCCAGAATAGACAGAGACTGCTTTAAGATTTTCTAAAAAAGCATCTTCAGGGTGCTTTTTTTCCTTTTTTTATTTTATTTATTTATTTTATTCTAAAATGTGGAAATGTGGGAATATTATGCATAAGTTAGTCGGAGTCCCAAAACAATTTGTTGTAAATGCACTGTGTTGTACTTCAACCATCTGTTAAATGTTATGATTAATAATATATAAATATTTCATCATAGTTTAGTCATTATCACGCCTGAATACATAAAGTGATCTGTAAAGCAACTTTACTTTTGTATGAATCAGAATTTAGAAGTGAATCTTTCGCCGGTAGATCTTTAAACTCCGGCATGTTTTAAGAAATAATAACCAACTAAAATAACCTGATATTCTTGATCTTGTTGCACAATACAAAAAATAAAGAAGAAACTAAGTGCTGAACGAAAAAGCTTTAGTTCAAACAAAGAGTTTGTTGGGTGTGAGTGGTCCAGAGTAATTTTACAAAGCTCTCTTTACTCACTTACTCATTGATTCGCTCAGTAGTCTGGAATTATCCGCTGTAGTCTTTGGAGATGACCGTAGGAGGTCTAGCAAGGGTTCAATGATATCCTTCAGATACACGACACCAGTCTTTTAAATGACTTCACGGCTAAAGATGTTAAAGCCATTGAGTCCATTGATATTTGGATTCTTCTGGATTGGGAAGATGGTGCGGTGTTTAAAGCATGAAGGGACTTTTTTACAGCTCCAGTGATCTGTTGAAGATAATTACAAACTAAAAGCAAAAATTATTATATTGACAACATCTATTTCTCTTATCTGTTGTATAACTATTTTGTATAATTATTTTTTATTATTTTTTTTCTTCCTTTAAAGTTTTTATTGCTTGTACCCAAGATCAACTTAAAATAGAATGACATTACCGAGAATGAAACACTCCCTCTCATACCTCTACAACTTCATTCCCTGGTAACATTCAACCTTACACAAAGTTCGATCCTTTGTCACAAGAATGTTATCTATGTGTTGTCTGCCTTCTAACAAGATGTCATGTAGGCGTCTGGTACAAGAAAAATATCCATCAAAACTACAAGACACCAATAATAACATGTGCAAGCGGAAAAGAATGCATACATATTTTTACATGAGTTGCATTAGCGTTAAAAATAAAAACTCTCTAAAGAAATATTTTCATTTAAACTTCTTTCTTCTGCATTAGTTTTATTGCTGTTTAACCTTTAAGTTGGGTGCTGTATTTGTATTGTACATTTGAGGGGGTCTCAATTTCAAGGTTCTTAATAATATCACAAGACGGTGTTATACTTGTCTATACTGCAGTCAGCTTGATTATCAAGGCACTAAATAAATTGACAAACACTATACATTTTATTTAATTTCTTCTCTGTACCACACACAGTTGGTCTGAAGATTTGATATCTTTGGAATTGCCCTGGTGTCATTTCCTGAGGAATACAGATCTATTGAGACCTGGTACAAGAACTAGTGAACTGGATTATAAACATTGGTTAAAAGGAATCACTTTGAAAAAGAGTATAAAAAATATGTTCAATATCTTGAAATGAAAATTAATTAAGAGAACATACACAACATCATACATATAGTCAAATGGATATTCAATGGTATGAATCTGTTTGTCTTATATTTAATATAGGTTTAAGATATATCAAATATACATTAATATAATATAAATTTTTGTTTGGTTGAACACATAGAAAGATATTTCGAAGAATGCTTGTCACCAAAACGTTCTTGGACCCCATATCTCTGTTCAACCAGGTATACAGGTTTGGAAAACAGTGTGACTTTTTGTCAGTTTTTGGTTGACTGTCGCCTTAAACATACAACATTTTTTACAAAAAACAGTTTATTTTACCACATCAAACTCATGTGGTTAAAACTTCATTATATAGATTATATTTACATTCTTCCAAAGTGCCTTACATAGCAGTATGTACTTTGTATGTTGTACTTATACAAGTTTCACTTGTCACAGTTTTTAAGTGTTTCATATATGCATGCATTTTAGAGCTACTATGCAGATAGTATTTTACAAACTATGTACAATGTACTCTCTTATTGAGAGATCTTATTTAAAGGTATTTCTACATCTTCAATTTTACAAGTGCGGTCATGCTTATGCATCCAATGCATTTTAATGCTACATCCTAGTAAGATGTAAATGAGGGGGCAGGTAAGGCAGTGGGTTGAAGCCAGCACTGTGGATGCTGGAAGTCCATACTGAAACACATTTGGGTTTTGAATGATTGTTGTAGCTTGAAGCAGGGTTAGAGAGATTTGTGGTCCCCAGCACAAAAAGTATGCGATTTTTACAGTGCAAATTATCCGTGCCTGCTTCTTACATTGTTCACATGTATAGTCATTGGACCTGGAGGACATGCAGCAACTCATGGAAATTACAAATGCAGGGATGACAAGCCCAAACAGAAATCGAGACACGATGACAAATTTTAACTTGCTCTCTAGGGTCATCTTCAAATCCACAAAGTCATAGTCATCAACACACCGATCCAACTGGATCTGTCTTGAAAACAGCGATGGAATCGCAAGGACTGCTGCCAAAGTCCAAGAGAATAATATTAGGTAAAGGTTGTGGTTATTGCACTTTGTAAAGCATGCACTTTTCATGAAAGTAGAGCTTAAGCTCCAAAGACTCAGCATGGTTGCTGTGCTGTACATGCTGCCGTAGGTGATGTAGGATGACAACTTGCAAGAAACAACTCCGTAATGCCATTGAAAGTTATGATAAACGTATAGGAATTGAAACACAACAGCTCCACTGAAGATCAAGTGTGCTACAGCCAGTGCCAAAACCCAAGCTGCAATTTTTTGGTATTTCTTGTATCTCTGCCAGCCAACGACCATGGAGATGCAGTTAAGAATCACACTGAGGACAATGACAACACCATATGTAACAAGATACATCATCCTTATGTGATGTTGGTACTGAACGTTCCCAGTTTGATTATTTTGAAGCTCCAAAATTTGGAAGTCATGGTCTGGGGTGGTCATCATTTCGTGAAGCCTAAAAAACATAAACACAGTGAGATACTGACACAATGAGACTCTGTGCAATGATTTCCCAATGTGGAAACGTGGATAAAATCGGAAAAAAATACTCTACATTGTGGTTAATAGAAAACTATAGTTATCCTAATACCACTCAAATATAAAACATCAGAAAAACATTGCAAGCTGTGAATTCCCACATTACAAAATGATCATCGCTCAAACACTCATACCATTGCAAAAGCAAAAGCTATTTTAATGTGTCTGGTTCACAAAAATTGCTGTAATTCTTACCTTTGGCCGCAAAATCAAAGGAAGAAACAGAAGAGCTGTGTCCGGATGAAATCACCGTGAGCGCGTCAGACACTTCTCCTGTAAGACTGCTGTAAGCTGTTCATGAAGATATACTGTAAGATCTCAGATTTGAGCTTCGCTCTTTTTATTTGTTCTTTGGCTTTGGACAGCATCCAGCAGTTCAACTGTGGGAGTGGTTTCAGAGGAAAGATTATCAAAAAAGAATAGAAAGCATAATGAGATTCCTGAGTACAAACGTTGTTAAATGCATACCTGAAACTCTGCATTTCAGAGAATTTCTCAATGTCTGAGTCTGGTTTGAGACAATCACATCTGCACACACAACCCGCAAGCATGCCACATGTTTTTAACTGCAAAATTAGAAGTATGATGTCTTTAGTACATTTTAGGAAGCCATTATAATATCGTTATTTATTTACCTTGATGTCAATAAAAACATTTTTGTTCTGTGGAATGTTCTGGTGAGTCTTCTCATTGAAAAGGAACCATGCAGACAGAGATTTCAGTTGCCAAATGATCAAATTTTAATTGGTCCAGTCAACAAAGTTATATGCTTATAAGTCATCCAACACTACAGTATGTGGAACCAGGGCTTGGGGATCTCTAGAAAACAGTAGATCACCATCTTCATGACAAAGGAACTTGGTCCACAAACTGTATTGGAATATGGCAGGTTCCTAACAAAGCATAGTAATGTTAAATACAAATAGATCAATGAGGGCCATATCATGTGTAACAATGTTCTGTGTGATCCATTTTTACTACACAATACTAAAATATTTTTCCACTTGATAATTCTGTAGAAAACGAAAGTAGGCCTATAAAACAGCAGTACAACTCGGAATAATAAGTGTTTTGAACCTTACTACTCTACTGGTCAAAAGTTTTGGGACGCTCGATTGATATGTTTCTTATAACCTTTTGATCTGAAGGCGTATGCCTGAAAATCTGTTAAATTAGGTTAATAGACAAAAATATAATTTAGCAAACACATTTTTGATGGAAAGGTTTAGATCATTTTTAATAAAAAGTATTTTTAAAATGGATGACTTTAAGGTGAGACCTTAAAAAGCTGCTTGATAAAATGACAAGAAAATATGTCCACAAATTGAAAAATGGTGAAACACTGTGGATGATCAAATATTTTATAAAATAATCAAACTTTTTTATTTTTTTATTTAAAATGTATTTCCTATAGTTGCTTTTGTTTTATTTCATAGTTTTGATCAGTTTGTTAATATTCTTAGGTTTTGAAAAAAATGAACCTGAATTAGTGTCCCAAAACTTTTTACCAGTAATATACTTTAGACACTGGGTTTATTGCATTCATTTTGTTTTAATACCATTTAATAAAAAAATCTGTCATAAAGGCCAATTCTTTAGAGATTTAATCAAAATCTTTTATATTTGTCTTCTGAACACAAGGTGAAGGTCATGGCACACACACTGTAGTGAATTGAAGTGACGTGACGTATGGTGTTCCATACTTGGAATTTGTGCTCTGCATTTAACCCATCCACTAAGTGAACACACACACTGTGAACACACACCCGGAGCAGTGGGCAGCCATGCTGCGGTGCCCGGGAGCAGTGTGGGGAGGACGGTGCCTTGCTCAAGGGACTCCCCTCAGTCTAGTATTCCCGTTGGTTCCGAGTCTCGAACAGGCAACCGGATCACGAGTCCAAGACCCGAACCACCAGGCCACGACTGCCCCAACAATAAAGTACAGAAGAAAAAATATATTTTCCCTGTATATTTTAGTTGCACATTGATTAAGCTTTTATACAAACGTTGCCAAATTGACACTTTTTGAAATTATTGTCAAGTGATGAAAAAACACATTGTGTTTACAATCCAGGCAGTTACAGGGGTGAAAAAACATGTCCATCAAATAATTGTGAAACAGAAATCTGCTGCATGTATTTGGGAACATTACAGAGCATGTTCAATGGTTAACATATAAAAACTCTTGTAAGCTAAAAGTCTGCTCAATATGATATGTAAAGCTTAGTATTTCAACACTTTTCCACACTAGGCGGTGGAAAGTTGTGATAAACACAACCTCATTTTGTTCAGTGTAAAATGTAGAAATAAAATAAAAGAAACCCAACCTAACTCCATTCAAACTCATAGCAATCTTATAAACTATACATTTGGAATTTATATGTTATTATTACACCAGAAGGGGTGTCAAAAGGCCAGCTGTCAGGGTCAATGATTTGCCAGAATTTATGCCATCATGTTTTGTTTGTTACTTTAGATTACTGTGAAGCATTTGAGTATATAACATCTCTTTATGTGAATAGATTTTGAATCAAATTTAAGATTTAAAAAGACTTCATTGGAATAAGATGTCTTCAAGATTAAACATTTCGCAGGTAAATCCAAAAAGCTCTTACTGTGCCCATCATCTCCAAAGTCTCTTGTAGTTATCAAGCTATCGTAGTGTAGCGTGTTTACAGCTTCATGTCAGCTTTTGACTCTTGTCGATTGTATTAAGGCTTCGAAAATAGCAAATATTGTGTAAGTTGGTAAAATATGATCTTTAAAGACAAACCTTGTCATTTACTTAAGAGGTTATTGTTTTAAATTACCTCTTATAGTTCCAATCCAAATCAAATCTCTATGTAATTTTTGGCAGGATCTAAAATGTTTAGCTTTTTCCGGTTTGATCTTACAGAGGATAAAAGACACTTGAGACGCACATGCAGGGGTGGACATGTTATTCTGGTAAGATTTATGACTGATATTACTTTCATGCTGTGCAGTCAGCCTCAGGCAAAGTCAACTTCTGAAGAATTGGGATCAGATTTTGATACATTTCCAGTAAGTGACATGGGCTTCTGATCTGTCTGATATATATGCATATTAAAATAATCTTAAGGTGCTAATCACCAACACGTCTGAGTTTAACTTCTACAGTTATCTGTGCGCAGTCGTGGCCTGGTAGTTTGAGTGTCGGACTCGTGGACTGCTCGATACTCCGTTTTTGTGATTGCTTACTTCTATCATGTACATCAGTCGAAGGATTACATTTTTTAACATAGTTATGTTAATACAACTTTCATTTACATGTATTCATTTGACAGACGCTCTCATCCAAAACGACAAGAATGGTGCAGTGGCCTATTATCACTGCCGAGCAAATCGGAGTAAGGTGCCTTGCTCAATCATTACACCACATGTGAACAAACATCTGTTACAAGGGCTGTTGCACATCCATTCTTATTAACATCTTCTAGACATCTTCTAGAGGTCTATAGGACATCTCACAGCAGACGTCTCAGATATGTATTGCAGATGAGCAAACCGGGTCAGCAGATGTCTTGCAGAACTGAAATAAATGTGTGCTATCAGAAAGCACCGTTCACACAGTAATGCGGATAAAAAACTGGTTAAGTCCTTCTTGTGATTTGATGGTAATATTTACCTAGACAGAACTGGTGTATACAGCAATCCTAAAATTTCAGTAACATGTTGTCATTAAACGAAAGTTTCATTATTAATAGTTGAGCTACAAGTCTACAGACAGACTTATGTTTGAAAATATGGCGGTATGTGATTTTTATATCGGAAGAAAGGCTGTGTGATCGACTCTTTAAGATCCTTTAAGCTATATCTGAGAACTGGTATTGGTCTTTTCGGTTTTGAGACTTTAATGCAAATGCCCCCACCATCAAAATAAAATGTTATCTATCAATCCACAGCAAGTAAGAATCTCTCAGATCAAATCCCTGAAACAATAACTTCAATGTTTTGAGGTGGTTACAAGTAGATGGTAGAAAATATTGTTTGCATATTAAATATGTTGTTTGATTTCATCAAGACTTGACAGTCAAAGTAAAGTGGAAAAAGGGAGTGATGGGAAGGTGAAGAAACAAGCATGTCATGCACTTTAACCAGGTTCTAAATAAGTATGAGGGCGAGGTAGTAAGGATTTTGTTTCAGATTTGGAAATTTGGAAAATGATTCATGAAAGCTAAAGTGTTGACTCATTACTTCCCCTCCAGATATGTAATAGAAAGAGTACAAGAATAATAATTGTATTGCTTTCAGAGCATTTTTAGCTGAATTACTAAACATTCCAGATGCAAGTTGTCAACAGAAATTATAAATAATGAAAGCAAAAGTTTTCTCTGCTTTGGATAAAAGCCAAATTTAAAGATGACAGATCCTTTGTTATTAAAAGTGATGACGTTACAAGCCTTGCGCAAGAGCCAAAGCGAAATTAAGCCTTCCTTTATAACAAATATTAACTGGAGGAGGGCTTGGCTTTTGGCAAATAAATACTGTATATCCAAAAAGGGTAGGGTGATCCATTATACAATTCTTCATCAAATTTATCCTGTTGATTGATCTATTTCTTAATATTCTGATATCGATGAGTCTTTTTCGTTTTGTGGTTTTGTTGGGGAGACAGCGGCCCATTTGTTTTTTGATTGTGGTGTTACCAGCAAATTATGGGATGACTTAAGCTTAGATATTTTTAGTCTTACAAATGTGACCCATACCTTTGACCTCAAAGATGTTATTTTTTATCATGAAAATCAAAAACAATTATCTGTTGAATATATTATTACTTTTCATATACTGGATGCAAAATGTTTCCTTCATAAGCAAAAATGGCTTAAATCTTCTTTGTCTTTTTCTCTTTTTCTTGTTGATTTTGATTCTATTGTTTCTTTTCTTAGACTTATAAACAAACAAAAAGAGTGCTACACTTTTGTTGCATTATGACAGTTTTTTCTAAAAGGATGTAACTTATGTTATACTTTTCTCTCTGTATGGGTTATACATAAATAAATGAAATAAATAAATATTATATATATAAATATACATAAATATTAATATTAATAATAAATACATATAAATAAATATTATTTTTATATATATATTTTCCTCTCTCATGATGGTTCCTTGAAGGAATGTATCAGTCTGTAACTTCTCTGTTTGTGTACATGTTACATTTTTGCAATAAAAAAAGTTACATTAATTCTATTCTGCCCCCTAGAGTTTTAATACAGATCTGACTTTTAACATAATTAATTTAATTTGTGTGAATGAAAAATGCTTTTCTAATTCTCCACTGAAAATAAATATTCAAGTAAAAGTTAATAATTCATATTTCTAGTTATTATATAAATACTTTAAAATGATTACATTGACAACAATGACATCATAATAACAATGAATGAAATAATAATTGTACACATTGAACTGTGTTGGATTCGAATGAGAAATCTTCAACCAATCAGGGAGTTCTACGATCTGTAAAATGTGTTGCTGCTAGAGGGTGTGTGGCAGACCTCTGACCAATCACTAAACACCAACAAAGTGAAACGAACCAATCAGCTTTCGTTTTACAGTTGGGTCAAATAACGTTCCGCGGAAGTTTTTATCCGGCAGCGGAAGTGGAATATTCCCGAACATTATCCTCATTTACAATGAGAATTAATATTATAATAACAATGCCGGTAAGTGTAAACATTTGCGTATTATTATGGGATGTTGTACGATAGTTAAAAGATTAAAGTGAGAGTTTTTATTGGTTATATCTGGATGATGCCAGCTGTGAGAACAAGATGTTTTTAATCAATAAAATGTTTATGTCCTTTAATAAAAACAGATAAAGATGATGCAATAATCTTATTTACTTAATAATATTAATTTAAGTTTGTAAATCCCATAATTGTTTAATGTTCAATGTTTGTATTTAATATGAAATGTTAAAATGCTGAAACATTTATTATATCTCACACAGGTGTGCTAGGATGCCCACTATGACGTCACTGAGGGTCAGATTGTTTGATTGATGGCAGCTTTGGCACTGTTACGTCATGCCAGCAGCATTCCTCTGCTGTGGGGCTGGACTCCCTTCCTGTTTGTTCTCCTGGGCTCAGTGTTTGTCCTGCTGCTGCCTTTAGCGGGCATAGAAGAGCAATGCTGTGCCACGCTGAAGGGCATCGCCCTCCTGCGATGCCAGCTCTGGGGGGGTGTCCAGCGGCCCACGGTTCACTCCACCAGCCTAACTGTCCCGTTCACGGCTCTGGATCTTTTGCCACAAAAAGTCAAGCCCAGTAAAGGTATTGTGATGTTGTGATACTGTCTGACAACTCCAGTTATACATTCATGAATGTCACACTCCTAATTAAACAGATAAGACTTCATGGACTATGTGGAAATATATTTCTGCTGGGGAAATTTCGGTACACTTACTTACGTATGCATTTATATAGTGTCAAACTCATCAAAATCAAGAAATAAAACAAAGAGAACTATAGGAGATATGTTTTTACTAAATGAAACAATAAAACATGTTATATTTGATCATGTTCAGCCACATTTGAACTAGTTCTTGTTACATTAACAAGCAGCTTTTCAAGGTCTCACCCTGAGAGGCTTTGTAAAGAATTTTAAAGGAATCCCTGTCTATTCTGCGCGTATATTTCTTATTCTAGTAATACAAAGTTAGATTCATCCATAGACATTTTAAGATTATATTAGATTCAACTTTATTGTCATTACCAATGTAAGTGTAATGTACATGTGTAATGACAATTACACATGTACATTACACATGTAAGTTGTATGTAACATTCTATTTTTGTCTAGTAAACTCATTCAAGACATTTAGGCATTTACCTTCACATAAATTAAAAAAAAATAATAATAAGAAACATTTCCATCAAGTGTCCCAAAGCTTTTAAACGCCAGTGTTTATTATGAATCTATCGACTTCAGTGTCGTGTCATTTTTGCCCTTTGGTTGACAGAGAATCGGTTGGAGGCGAAAGCGGCTCTTCAGCAGGCTCTGGAGATGAAGAAGCAGGGGAAGAGGGAGAAAGCTCACAAGCTGCTCGTTCACTCTCTCAACATGAACCCAGAATTCGTGGAGGCGCTCACCGAATTGGGAACCATTCTGGAGGAAGAAAAAGACGTCGTCCAAGCTGATCACCTCTACACCAAAGCCCTCGCCATCTCGCCTTGCAACGAGAAAGCTTTGGTGAGCAGAGACCGTACTCTTCCGTTGGTTGAGGAAATAGATCAACGCTACTTTGGGATTATCGATGGAAAGGTACAACGTCTCATGTCTATACCGAAGGGCAACTCCGCCCTGCGCCGGGTGATGGAGGAAACCTACTACCATCACATTTATCATACAGTTGCCATCGAAGGCAACACGCTCACGTTATCAGAGATTCGCCATATTATAGAGACTAGATACGCTGTACCGGGAAAGAGCCTTCAAGAACAGAATGAGGCCATCGGCGTGGATGCAGCCATGAAGTACATCAACACCACCCTGCTGTCCCGTGCCAAGGACATCACTGTGGATGCCATCTTAGAGATACACAGGCGAGTTCTAGGCTACGTCGACCCAGTAGAAGCCGGGCGATTTCGTACTACCCAAGTGTTTGTGGGGCATCATATTCCGCCTCATCCACACGACCTAGATAAACACATGCAGGAACTGGTTCAGTGGTTGAACGCAGAAGAGACGCTACATTTGCACCCTGTGGAGTTCGCAGCATTGGCACACTATAAACTGGTTTATGTGCATCCGTTCGTGGACGGGAATGGACGGACTTCCCGACTGCTGATGAATTTAATCCTAATGCAAGCAAGTTATCCGCCAATCACCATACGGAAAGAACAGAGGGCGGAGTATTACGCTGCATTGGATACAGCCAATGAGGGGGACGTCCGGCCCTTTATTAGATTTATTGCAAAATGCACGGAAATTACACTGGATACTCTACTGATAGCCACAAAGGAGCATGCAGTGGGCCTGCCCTTTGCTAGTAATCAAGCATGTCCGGACTGTAAAAGAACTATATCTGCGCATAGCTGAGAATTTCTATTTAAGTTTGTAGGGCAAGGAAACTAAGACCATGTGGCCTACATGATGATTCTATCTAAATCATCCATTTTATTGTATTATTGTTATTGGGGTACACACATTAAAGTTGTGTTTTTATCCTGAGATTTAATTGTCAGTTTAAATAACAATTTGGTGGATAAAATAATGATGTAAAATCAGGCAATAAACAACTTGCTAGTGTTTTTGTGTGCAAATGAGCATGTCTACACTTTAATATATCTGGTGATTTCGATTTCTGTTGTTTGACAGAAAAGATTTACCATTCAGTTTCTGTTCTCCAGGAAATTAATTGTGACATTAAGACCATCAAAATAAGTAGCAAACTTTGGCATTGTTACAATTATTCTTGTGTTTTTTACATTCGTATGATTTAAGGAACCATACATCTAGTGTGCTGCTCTATTAAGATATTGTTTATTTTTTAGCATTAAGCACTTTGTTTGAAATATAGCATAGCTATATTTTTTAACTAACAAAATGCTTTATTATTGTATGCCCTAAGTGTGTAATAAATTATTGAGCAACTTTTGAGCAAACATCTTATTCCTGTATGGTTGTAGTAATTTCTTATTTATATTGACATTTGTTCATGATTTTTAGGAAATGTTTTGGATAAACAACTGTATTACCGTAAGCAGATTTTTCACATAAAGATATATTTTTATTTATGTTGCTCTTTCCTCAGAGTTTCTTCTACTCTATAAAACGAGGGTGAGTAAATGTTAAATGTAAGTTTTTGTCCCTTTTAAGACTTTACATAATATTTTGATAATCTACATGAACACTTGTTAAGTGAGCCAACCAGAGTTCAATTCCTGCCTCGGGTGTCCAATGTTGGTCCCAATTGATTTTATCTACTGCTTTCCTGTCTATTCCCAACTGTGCTTTGATTAAAGGCAAAACTTTAAATAAAAAAGATGCACAAATTATTGCACAAAATAATTAAGTTTTCTAACCACATTTAATTGCTTCTTTAACAATTTCAGAAAAAATAAAGAACTACATACAATTTGCGCAACACAGGGAATACTAAATGAACATTATTGGTAATTGTGTCATATGAAGATATTGATATTGTAAATAAAATGACCAATCAAAAAACTGAAAACAACATTACAGTATAACTAATCTATAGTGCACAACTTGATCCTCATTGTTGTTTTTAAAAATGTCAAAGACGTTGCACGCAACACGTTTATTTTTCTCAATCACTACTTTAGGCCACTGCGGTGATCAAACGCAAATATATATATATATAGAGCTACTGTTTTTTTTAAGTTCAAAATATACAAATGTTTTTACAAAACTATGGCTAACCATTGAAGAGCATGAAACAATAGAAAAAATGCAGAGGGAAATGAACCAAACTTAAATTATCAAGATTTGAGGGCACCATCTAATGTAGGACACAGCAAAAATGACTGATGGAACACTCAATAAGTAAATGAAATACACATGTTCATCATTACCATCAAATCCAGAAAATAATACTAATATCCATGACATTTAGAATGATCTAAGATACATGTTGAATATACACTACAGTTTCAGGACCGGTTCACGATCAGGTGAACTAATAGTGGAAGGTTCTAGCGATATACAGCTGCATAGATTCTTCAACATCAGAGAACTGTTTCAAAGCTGTTCCAAGGCAGCAACCGTGCTCTTCAGCCAGTCCCTCGATTCCTAATATTAGCACATAAGCACGTTAAAATCTAAAATTCAAGATTAGCAAGAGACAAGAATAAATGTAAAAGGTACCAATGAAACCTATTCAATCGGTCTGGCTGTGGAGCACAAATGTCCACCTTCAGCCCATCATTGAAGTGCACAAGGTAAGGCAGGTTGACAGGCTGTGTCAGCTATTAAACATAACACTCAAAGGGCAAAACACATGACAAAATTCTACCTCTGAATATACAATTAGACGACAATGAACAGCATCTAATGAAAGCACTGTAATTTACATAACACAAATATATTGTTGTCAAGGTGATGGATTTAAATTGCTGACACAATCTGTTATTCTATGTTATGTTCATAATTGAAGACATTTTTATATGTTAATGTATACATGCATGACTGTTTCAGATGGTTGTGGTACTGCAAATAACTTATTTATACAACGTGCAGTTTTGATATTTAAAATAAAGTAACTGATCATTTATATTCACTTTTGACTATGGGGAAGCCTTGTATTTTTTTTGGAAAAGTGAACTAGAGAGACAATTGAGGTATCAAAACCCTATAATACTCTTCTTCATAGTAAATGTTCTTGCATATACCTTTGAACAGATCAAATCAATCCTAACAGCTTGTTAAAAAAATACTCACCGTCGAAATCTACATCACCCTCCTTTGCTCAAAATGTGTCTTTATTACCAAGAAATCAAAACAATTCACATCTATATGGACGAGGTCTTAAAATATTTTTAATATATTTCAGGGTCGGTCACGTATTTACAGAAAGTAGGCTAAAATAAAATGCTGTTTCTTCACCAGACTCTAAGGACACAGCTTGGCTTTCTGTCAGAAGGCAGGATTTCTTTACGTATTTGTTTGTGTACAGTTTCACTTTTTGAGAAGCATTCTGGCAAAGTCTTCATTGGAAAGGGTCTTGGTTTGCGTGCTCGGGTTCGCTGTTGCAGGTCCTTCGTGCACCCCATCTGTTACTGTCCCGTTCTCAGCTTTGGCTTCAGGTGTGTTTTGCCGATAAAGTGAGCGAGGCAGCAGCGAGATCTGAGTGCGTCCTTTCCCCCTTCTGAGAAGAAATGCAAAACGTGAAACAAATGTATTATTACAGCAAATAATTTGATAATGGCAAAACACAAACACATGAAAAATTTACATGCATTCAAATTGTTTGATTTAATGTTTTATGTTTCCTACCTTAAACTTAGAAACAAAGTTGTCAATTTAAATATTTATTTAAATATTTTTTGATTGCAATTTTACAAATCTGTGCTGCTGATCTAGTCAAATATCAATTTGACTATATCAAATACTTACGCTCCCTGAAGTTGCCTTGGCATTGGTGCCCCCAAGACTCGACTTGGCAATGCTTTATCTTCAATCTTCCTGCCCGGAGGGTTGCTGATGGCAACCGAGAGTTTGAAGTTCTCCAGCATTGTGCCGTCCATCTTCAGCACAGCTTGCGAGGCCTGTGTCTCATTTTCATATTCCACGTATGCCAAACCCTACAGAGAACACCAGTATTATAATGAACAGTAAACAACCAAAATGCAGTTTTATAACAGATAAACAGACATAAAGAACTGTTCAGAAGGCTTACACACAAAGGCATTTTTACCCCAACAAATGTTTTTAAGTCAGTTATTTATTTCATTTAGAGTAGTGTGTCATCAGGAAATATGATTTTCATAAACATTCATTTATTGTTTGTAAAAATCAAGTGAGACTTTTGTAGGCACAAGATGAGCCAGCGCTCCATGAAGAGAACATGTGTCATCATCTATTTCATTCATTATTACATGATAAAAAGAGAGAAAAACTTGTACATAATCCATAAGACCTGTGTTAATTAATGTCTTTAAGACACTTCAACATTCTTACCTGCAAAGCTACAGTACTGTGAAAAGTTTCTTTAAGAGTAGCACATATTAAATTCTCACTGCAAAAAATTAATGTTTAGAAATGTAAAACTTATATTTTGTAATGACACACTACAGCAAATTATGTAAAAACAAACTCAAACAAGTGACCTAAATACTGACGTACCTATGACTTCTGCAAAGAACCGTACATTAAGTCACTTGAAGAAATGTCTGTTTTTATAATGAACAGTAAATAGACAATGTGACCAAATTCTTATAAATGTACACACCTTAGGTTTGCCTGAGCGATTGGTGACTAGCCGAATGGCTTTGATCGTGCCGTGTTCCTTAAATAGCTCTTCTAATGTCTCTTTAGTGCAGGCGTAAGGAAGGCCTGAGATAAAGATCTTGTGCTTCTCCATTGACGTGTTGTACTTAAAGACCTGCCAGGAAGACAATGTCAAATCAAAAACACATTTCAAATGTTAAGCTTAATTGTGAACATTTTAATTTGCCAGAAACTTACAATGCCTAAACTAAAGATTTGATAACCATAGGACATTAAATTGTATATTGCACGTACCTTGAAATCCGGATTCTTATTCTTATCCACACAAGGAGACACAAACATGGGCCGTCCATTCACCTCCTGTCTGTCAAGTTTCAAAGCCTCTGGTACGGCCAGTAGGTCCTCAAACTGCACGTAGCAGTAACCTCTAAAAACACCTTTTGGAGTAAACACTGGTCGCACCTGCTGAACGGTCCCGCAGCTCTGAAACATCTCCCGCAGCTTTCCTTCAGGATCCTCCAGATTAAAGGGCAAATTACTGACAAAGATGCTGTTTTCATCTTTTCGCTGCTCGTGTGATGTGTCCAGGATTTGTCGCGGAGCGTCTGTCGCACTATGCTGGTTCTTACGGAAACCGGGTGGTTCGTTTTTATGTGTGGGTGGAAGTCGGCGTCCGAAAAGCCCGCTTTCGGTCTCCATCAGCTCCTCAGCAGGTTCGCCATCCCTCTTGTGCTTCTTTGAGGGCAGTTCTGCAAACATTTAATGTGTCACCACTGTTGATACCTACATATCTGCATTCAAAAGATGAATGCCCAATTCAAAACGGTCAAATACACTTGGTTATTACAGAACATGAAATATATTCTGACCCATCTTAAAATTTTGTTCTACTGTTAAACTATAAGAGACAATGAAAAAGTAGTGCTACGAGGCAGAACAGAAATGACTATCACATACCTGCATCATTTCCCCATTCCTCATCACCTTCATCTTCAGCCTTCCGTTTATCTCCGGTTCTGTTTGCTTTATGGCCCTTCTTTTGAGATTTTTTATCTGCCTTAGTTTTTCTCCTGTGCTCAGCTTTATCTTCCTCTTGCCTACTAATAACAGCCTCTTTCTCAGCTGCCTAAGGAAACAGTGTTAGGAAAAACTTTTCATTTTTTTCAGAAAATATCCCATACATGCTTGAACACGTATAAACTCAACACAAACTAAAAAAGCTCTAAAAAGATCATTTCTTACTCTTGCTCTCTGCTCATTAACTCTGTTGAGTTTGTTCTCGGTCTTCTGCACTGCAGCATCCCAGTCCTCCAAGGTACCTGTGAGGAGCAACACTGGTTAAGACACTCACATGAGCAACAAAATCAGGACTATAAGCCTCATCTACCCAAATTCAACTCACCCTCTACTCTTTCGAAGCTAAGCAGTACTTCACACACATGTTCAGGGTAGTCAGATGTGCACTGTACAGCTCTGTGTAGAGCCTTTCTGCAGTGGGCTGCATCTCCGTACGACCTGACACACACACACAAAAAGTCTGAATCTTTAATACAACAACCTATTCCACTTCAATCTTTCAAATGTTTAAAATCACTGACCTTTCCAGGTTATAATATTCCAGCCACATGTTCGCAAATTTAGCATTCCCTTTAGTCATAATGCTGTCCCACAGCTCACGGGCCTTCTGCATGTTCTTACAGTGTAAGGCCTGTTCAGGGTGATCAGATAAAAGCAACGCTGTAATAACTGCACAGACTGTAATCAGCGGAATGACATTACTTAATGGAGGATGGACTGATACAAGAGTGTTGTGTTTCCTCACCTCTATCCTTGCCCAGTTCTGCATAATTGTGCAGGATAGATCTCCACTTTCACTGAACCCTGGCAAGGAACAAGACAGAGGTTAAGCTTATTGGTCTCAGGTTCTGCTGCATATTTCTATGTATAACATAAACAAATATACTTACGCTCTTCGACATCTTGTTTCAGGTAGTCAAGGGAGCGTGCGAAAGCCGCCCGCAGCTCATCCAGCTCCCTGCTCCATTCTATAGTAGTCAAATAAATACATCAATAAAGAATTATCGAATACTTTATCTGTTATCAACTGTTATCAAAGCTTTAAGTTAAATTAAGTTTAAGTGGAAACATTTATTATGCAATTCAAGGCATAATTAAGGGGGAACTAAGCATAAAGGACCCAAGCATTACAATGCAAAAACCCAAGTGAAACTGAAAAGTAAATCAAAATTCTTGCCTTTGCTGAAATCAACACGCCTTCTTAAGTAGTCCAGATTGGATTGCCAGATTTCAACATAGTCAGTTGCCTGTATGAATCCTGCATTCAGGGCTTTTTCAAATACATCTAAAAACAAGATGTTAAGGTTCATGTCACTGTTCCATCCTTGCAAATCAATTTTTGCATACATGAACAGCTCTCCATTCCACTTTTATTTAACAGATTTCAGTACCTGTGACTGTCTGATGATCTGCACTGTGCCTCTCAAGAGCCAGAAGGTAGCTCTTCCACAGGCCCATGGTCCAGGGGCAGTTCCTGACGGCTCGCTCATGCGCAGATAAAACTACTTCTTTTATCTTTAATTGACGGTCCTGGAATACAACATGAAAAGGGTTTTTTCAAAAATTCATTGTTTCATCTTCCAACGCAGGTGGAGAATGAGCAAACATCCACAAACAGGAGATGTATAACTCAAAAGCAACACTATTTATGAACTGCAGGTTCCGAATGTGAAGTAACATTTTCAATTTGATTTAAAATGAATATTTTAAAGAAAAGGTCACTTTACTGCATCAAAAACTGCTTCCTTTTCACATGCTTTTACATCTTGCACAGGGTTAGACAAACTCGAATGACTTAGAGATAAAGAAGTAAGATGCCTGTGCTTTCCCATAGAAAAGAGAGTACCACGTAAATAGCCATATAAAAGACCATGAGGCTGGTGTCTGTTGAACTACACAGAAATTGTCACACCAAAGCCATCGTACATGTTTCAGAAAGAGCAGGTGCATGTGATGATCAGCTAATGACTCATAATAGTCACCGCCAATTCGACCACGCCGTTCTCCTGCCAACCCTTTAACGAACAGCTTTGCTGTTCAAAGATAATGTGTCTAGCCTCAAGCTACAAGAGATGTTCAGCAGGGAATCGCTCCATCATTGTGAAAAAAGCAAGGGATTTAATATACAGCTAGGTTGTGGGAAACTGCCCCGCATCAATAATCATTCAGTGAAATGTTATAATGCCTTTACAAATGGGAGAGGCATAAAATCCCTGCTTTGCAAACTCTTGGCTCTGCCAACTCAACATCTGCTCATTGGCTTCTAAAAACGGCTTTGCTCAATCAAAAGACTGAATGAGGATATCTGCTGGGTGTTTCTTGAAGCATGCCAGGAAGTGAGTTACATGGGAGGGATGGGGAAATTTGGTGATGCACTAAGCCAAAAAGTGTTGAATGCTATTGATATCTCCAGATTACAAGTCACAGCTGCCATCCTGACCAATGGAATGGTGAGCTACTACCAAAAATATCAAAAAAATTATAACGCATTACATAAAAAAAAAAGAAATAAAAATTTAAAACAAATAAAGATGATACTTAACCTGGTAGACCGTCATTATTTGCTCGTAATTACATCTCAAACCGGTATGACTGACTTTCTTCCGCAGAACACAATTGAAGATATATCGAGAAAACTGTAAATGGGTGTCAGTTACCAACTATTTCAAAATACTTTCTTTTGTGTTCTGTGGAAGAATGAAAGTCATACAGTGTGGATGAGTGAGTGAGTGGATGAGTGAGTGACAGAATTTTCATTTTTGTGTGATCACTTTAATTCTCACTCCAAAAGTTCTGAAGGAGACTTTCAATACAATATTCCAATTTGCCTAATGGATGTAAGGGTGAATACCTTTTACAAAGCAGTTGTGTGACTCATAGAGCGAGGTGAAATCATCAAGTTAAATAGCCTGTCAATTTAATCACCTAAGAGAACACAAGCATGGATATTTGATTTAATTACTTCACACATATAAAGCTGCTGTTCATTTAGTTCATCTGCCGCATTAGAATAACCTAATGGATTGGCTGCTTCTATGAAGACACTCTCTCTCTTTCCCTTTTTTATAACCCTCACCTCGCTTTCTATCTTGTTAATTCAGTTTTCCCCGCCATCTGGTAAACTGAGGGCTCTCTAATGTGTCATCAGCTGCGCTGATACTGTTGCTGTTTGTGGCTTGTGCATCTCATTATTTTTCCATTAAAGCAATTACCAAGCCCCCGAATAAACTGAGGGAGGAGGGGTTGCACCTGCACATGGGGTGCTTGATGACAGCAAATACGTGGGCTGCTCACCAGATACGTGGTGTACTTGATCCACAGGTCAGGCACGAGGCAGTTCTCTGCCAGCGCTCGCTCGAAAATGATCTGCACTCTGGCTGGATCGCCTTCCTTCATTTCAAAATCTATGTAGGCTTGATACTCAGCCAGCTTTGGAGGCTCAGAGGCCATCTAGAAGAATAAGAAAAAAAACATTTGAAAATGCCTGTAAACATAAATTTCAATAAAAAAAATATTTTCTAGCACTTTAAATTATAATTTAATGACAGCGAATTGAAATTGACACATGGAACTTTTTACCCTTCTGCAGTTAATTTTTTTTTCGAAATCTGTAATTTTGTTCACTATTACATTAATATGAAAGTTAAGTTGAAGTCCTGTAAAATAGTAACATGAGGTCTTTATGTATAGGTATTAAATAAATAAACCAAATTAGTGAACATGGAGAATTGGACAAATGCTTATGATAGTCATGGTCCAGGTTAATGGATTTAAAACACAGAATGTTTTTATCGTTCTAAAAATTATAATAGTGTTTTAACAAAAAAATTAAATAGCAAATTGACAATTGTCATATGGACAATTCCAGCGTTATGGCCGTGACATTAAAACAAACTTAGAATTGAATTATTAACAGTAAACTGTACCAACTGATTATATTATCCCAAAAAGTTTATTTTTTAAAAGAGAAATTAACAATGGATGTGACAAAAAGGACACTCATTTCGGAAAACAAAAAACTTCTTAAGATTTCTCTGAATTACAATGAATTACAATTGTTTACAAGAAACAATGACAATATTTTTACTTTCATGTGTCTGTTTATAATGAAAATATAGTTATAGGGATGTGACAATCCTTATAACTATGTGACAATCCTTATAAATGAAAATAGCCTAAACTTAACTATGAAAAATCATGCACTAAAAACGTAAAGAGAGATATTGTATGGGTATCTGAACCAAGAAAAATTGACATATCTGGTATAAATATACTAAAAACTTTGGGTAAAATCTCTAGATTTTTCATTGTTAGGTTGACATTTCCACAGAGTTGCCCGTATAGCAAAATGTAATTTTACACCACAATTGCTGCTTTTATTGCCATAGTAACTGTCAGAGATATAATTCAGCACTAAATAATGAGAACCTCTTGTAAAGACTCAGGATTGAAAGATGTGTGTAGTTACCAAAGCCTCCTCATAAGGCTTGCCTTTCTGCATCTGTTGTAGGGCACGTCTGTATTGGTGTGTGACCGTCTCTGGTACACCATCATCTGCCCAATCCGAGTACTCTGCAAATGTTCCCTCCATATCTACAGAATGCAACATAAATATGCAATGATTAGCACATCGAACATCTAAAGACTCAATTACGATGTATATTTAAAAAAATAAAAAAGTGGTTTGCATATCCGTTCATTTATTATTACACAGAAATTAGCAAACAACACCTCCGAACCTGTTAAAAGTATACATTCTCTATAAAGATGCTTTATACAATAGCCATTCTTTTACTTTACACTTTCCCACCTATGTCATCAAAATGAGAACATTTTATACAAAGAAAACAGGATCTGGAAACATGAGCCATGCTGTATGAAAGCCTAATCTGTGATCTGGCTCACTGAGGTTAGTGGGATGTGTTCAGAGTCGTCTCTGCATCTCCTGTGCCAAAGCAGTCGGCAAGAAACACAGGGATGGGGAAAAAATCCTGTTCACAAAACCAGACCATCTGGCTTTCTGCAGGCAGCTTGTGACTCTCCTGACCTCAGCCGGTGTTACAGCATCAGTGAGAGTGACCTGATCGCTCTTATATATTCCCTAATCAATATTATTAAAATTAACCAATCCTGTCTGACCAGGTTTCAGTTCTGCCTCTTCTGTTCTACTGTTCACATTACACTTTATAATCATAGTCTAAATTCTTTCAGCAACATTCATAGACTAGATTCTTTCGACATACATACATTTTTTCAGAAAACCCTGCTTTCTGTACACACAGTTGTTTCCGACTATTTAATCCGAATAGGAAACCGAAGGATTATCTTACCCATCAGAGGTACAGCTAGCTGTCGTCTGAATAGTGTGTGTATGCGCTCAAGCTGGGCCGTCAACAGTTTCTGTTGCTCCTGTGATGGAACACTGCCAGGAGGAGGCTGTCAAAGACAAGAATGTTAATATTCACAATTACTACACATAACAGATATATAATATTACATTTGCCTCCAAGGTTTATCAAGTTATGCAACCAATGAGCAGATTATTAAAATGAACTTTAAATTGACATATGTTTTGTTCCAACTTCAAATCAGTTTTTGTTAATAAATATGGAACACAGGGGTTAAGCTACCTGTACTGTAGAGAGAATAACAATTTCAAACTCTCTGTATGCCTCCCAAATCGAAACTCCTTTAGTCACATGTAGGCCCACTGCTGTCAGAGCCCTCTCAAAGATGGACCGGACTCGCTCAATTCCTCCTTCGGCTCCCATTCCTCCAATGGAGTACTGCACAAATTCAAGCCAGATCTCTGGACCTGTAATTGCAGAGTTTTAACTCACTGCTTTAAACCGTTTTTTTAAAACATATTTAACATTTTAAAAACATCAAGACAATATTAAAACACTAGGTTTGTTTAGAATCAGTTGACACTATTGTTATGTCCCAGCATTACAAACATTAAAATAAAAATATTCTTTGCTTTTAACGTGTCTATTTAATGTTTACATTTTACTTTAAATCAACAAAGCATAAGTCGTTTGTGTGTAAAATTTCTTGTAAAAAAAATCTTTTGTTCTAAACTTTCAATTTTTATCGGTAGTATTTAATCATCCGGGAATCTCTGACATATTCCTTTCAACATACTACAATTTGGGACCTAATTCTTTTTCCGATTTGTATTTAGGATGGATAGTATGCAAATAAGGACACAGCATAAAAAATGCAAGTTTCAGTGATTATCATTGTAAAAATAGCACACTTACAGACGTAATCTTTCACAGCCCTCTCAAACAGCTCGTAGACTTTCTCGCGGTCCGACTCATCTTCTGTTATACGGATTTCATCTTTCAGCCAGTCCAGCCAAATCTCTATTAGATCAAAATAAATCGTTCACACATGAGACATAATAAACAAATGCCTACATCCAAGCTTTATAAACAAAGTGAAATTAATTATAAGATTTCAGATGGACTGCATAGAAAATGTATTTCCTTACTCATAATATCAAAAATCTATTCCTATCTGTAACCTTACTATTAATTCGGGTGACTGGACCTGGAGCTTCCTGTAGAGTTAGGTTAATGGTGTACCCATGTGCCATGCAAATCACAGGAAAGAATAAAAAGAAAAACAACATATAAGGACTAAACTTGTCCTTGGAATACACTTGTCCTTGCACATTAAAAGTTTCCTTAATCCTCAACATTCTCTCTCTGTTACAATATAAAAATGTGTCTGCAGTACATGTTACTGACGTGACATGTCATGTCATGTGGCCAAGTAAGATGTTCCATACTTTGAATTTGTGCTCTGCATTTAACCTATCCCAGTGTACGCACAAAGTAAGTGAACACAAATTCACACACTGTGAACACACACCCAGAGCATTGGGCAGCCATGCAGAGGCCCCCTTTGGAGCAGTTGGGGGAAAGATGCCTTGTTCAAGGGACTCACCTCAGTCACTAATGACCTTGGGATCACACGCCAAAAAAAAAGGATACCAAACAACAGAAAAAGGAAAACCCACCTTCAGTAAGAGGAAAGAGCTCGCTCATCTTCTGCCTGGCTTTACGGAGTCTGTGTAGCTTCCCTTCCTGCCTCAGGAGTTTGATCAAGTCCACATGGCAGTTATAGTCAAACACATTGATTGAAAGCTGGAAAATAGGAAACATTTTAAAAGATTATCAGAATCAGATTGAGCTTTATTGCCAGGTGTGCTTGGACACACGAGGAATTTGTTTTAGTTACAGAACTTCCAGTAAACAACGTAAGTAACAAGAAAAGAAACAAGCAACATAATAAAAATAAATATGTAAGTTGAACAAACAGTGGTGGAAATGCAATGGTACAAAAGAGCTATGGATGAAATATACTGATTGATCTACACTGGTTTGGTGACCACACAATAGAAGTGGTTCTTCGATGGTGGAACGATCTGCCCCTTACAACAAAATCAGCAGAATCAGTCTCTACCTTCAATAAAAACACCTAAAACTCATCTTTTCCGTCTATACCTAACCGACTTAAACCTCTTTTCTCACCTACTCACTCTTTATCAAAAAATAACTCCTTCCCTCCAACAGGTCTGATCTTGTCTTGTATAACTAAGTAACCTCATTGTAGCCCATGTTCACCTTTTTGTCTCCTCGATTCTTTGTAAGTCGCTTTGGATAAAAGCATTTGCTAAATGCCTAAATGTAAATGAATGGGTAACAATACTCACAAACACTTGCAAAGAAAGTTAAAGATGTTGGAAATGACAAGAATGTGTCTGTATTTTCCAATCACAACAGAGCAAACAGGGGTAAGATGTCTTGCTCACTTCATTCAATGACTGCTGGCAGTGGGTTTTGAACTTACAACCTTCTGCTGACAACTTTATATAAGAGATGCGAAGAGACATGACATACAGCCAAGTATGGTGACCCCTACTCAGAATCTGTGCTCTGCATTTAACCCATCCAAAGTGCAAACACACAGAAGTAAACACACACACCAACAGTGACAGACACACACCAACAGTGAACACACACACACACACGCGCACACACACAGTGATCACACACACACACACACACGCACACACACAGTGATCACACACACACACACAGTGATCACACACAGTGATCACACACAGTGATCTCACACACACACACACACACACACACACACACACACACACACACACACACACACACACACACACACACCAACAGTGATCTCACTCTCACACACACACACACACACACACCCCAACAGCGATCACACACACACACACACACACACCAACAGTGATCTCACACACACCAACAGTGGGCAGACATTTATGCTGGGGTACCCGGGACGCAGTTGGGGTCAGTGCCTTACTCAAGGGCACCTTAGCCAAGATATTCCCAGCTCGAGACTTGAACCCACAACTCTAGGGTTAGAATTCAAACTCTCAAACCACGAGTCATGGCCTACAGTAACACATTGAGTCCATAGACAAACAGACATCGACCATTAACCAATGCATAGCAGTTTTTATCATTTACATTTATTCATTTGGCAGATGCTTTTCTTCAAAGCAACATACAGTATTATGCAGAGGTCAATCATCACATCTGTAAGATGTCTTCTCAAGGACACTTCAGTCATTGTCTGCTGGCACTGGGATTCAAACCCACAACCTTCTGCTTACAAGACTCTCAAACCACCAGACCACAACTGACCCACATGACTCAGAACTAGTGGTAACTTCAATCAAACTTACAAATGCCCAAAGTGACAGCTGGTTAATACAGAGGTTTACCATAAGACCCAATGTAAAGTAAAGCCCCCCCCCCCTCTCCATCTAAACCCCATGGCGCGTATTTTGACTCCTCGTGCTAGCACACCTCACCCAAACAACTCCAGTCACCCAACTTTAAGTTCTGCATTTATGTGCAATATTTAAAACACTTACGCTTATATAACGTGCAGTGAGAAGAGAAACGAAATAAATAAATAATTTCATTAATGTTTCAACACAAACTTGTTTGCTAGCAACTTTAATTCCATGCTAGCCACATTCCTTTTTGCCTTTTCTCACCCCTGATGACGACACATCCTGTCAAATTACACTGCTTACTAAAACAGTGACGTGCTCATATATGACGTATAAAACATAATTGCCAGTGTTATCATTTGTGTGGTGTTTTGAGAGCTGCGTATGCTAATAGAGCCGTTAGCCTTCATTCATTCCCCTCACCTGCTCCTCGAGCCGCTGGATTTCCGCTTCGTTTTCCCTCTCATCCTCAGAAGTGTCTCCGTCTTCTTCTTCTTCTTCGACTCCCATGCGCTCTTCTTCATCCTCGGACTCCATCTCTCGCTCCATGCCTTCAGATTCTTCTTGGATATCGGGCAAGAACGTCTGTTGTTCGTCACCCGCCGCCGCCATGTTGCGAACTATCTGCCTGGAGACAGAGGCTGAGCTCGCGAGCAACACACTTGCGCTCGAGCGGGCAGTGGGCGGGGCTTAGAGAAAACAACACACACAGTTTTATTGTGTTTCAGAAAGACAAACATTGAGGATTTAATACCTGGGGTTTATAAAACAATATTTAAAAGAGTAAATATTCTTAATATTTAATATTTAAAGTTTTAGTGACTTTTGATTTGATGAAAAACTTCTTGAATCAACATAAAAATCAACTTCTTTGGAAAAAGAACATGTATTTTTTTTTTAGACTTCAGAAGGTAAAAATATGTGTATAAACTGAACAGTCAAATGAAAAATTTTAATAATAAAAGGAGAAAAAAAAGACAAAAAAGTATATATACAACAGTTGGGTGTGTGTGTGTGTGTGTGTGTGTGTGTGTGTGTGTGTGTGTGTGTGTGTGTGTGTGTGTGTGTGTGTGTGTGTGTGTGTGTGTGTGTGTGTGTGTGTGTGTGTGTGTATAAAATAATTTTAATACCAGGGGGTTTATAGAACAACATTGAAAAAGTTCCTTTTGATTTAAAGAAAGTCTAATCGAATCATTTTTTTTATTTTTTTATTTAAGAAAGTCAAAAATGGAGAATACATACCGAACAATTAAATAGAAAAATAGTAATAATAAAAGAAAAAGATTTGGCATTTTATTATTTTAAAAAAGTTCAACATGAAAGTGAATGCATAAATGTCTGATTCTAGTTCCATATAAAAATATAATTTAGTAAACACACGTTTTTTGCCAGTGTGCCAGAATTTTTGATGTTGTTGTTTGTAATGGCTGCACTCATCTTATACTCCTCCCTATTGGTTGGGTCCCGTAATACAGTGAAAGCGCTCTTCCTATTGGTTGGGACCCGCAATACAGTGATATCACTCCCCCTATTGGTTGGGTCCCGTGAGTGCAGTGATATCACTCCCCCTATTGGTGGAGTCCCGTGAGTGCGTCATTACGTACTGTGTTTTGGACATCATGGCGTTAGCAGCTGCTTCCAGACGCTGCGCATCTTCAGTATTGTTTTACAGATCATTGTCATCACCAGAGCTTAGATCTTCCTGCTCTTATCATAAAAAGGTACATTGTACTTCAGGTCACACTTTTATGATCATTCAGGGCTGGTAAATATTGTATGTAATTTATGACGTAGGTAACTTTTTTAGCTTGGTTGCTAATAAGGCTAATGCTAGTTGTCAGCTTCATATGTAAACAAATCAAATATATTGTTATATTCTGTATGTGTAATTATTAAATATGTCGGTGTTTGCATGATTATGCGTATTTGGTTGATATAAGAAACCAAGTTGTTGTTGTTATATGTGTGCTTGCGTAACTGTCACACACACACACACACACACACACACACACACACACACACACTGATTGTCAGATATGTAACATTGCATCAGGTCAATATTATAAAACTAAGGTTTTGATCCTATGTTTGGAGTTTTAAATTACTAAGTTGTTGTTTTATTCATCAAGGTCATTATTTATGACAACAAGAATGTTTTTTTATTTATCAAGGACACAATTTCATTTGTGTTACCATGACAATATTAATACACTTACCCATGTGTTATCTCTTAAGGTGGTAGACCATTATGAAAACCCCAGGAATGTTGGGTCCCTTGACAAAAATGCCAAGAATGTGGGCACGGGTTTGGTCGGAGCACCTGCCTGTGGGGATGTTATGAAGCTGCAGGTATGGACGGACATGTTGGACTTTTAAAGTTATTCGATTTATACGCAGCACTGTATAACCTACACGCTTCACTTTTAGATTCAGGTGGACAGTGATGGAAAGATAGTGGACGCCAGATTCAAAACATTTGGCTGTGGCTCAGCCATTGCCTCTAGCTCTTTGGCCACAGAATGGGTGAAGGGAAAATCGGTACGTCATCATGACCTGGCTCATTGTGCGCGTTAACAAAGCGATCAAATAACGTATTGTTTATTCAATATTGTGTTTTTCTTATACAGGTTGATGAGGCACTTAAAATCAAAAACACAGAGATTGCCAAAGAACTTTGTCTTCCACCAGTCAAACTGCATTGCTCAAGTAAGTGTGGAACACATGTGCATGTGCACTATAACATTGTCATATTAACAGAGCAGGTCAATAATCTTAATTCTGATTTTTGTTTTCTTGACAGTGCTTGCAGAGGATGCCATCAAGGCGGCATTGGCAGACTACCGACTCAAACAGAAAGTCGACAAGGAGAGGCTTGTCGAAGCTAGAAATTAATGTCCATATTCATAGATGAGTCACTGTCACCCACTTGCCCTGACTCAGAAACATAATGTAGTTTATTTCCTGTTCAAGGCTTCAATAAACCAGCTGAAATCTTACTGTTTTATGTGGACTGCCCTAGGCTCGCTGTGAGGATCTTTCAACTCAGTTTCTTTTACTGTATCTCGATGAATCACGCACATTAAAATAAACTTTTTTGTTCTTGAAGATACATTCTGATGTGGGATGTCCTCCATGTTTAATACTACATACTGCAATACTTGTAAACTTGTTTGACCATAGTGTGCTATAAGTAACAATAAAGGAATTTATATATTTTTTACGTTTGGGCAGTAAAAAAACCATATTGATTCCATAACAAAGATGCACAGACTTATATGCTGTATTTTGCCTTGCAAATTTTAATAAATCGCAAAAAAATCCCTTTGCTTCATTTAGCATTTTTGTCTGCAGATTATGAATGTGTGTTAGTTTCCCCCTGAACACCGGGAAGTGGTGCGACTCTCAGGTTTCGCAGGAGAACATTCTTCAGGATGAAAAGCACTGTGAGAATCAATAGTACTGTAAGCACACAGAGCACAGCTAGAATTGCTATAAGCGCAGGCTCGCACGTCTGCAGTACTGTCAGGGGTGTGATCGGAAGCTCAACGTCTCTGGTTGGGGTCAAGGATCCACCAGACATCACAGTTGCTTCTGGTTTACCTGTTGAATTCTCTAAACAGCCATGTTCCTTGTTTGTAGATGGACCATAGGGTTCTTGAGTGGTTTGGGGCAGGAAAGATGTGAAATTGAGAGTGAGACAATCCTCATAGCTCAGTCTCTGAAAAGTGGGCCTGTCTGATCTTAAGAAGGAGCTTGTGTTACCATTAAGGGTCTCAAATGATGATCGCTTTAAAGATGGTCTGCAATTAAAAGAACTTATGTTGCATGCAGTTTCGGGTAACACCAACATAGAAGCACTTGTGTTGTGTGCTATATGACTGTCAACCGCTTCCCCAGATGTTGTGGTTGAATTTACATTAGACATTCGGACAGGCTTAAAAAGTTTTGGACAGATTGCTATGACTGACAGAGTTAGAAGCAACTTCTGTGCCAAGTGCAAAGGAGCTGTGCATATCAGATCGGTCGCCATCTGCATCCTGTCCGTCAGAAGCCACCTGTACAGGTACATGATGTCACACTCACAAACCCACAAGTTGTCAGCTAACTCCACCGAATGAAGACGGGACAGTTTATCAAAAGCTTGCGTGGGCACAGAGTGCAAGCAGTTGCTATTGATCTTCAACACCTGCAGGTTTACCAAAGCACCCAGCGAGTGGAGATCTAATGTAGATATACAGTTCTGTGACACATCAAGGTGTGTAAGTGAGGAAGGTAAGTGTGCCGGAAGCAGGGATAATCGGTTACCCTTAAGAGTTAACATCCTCAGTCTGGTCAGCCACAGCAGCGCCCCTGGTTGAATAGCTCGTATCCGGTTATCATCCAGGTCCAGGCGTGTGAGGTTCCCAAGCTGTCTCAGAGATCCACCCGTGATGTATGTGATCTGGTTCTCTTGGAGTTGAAGGGTCTCCAGACTGGAAGGAAGTCCACGAGGGAAACGGACCAGTTGGTTGTGTCCTAGGCTCAACTCTTGTAGTCCAGAGTATGGCTGAAACACGTTATCCACGTTGCAGAGACGGTTCCGGGCCACGGACAGGACAGAGGTGCTTAGGGGGACGGAGCGAGGCAGAGTATGCAGACCCAGAGACTCGCACAGAACAAGGTCACCGGGGTGGGGACAGCAACAGCCTTTCGGACAAGGGTTCAAGACCATGGCAGCAAGGAGATGTGAACAAAGAAACAAGAGATAGAGAAGACAAGGACACATGTCTCACTTGAGTGAGGATGTGTGCAGAAGAACGTTTGGATGAAAAACAGGGATTGTAGAAAGATAATTAGTCAATCAAAATCAATTGTTTAGAGTCTTTTGGTTTGTGCATGTTTTCTTGTACTCACCATTTTTGCCGTTTCATATGACCTCTCTAATTTTACTGCTTCACATCCTTAACCTCTTCGGTCTCTCCCCACGTCTTTTTCAGCGAATGATCCGTGCTCACCCTGAAAATTCTGGGTAGCAGCCCATTAAACATTAATGGCAGCCTTAAGGTTTTGTATTACCTGTTTTGTATCTTCTTCGCAATGTGAATTAATTGGGCACTCCAGTTGCTTTTCCCATGATACCCCGACTCTTATCAATTGATCAGTTGCATACATTTAGTAAGGAATGTGTGAACTGTTATTATAATTTTATAGAGTACTTTTTGTCTTGTTTCTGGTAGAACTTACTAACTTGAATCCCAGGTAAATCCCAGCCAAAGCAAGAAGTGTATTTCTTTGGAAGGGTTGAGGGCATATGTCACTTCCCACTGATGATGTGAACGCTTTATGTATTTCCAGAATCATGTGACACCTTGTGAACAGAAGCTGGAATTTGACTCTGTGATAAGTTTTTTCTGAGCTCAAGTTTCAAGATAATGTAGGCCTCAGTGGTTATCTGTGATGTTCACTCTTGTTAATACATGCTAGGACTTGGGCTTGTGCCATAGTCATGGAGTTTTCATTTTAGTTATGGAGATCATTTGCATTAACCTTGTTATTGATGAATTAAAGGGTGATATCATCACTGGGTCAAAAACCTGGATATGATCAAAAGGTGAGAGGATTATGTCTATACACTGAAAACAATGGGTGAGACGGACACTATATCATTAATGAATTCATTTAAGCCTGAACTTATAAATTGAGTTCATTTGGTTGATATATGAGAATGTGTTTATTATTTGTTTCAGTTTCAAAATCATTGTTGGATGTTAGTGAATTTCCATCCTAAGCATTGTCTTTAGTCATGAATGAGAACTGTTTGGAGAGACTCTTGGAATGAACATCTGAAATATTGATTGGAGGTTGTATGGATGTGACAAAAGCTCTGTACCTGCCTTCGTCAAGCACTGCTGGGTTGAGTTTCGTAAGCCACAACCAAGTCAACACAACTGTGGATTTTAACATTTCTTAAGATCTTAAAATGTTTAAATACAATCATGATGTTGAATAGACTCCCTACTCTCAGATTTTACGTGTGATTGATTAACACACACAAAAAGAGAACACACACAAATACTAAAATGAATAATGTCATTTTTTTTATTAATTGCCTTTTTATTTTATTTATTAAATGTTATTGCAATAATACTGTGAAAAAAACAAATCAAATTTCATAACAGCTCCATACCATTGCAATACTGAACAAAACAAAAATGGAGCAAACTTTAAAAAATTATATTGGAGAAATTGATAGATTTCTGAAAGCAAATTCAGAAATGACTACAGCATAACTCTTGGAGTACCATTTATATAAATGTTACATTTCTAATGTGTAAATTAAAGAAAACCAAAGAGAGAATAAAGACAAAAGTTTTAAATAACATTTGTTTTAACCAAATTTAAAATAATTTAAGTTTTTTTGTCCACCGACACATATTAAAAAAGATATTAATATTGTCAATGAGTGATTTTTGTTCTTTAAATAGATGTTTATAGGATTTTTCCAAGGAACAGGGAAAAACATAATAAATGGAAACGGCATCCCCAAGGATTCATACCGAACTGTTGGAAAAGTTTTGAAGAAATGATGTTTCTTACTCTCTCACGCTGTGGAGGGATTGGCCTTTCTGAGGTGACAAGTACACACCAAAGGCTGACTGGAGGTGGCATTTGAGGGACTTGCTTGAGGCTTTTTGGGTTCATCCTTCTGCATCTCCACCTCTTCAACATCCACCACCTGCTGGACTTCCATCGGCTTGGGGCGAGGTTCTTTTCCGTCCTTCTCCCCCACCAGCGCTTTAGTGGGTTCTCGCAGGGCCTTGGTGGTCATGTTTTGAGGCTTAGACTGTTGTGGCTTCTCGGTTGCTTTATTCGGTTGGCTCATGTATTTTCTGGGTGTGTAGGTCTTTGGGGGATAGTAGGCCTCCAGCTTGCGTTTGTGGCTCATCGCTGAGGCACAGCAGACAATGAAGATGATTACCACCAAGAGACAGGTCACAACGATGATAAGGAGCAGATTCTCCCTAAGGAAGTCCACCAAGTCATTAAAGATGAAGTCTTTGATGCGGATGAAGGTGGCAGTAATGTTTGGAGCAGGGGAGGGGGATGGAGGGGTGTGGGTGGTCCGAGCGATTGGAAAGATGAGTTCGGGTTCGTCTCCGCTGCCCTCCATGGTCACGTTGAACGGGATGGCTGAGGCAAAGCAAGTGCTGCACCAAAGAGCGATCAGGAGAACACAGAGACATCGCAGAGTGTTGAAGTGTGACATCCTTCCTTTTAAGATCTGTGACAACCACAAACATAACCATTAGAAGTCCCTCCTTATTTGTTTCCAAAAGCAACAGGAATGTGATTTCTTACATATTGTACATATAATATTTCTATTATAAACCAAAACACAAATGTAAATAAAATATGTTGGAATAACATGTAATTTTTTTGAAAATATTTTGATAAAATGATGGACAAATATAATATAACTTAATTCAATGTAAGGTATTATTTAATGCAAAAATAAAATGAGATGCAAACATAATATTTCACAAATTTGGTATTAATTCAGTGCAGTGACAAGAGCAGATAACGTAACGAAATGGTGTGTTTTTATATTGTCATGCACTATTCCGAGCTTTTATAGTATCTTGGTTCACATGAATAAAACGTTTTTGTCTTGCACAGAAACATTTATTCTGTACTGTTCATAAACACACACATACAATCAGATATACATGAATCTAGAGAGATATCTAAATGTTCATCTGACAGAGCGCTGATGTTTGAATCGGAAGGTAATCTTATCTCAGAAATCTTTTTTGTATGTTATTTCTTAAGTCAGTGTTTGTAGTCCTACAGCAGATGTTTTGTTTTAAATATGTATTGTGGGATATATGTTTAACATATTTAGACTGCTGGTAAAATAAATGTTAAAATAAAAAAGACCTGGGATGTTAAAGGTTATTTTTTCCCCATTAAAGGATTTTTGAGGGTTTTAATGTTTATTAACCCAAATATTGTACTACCTTTCACCACAACAAAATTAACACAATGTAAAACTAAATTAATAGAGCTTGTAACACATAAACTAGTACATCAGAAAAACATTTTCATGTTTCTGTTGCCTTGCAGTGGAGCTATTCCTGACACATCTAGTTATTACTTATTCGGGGTGGAGGCAGAGGGAGTTTAGGCCTGGCTTGTAATTTCCCAGCACGGCTTGCGCTACCCGCTGACCACAGGAAAGCAAAAGAAGGGGCAGTTATAGATTCCTGAGGGTGCAGCAAGGCGTGGGACAGCTGAAGCTTACAGGCCTGTATTTACAGCACAGCTGCAATGAAATGGGCAGGAGACCAGTGGGACTATTTCTGCACTCCATGAAAAGACACTTTTGAACAGTTAAAGTGATATTTCACCCAAAAATGAAATTCCTGACATTATTTACTTTGCCTCTTATCAAACCTGTAGGAGTTTCTTTCGCGAAATACAAAAGAAGACATTTCGAAGTAAGTTGGTTGCTGGAGCCTATTTACTTGCACAGGTTTTGTGTGCATACAATAGAAGTGAATGGTAGCCGCTTCTGTTCGGTTATGAACATTCATCAAAATATATTTTTTAGTGCAGAGGAAAGAAAGTCATACAGGTCGGAATTGACACGAGGACGAGTAAATGGTGATAAAAAGTAACATTTCAGGTGAATTATCAATTTAATGCATAAAGCAATACTAAATTTTTTTGAGCTTATGCAACATAATGAAAATATTAAATTTTTACTATCGGACTTGAGTAGGTTCCAATAGCCTTGGTGTGCAAAAGAGGATCTCCCAATACCACCACAACCACATATCTGAGCATCGCCCATTTAAAAATTTCTATTAAAAAGTTCTAACCACACTGATTTACTAACCCCAAACATCCTTTTTGAAATAGCATTTCAAAAAGGTTAACAGTTCATTCCGTTGTTTATTGTGTTAGATAAGTTAAATGAATTTTCAGTTAGTAAAGTTATAACAAAACTCAAAGGTAGTGGCCACATTAATTAAACAAATGGTGTAATTCTCCACATCATAAACGAAAAGCAAAGGGTAGGTTCCGTAACTTCAGTAACTAGGTGGTTTAACAATCTAGGTGGTCCTACCACACAGGTTGAAATATGCTCTGTGTCCATCGCTAATGAACACAGACTAAACATATCCAGCATATAAAACTTACATTCATTAAAAATCATATTAAGCTTACAAATAGTAATGAAAGACTACCCTAGTAACTTCAAAGAAAGAAGAAAAAAATGTGAGTTTGCATAAAGAAGTGATACAAATACTCACTGTTTTATTGGTGATTCCGCTATCTGATGTAATTTGATAAGTTATAATGAAATAAAAAACAAAAATGTAACTGTAAAGTAGCTGCTTGGGTTGTCCTGAAAAGTGTCTGGCAGCCTCTTGCCATGTGGATTTTCCTAAAAATCAGTAGAGGACAATTAGTGAGGGATACTTCCCTCCTTCTTTCTCTCTCCTCCCTCTTCTCTACAACACACTTCTGTAGAAAAGTTCAAGAAACCTACATTCACCATAACAAATGATAAAAAATGAACATTAAGTGTTGCTTATGTTCATCTTTTGAAGTTTAATATTCAATATAAAAATGAATGTGTCACACATGTATATACTATACATTCAAATATACCTTTAACCGGCGGTAGGGAAAGTTCCTTTCAAATGTAATGCAATGAAATATTAAGTTACTTTGTGAAAATTAACTTACTGCTTTACTTGAGTGGTCTTTATGGAAAGTATTGCTTTTCTTTACTTGGCTGAGGCTTGATCTCTTTCAGGCCTTTTTTTGGACTGAGATGTTGTACATTTCACAGCAGTGTATATTACCCACGTTCTTCCTTTTAAACAACACATACAGAATAAAATCTCATTACAGATTATTGAAAGTGGAAATGTGTTTGTTACTTTAGGTCCGTTTTGTGTTGGTAGGTTATGGCCTGCATAAAGTCTCATTACGGTCTATTGTGATAATTAGGAGTGTTATAGGCCAGATATTTGCCATTATAAAATATGTTATAATAGAACAAATGACAGATTTGAAACGAATTAAATGTTTCATATTACAGAACAATAAGGTGATACTTGATGAGCACAAACAACATCCCCAAATAAACATAAGTCTTTCTGCTTTAAAATTTGAAAAATTGCTGCACTGGGTCTAACAAAGGTATAAGTTGTTTTCAACAGATCAGAACTCTTGAGTTTTCTTCCAAGTGTCCTAAAACCCAACATTTGTTTTATGCAAAATAAAAAGAGGAAAAGGTACAGATCACTTGTGCAATGTAAAAAGCTAAACAAAACAATAACAACAACAACACACATTGTGTGAGGTGAATGCAGTATCTCTTTCTGTATAACAATGGTAATTGATTCTTAACGCAAATTAATTTAAATGAAAAGTAACTGGCATTATTTTTTATTAGTAACTCAAAAATCAATATAAAAATGTATAAAGTAATTCATTACTTTACAAAAGTAATATTGTACCGTAACACAACTTACTTGTAATGCATTACAACCAACACTGCCACTACCAAGATGCAAGCACACAATAAATAAACCATAAACATCAGATTTCCCAATAAAATCAAAAATTAAAAGAAGAAATAAAAACAAGCTAAAGGTTTCTAAATGTGAAAGACCTTTTCTACTCAATTCTTTATCTCAATCATAGTCATAGTTCCCAAATTAGAGCACATTTTGTTAATTTGGTCAAGATATTTTTATTTTCTTTAATTAAAACATGCATACAATCAAATAGTCTTCTGTACAAATATGGCTACATGTGCTTACACGGATTTTATATACATCCACTATGATAATATGTTATACTCAGAACACAAGGCTTAAAGCAAATTATATAGCACAAGCTTAACCACAGATAGGAATAGAACATATTCTACAGCAGTTTAAGGAATACTTTCTGCAATGCCTAAGCTTTTCAAGACAAAACTAGACTGTAATAGCACTTGAAGGATTAAATAAAGATTTAATATTCTTTTAGGTTTGTAATATTGGAAATATACAATATTAACAAATTATTTAAATATAATTGTTTGGATAACACTTTATAACACATAGAAAAGTAACATTTCACCCTTAACACATAAGACTTCTACAAAAACAGATTACTGTTATTTTACTTATTTTATTTAGTGAGAAGCTCGGCAGGAAACCATGCAGTTTTATTGTACATTGTGATTAATTTTTGACACGAAGCGACAGAAAGCTGAATTTTCTAGATTCATTAATGTTGAAACGAAACTTTAAATTACAGTCTCAAGACACAGGCATAGAAAACACAGTGGGCATATGCACACTTTTAACGTATGTAAATGTGACCTCTGCACTATTTTTGGGGAAGTGTGCAAGCTTGACTTCTCTGTCCCTCTTGTACTTGAAATGACGGTTACACTGATACATATTAAAGTGATAGTTCAACCAAAAATGTAGTTCCATTATCATTTACTCACCTTCTTGTCATTTCAAACCTGAACACAAAAGAAATATTTTGAACTGGCATCAATTCACTTGCATTAGTTTTGTGAATGGGTGCCACTGCCGATCAGTTACCACTTTTTTTCAATCTCAAACTGTAGAATGTCGTGCAGGTCTGAAATGACAAGAGAATGAGTAAATACTGAAAAATTACTTTAATGTGTTTTAAATTTTACCCAAAAATAGAATTCAAAAATGGATTCACTCTGCCGTCAGTCAAACACTGTGTATGTGTTTTTGTTCGGTTTTAAACTAAATGATGTATTTCATGGAATGTCTAGGAAGTGGACGGTGTTTGTTTATTGATATGCATATTTTGTTACATAATAAACAAATCAATTGTTAACGTAAACTTTAGTTTGCACAATCATGAAGTATTGACAGGTGGAATAACTAACTGGGCCAAGACTTCTCTACAGTAAGTGGGATATGACATTTTTGGAATAATTCACTTTATTATCACTAATACTGTTGACAGAGCTTAACTTGAGCCTGCAGTAGGACTTGACAGTGATTTTAACACATGAAAAAACTTAAAAAGCCACTTTCCTCATTGTTTTCCATCCTGCCCTTTCTGGAAAAGCAACCAGTTGCATGAGTTTGGGGTGTGAATGTGTCGACACCAATTTAGAGAATAATCACCTTCGCCATCAATATAACTTTAGTTTAGTTTAGCAAATCTCAATACAAAGTAAACATTTAACTTCTAAAGCGGGCCTTCGGCATCATGAAGAAAACTGTGGAGGGTGAGATTATCTCCATCGAGATCTCCATCCTCAGCGCTCGGGATCAATGCTCCATTGCTTTTGGGGTGTCTCGGCTTTGGGACAGGGTGATCCGTATCGTTTATCAAGGCCGAAATGCAGACCATCTCGGTCTCCTGCAGAAGATGTGACTTGTGTCTGTATCTGTACCCCGCGAGCTTGGTAGCAAGACAGATGGTGCTAATGATGAAAATAGATGTCAGTGCAGCCATGGCGGCAATAACGATGAGACAGCGGCTCACGAATCCATCCCTGTTCGCAGAAGCAGTGGGACACGGAAGAGCCTTTACTGATGTTGTCGGTTTTGTAGTGCTTGTTTGCTTTAAAGTTGTCGTAGAAGAAAGAATGGGGGTGGTTCTTCCTGTTTGCGTAACATATCCAGTACTGCCATTTTTTATGGGTGGTTGGGTGGACATAGTCGTATTACCTTTTGGCGGATAGACGGTGGCACTCTCATTTCCTGTGGGGTGGTTACCATTTTCAGAAGTCTTGTTCGTGTTGTGTTTCTGTGTGTAGTTGAGTTCTGAGGTATGCGGATGGTCCACGCTTATCTTTGAGATGTTCCCAGTTTCCTCGGTTGTGTGTGTGACAGATGAAGATAAAGGTGCCACAGTGGTGGTCTTCTGGTTTGGACTATCAGTTACGTTCGCCATACTGTCACTTGTGTTTGTTGGGTTGGGGCTAATTTCTCTTTTCATTCTGAGATGCCTTGACGTGATCGAACTGCTCAAAGCGAGCAGCAAAACTGATGTACACCAAAGCCTATTAGTCACCATCTGCACAAAAAAAGACAATAGTGTCGCAATCGTGGTTTGTAGTCACACAACCTTGTCTTTACTTTCGACACAAACATCCACATGTATCTTATCTTTCTTTTGTATTTTAATGTAAACTTGTTTGCATTTAGCACAGAGGAAGTTTCAAACAATAACAGTTCTGAAGTCCAATAATGAAATGTTCATACTTTGATGCTCACATGTTAAGTTAGGTTAGTAAGCATGTGGTATAGCCTTTTTGGTGAGTTAATCATTTTATGCTTCCAAAATGTTCTAGGTTCAAATATTTTAGGAAAACTTAAACTCTACATTCGTGAAATATATATTGAAACTTTTTTTGGTATGTTTGGTAGTGGTGTTCACTCTGTTCCCGTATCTTTACCATACACCTTGTTGAGGTCAAATTAGTCTAAAGTCAAAACCAAAACAACACTAACCTTTAGTTTCTTAGTTGATGTGATGGGTATTTGAATGTCGGCAAAAAAACTTAAACCCCTGGCGTAGTACAGCACAAAAAAGTGTCAGAACAAGTATGAAAATGCAGGAAGTCGAGACTCAAAGTGCGAAGCTAAAGCTGAGGTTTTCAAACTCTGACGTAAACCCAATGAGCAAGCCACTATTTTAAATATTAGATCTTACTTCCCCAAACCAGCAAGTGAGGACAACAAACCATATTCAAATTATCACATCCTCCCAGAAAGAAGTTTAACACGGACGCAATAAGAGACGATGCACAGTTTTAGTTTACTTTTTATTTTCTGGTATTCTGCAAGACTGGAAGCAGATGAACAAACAAAAATGGAACAAAAAACCCGGATTCTCACTTTCCTAAGAGTCTTAGCATTGGAAACATACAAGGCTCACAGTTTGCATTTTGGTGTGGGGAGAACTGGAAAGACTATTGTTTAAAATCCGAAATCCAAATGGAAAACCCTACTACGGCCAACGAATAAGAAAAATTAAAGTATTTACAAAGTATGAAAATAATCACATCAGCTTTTCCTGCATTCGCTTTTCAACCTACACTAACCCCTGGACTTCATTTCAATCTTCCGGCGCTTTTAAATACAAAGTCAAAGCCATGTTATAAAGCTTCTGACATCAAGGCCTCCTAAACATTCATGATCATTGGAAGCCTCGGATAGACCAATCACATGTCGAAAACTGTTATAATCATGAAGTGTTCCTTATCTTTAGGCCTAACAATGTGTATGGTTCACATATCTACTGATGTTCTTACAGACTTATGACTTTCCTAGCCCTACTGTCATTCCAGCTTGGCACATCCGTCTTATAAATACTTCCCCTACTTTTCAAACCTCTCACTTCACTCCAACAAAAAAAGAAAAGCAAGAATGCAGACAGGGAAGAAAGAGAATGACATCAGAGGTATTGAGTTGTTGCTGCGATGCAGGCAAGTATATCTCAGGGTTGATATGAACTTCCTGCAGTTCGGTGGTTGGGAGATATGAAGGTGGTTAAATTCTAATACTGAGAAACATGTGGAGATGTTTTCAGGCAGTGATTTAAACAAATGATACATGGAAGAGAAGTCGACAAAAATACGATTTTCCCAAGCAACCAGAAAAACAGAACCAAGCTTCCCTCTCTCATGCATGGAAAATTACACAACCCCAAAATACAGATGACATCACATCATACGTGTGGCACATGAACAATATGAACAAAAACGACCAGACATGAGTCGTCCCTTGAGAGAGTTGGTTCTGCTTGACTAGGAGAGCAGGGTTAAGTGTTTGGTAAAGAACGTCTTTAGGAAAAGGAAGTCAGTCGTGACTCACTGCATCGCAGCGGATGCAACCTACAGCACATTATAAATGTATATGCTGACAATGCTGCGAAAACTCAAGATGCCACAGGTCAAGGTTAGATACAGAAAGAAATTAGAAAGCAAAGCAAAGACCTGGACACAAAAAGATGAGCACTTATAATGAAGCTAAAAGACCTGAACAAACATCTGACAAGCCAACCTGGGTGCACAGTCAGTGTAAAAGCTTTTAAGTCTATAAAGAGAAGATACATTTGAAAGCATTTAAAGGAATAGTTCACCCGAAACAAATGCTGTCATTTACTCACCTTTTTGCCCATTTAACCATGTAAAATTCCTTTCAAAACACAGAGAAGATATTCTAAATAATGGCGGTCTTAGTTTTCCAACATGCTTCAAAATATCTACTTCATGTTTTGATAGTTATCGTTCATGATTAAAATGGCAAGAGGGTGAATAAATGATGACAGAATTTTAATTCTGGGGTGAAAAATTGCTTTGAGGGACCCATGTCGCCTAGTACTAAAGCTAATGTAAATCAATGGCAATGTTTTGTAAAGACTACTAAAACATTAAATTACAAAATGATTCCTGAACTAATTCAGCAAATGAAAAAGTGCAGATACCTATCAATAGGGGACATAATGAAACAGATTAGAATCTTTGCATATTTTTAGTGCATGCATTAATATCCAGGTATGGTTTATAGTTTTTCAACCCTACAGTACATGTTTTCCAGGCTTGTTAAAATCTTTTTTTGACACCTTTAAAAGTTATGAACGCTTCCAATTACCCCTCCTCACATTACTAGCATATTGCTTTTCCCCCTCATAAGTACAATGTTAAAATCAAGTCAAATACTGTCAGGAAACTGCTTAGATGGAAAATATTTGGCAACTTGGAAGAGTGAGAAGGGCGATTTCAATACTTATGGCTGTCAGCCCTGAGCTCATCATGTTCATGTAACTGCTTCACAATGCAATTGGTCACAATCATTTTAATAAGAAAAACAAAAACTTAAGACCATTCAAGAACACCAGATAAAACATTACAGACAGATTTGGAGTGACACTGAGTAAAAGCTTAATGGACAGAAGAGAAACTGAGGTGCTTCTCGTTTTCAATATGGACATCTGTAAACAGGTTTTGGGGGAATGCAAATGAAAGTAAGTATTCATCTTGGAATGTTGGTTGGAGTCTTTGCAAGGCAGGCTTCAGACGGAACGCTGTCATGGTGATTGGCAGTGACGGGTCCCGCCCACCTGGCCAATGGGATATCCTGAATAGAAAAAAGGGGAGGGACTACTGGTTCCTTTAGATGTCCATTTTAGACAGCTGCTCCTCAAGGTTGGCAATTCTTTTTTCCTGACTGCTGACCAGCTCTCGGAGAGATTTGATTTCTTTTAAAACCTCGTCCATCTTAGCTTCGTTTTTCTGTGGAGGAAAGAATTCAAATAAAAAAATATGTTGATATGATGAAAAAAAACAAAACAAAGATAGATAAATAATTTCATAATGTATGAGTAATGTCATTTGTTTCGCTGTGTACAATGACAACGTTCTGCTTTATTTTTTTCTATTTTAAATTCTACACCTAAGGAGTTAATGTTCTATTTTATGTTGTAAGTTCTAAATTCTGCTTCCTAAGTTCTGTGTTAATTTTTTAATTAAATTTAATATTTGAAATTGTAAGCTGCAAATTTTAATTTCTGTATTCTAAGTTGGAAGTTCTGAATGTAATGCTTTAAGTTCTAAATTTAAAATTTTTGTTTTAAATCATACATTCAGTGTTTGAAATTCTACATTCGACATTTCAAGGTTATAACTTCTAAATTCTATATTTTGAGGTTTTACTTCTAAGTTCCAAATTCTTGGTTATAAATGTAAAGTGAGTTCTAAAATAACACTTTTTACCTTCAAATTCTAAGTTCTATATTCAAACTTCAAGGTACTGAATTACATGTTCCATATTCAGGTTTTAAGCTATATAATCTATACTCTAAATTCTATGTTCTAAGTTCAGTTCTAAAGTTCTTCTTAAATTAAACGTATCCAATTGATCCTAATGGTGGTAATGATAATGATTTCTATACTTCACGCTTTTTAGGTGCTTTTGACTATTTTGTAACTAGGTTAAAAATAAGTTTCACATAACAGCCCATACTCAAGTAATGTATATCAGACTGAAGCTGTGCATCAAGCTTAATATATAGGTATGATGAGCAGCAGCTAGCGCTGTAGGGTGGGACGTCTGCTTATATGATTACAGCCCTGAGCGAGGAGAGACGAGTTTAGAAGGCACAGCACACATGTGGGGTTGCTGTCATGTGGCTTACTGGGGATGTGGTTGGGGTTTGGACCTACTGTAGAACATTTATCTCAGATGACTGTAAAAACATTACACGAATAAAAATGAAACATTGGCCCTGAACATGAACATTGCAGGGGTGCCGTTTAATCCAAATCAAAAGTAAAGAAACTGTTAATTATACGGACTCGAGGGAATTTAGAGTATAGAGAGTGTTGTATGACCATAAAAAACAGAAAGGTTAATTTTTGAAAGGTTTTGCGTACATACAATCATTTAGAGTATAGAGACTGTAATACAAATTTTCTAAAATATCTATTTTATAGATGGATGGAATTCTGAGAATATGGAAAGATTTAAACAGTATTGGTATAAATTAAATAAAAACAAACCTTAGACATGTTGGTTAACAACATCAGGTTATGAAAGATGAAATAGGTAACACTCACGATAGATGGTGTGGAGGTGGCAGTCTTGTGGGCAGGGGCGGTGTTCTCTGTGTTCTTAGTCATCTTGTTGTCCAGGATATTTTTCTTGACCACCTTGAGATCACGGTTCTTGCCCGGAACGTATCCGTGCTTCAGGGATATCAGAATGGGGTCTCCGTTCTTTCCGTCAAACCAGTCTTCAGCCTCCAGGGGAGCCTCTGGTCCCGCTGTGTCTGGGTACAGGTCATCCTGAAACAAGTCCGACTGGAGGAGGGAGTTGTGATTGTTATATTGTGTATAGGGTCACAAAACATCATAAAGTCAAAGATTAAATTTAGTGCTAGCGATTTTAATTGAATAAAGAAGTCTCTTTAATAAAAATCCATAATATTTACATTTATAATATAATATGCAAACAATATTGTTGCAAGCTTGTTGTAAACTACTGGAAAACAATGGTGTACTTCAACAATTATTAAACTATGTGCACAAAGTGAAATCATTTCATCATGTGAGATTTAACAACGTTGAGCAAATTATCTGCCGATTTTCATTTACTTCCTTTAATAAATCCATAACTACTTTTATGCTTGTTCCTAAAACCTCATTGCTATAAAACCAGTGCAAATATTTATGATGTCACTTCTGATTATGACGTAAATGCACAGAGATTTAAATTCAAATCATTCTCTTAAACTTCAAAACAGGGTCATGTGAACCAAATGGGTGAAGGTAGCATAAGCTGAGCTGGAGGAAACTGTGTGTTCTGTCCCCCTACAGTGTTTCTGTAGCCTTCAAAACAAGACAGCAAAAGAAAACAAGTGGCTCACTTTTCTTGGCACAGTCATGATGATAGGCTCACACTTTCTCTCATGCAGTTTGTAAAACCTGAGAACACAAACACACAAACACACAGGTCTATTAGAACACATAAAAAAGGTCCTAAACGTTAGTCCAGCATACATAAAAAAAGATTGTGAGAGTTAAATAATAAAAAAAAACATTAACCGCAAACTGACCTCTGATCATGCTTTTCTTCATCATACAAACAACTTTTAAAGGCCTTATGGGTCCTTAAGATTGACATGGTTCAGTGATGCCCTCTATTGGCAAGATTTGAACACACTTGTACATTGTAAGTATCTTCTAGAAATCTTATAAAAAATCTTACCAGCTTTTATTAAATTTATAAATAAATTAAATATACATATGGGAGAGGATAAATAAAAATGCATTTAAATTTGTCATGCCTACAGTAACTTTTCATACATTTGAATTTTGGTGTAAATTATGATCAATTCATGCTTAACATGTTTTTGTGGCAGTCATCCACATGCTTAGCTAGTGAAAAGTCCCATTTCTTTTGTGGTGTTATTTTTGTGGTACTAACACACCTTGCAATCTCACACTTGTTGACGTCCAGTCCTCTCTTGGGCATGTATCCCATGCCTCTCTGGGGCTCCTTGGTGGTAAAAGTGTTGAGGTAATGGACGTACGGAGCCTCATCCGTTATCTCAAAGTAACGGATGCTGCTATCACCCTATCAGACAGCAAACTTGAGTTTTACATATACAGGTGCTTAAAAAAGATGATCGAAAAACAAATTTAAAAAAGGCAGCATTGCAGTTCTGAATGTTTATAACATATGCAATGTTTACCTTTCCACACAGATAGACCACGCTAGTATCGGGGTCATAGAAGGGCAGGAGGACACCATTACTGGTGTCCATCTCGTGAACAGAAATGGGCTCATCTATATTTTCCTGAAAAGAGAAAATCCATTGTAGACTGATAGCTCCAATGATATGTTATTTATCAAGATTTACTTATTCAAACAGATTGGACATCATCAAGTCACCTTTACAGAAACTCATGTTATACATTCATACAATCTATAAAGGAGTTTGTTGTCATTTGTATGACTGAACTTCTGGAATGAGATGCATGTGCGGTTTCCATGGCAACTGACCGGATCCCACAGGGCGAGCTGTCTTTCACTCATGCGGCTAAAACCGGTGGTAAACACTTTGCCGTCAGACATGAAAATGGCTCTCATGGGTCTTGCACCCTCGTGGGCCTTGTCCTTCTCCTGCCAGTGAGAAACAAGGACACGTCAGGGCACTGCTGACATTAATGCAAAACATAGCAGACAAATCACGATGGGACCATGACAGCATACCAAAATACATCAACATCACGAAAAACTAAAAGATAAAAAATCCGTTACCACTTATTCCTAATACAACTAGATATAATCTCTGATAAATTTTTTGGAGCATTTTTTATCTTTATTGCCAAGCATTTCTATTTGAATCTTATTTTATTTTATTTTTTGCAAAATAAAAAAAGGACATTTGACTCCTTTAGTATCTATAAACAGCTTGTTTATTTATCCCCTGCACTGACCGCAGTGATTTCCTCCTTGCGCGGATCGATCACCCGGATTTTCTTGTCTTTGCAGGCGGTACAGATGAGACTACCGTTGCGGTTCCAGCACGCGCTAAAGATGAGGTCAGGGTGCATATCCTCCAGATTGATCATGGCCTCTCCCGTCCCCACATTCCAGATTATAATCACATTATCACATCCTGGAAACCAACCCCGAAGACATCATTAGATGTGTAACACCAGGTTGATATGTTTTAAACATGTCAAGACTCAGAATAACATCATTTAACATTGTAAGATATAGAGGGTTATGGCACATCATACATAAACAGAAGATAAGAGACGTCACAAAACACAAACAAATTTACTACATAGGTAGATTTATAAAGTTCTGTCCTTGGATTCAAATTAGCTTTAGATCTATTTTTAACTATTTAAAGATATAAACAGATCCGTTTTGGAAATTCTGTTCCACTGAAATAAGGCTCTACTACATAAGCTGTTTTCAATAACATCTGGCACAGTTTCTTTGAAAACAGCTGGAGTTCATTTTCCTTCTAAGTGCTTGACAGTTACTCAAAAATGCATTTGGATAACGGCCGAGACATCTTTGAATAATAAACTTAGAAGATGTGGCTTGAAGGTTACGGCTTCAACACGTGGCAAGATGGTGCACAGGCTGTCAAAGCTGTCTGGTTAACATCATTGTCTGATACCCTTCCTTCGTATTTTCAGTGTCTACTTACCCAATTTCTATCTACACCTGTATAAATGTAAGGTTAAGTATGAGGAATCAATGCAAATATGTTCGGTTTCTTACCCGCACTGAGGAGAATGTTACGGGCAGTGGGATGCCAGGTAATAATGCCCACTCTTTTAGAATGACCCTCCAGTACAACCACAGGCTCAGCCATTGCGGTCACCAAACCATTTTCTGGGATCTGCCACACCTGAAAAAACAGCAAAGCAAAGAGTTGAAGACATTTTATCATTGCATGCTCATGACTCTAATGCAGAAAAATGTGTGTTCGGGTTAAATTTGCCCCCAGCTGATAATGGTAGTTAGACATTACAGTTTGATAAGATGTTCACATTGATGTTTATCTTTAACACACAGATTCACTCTTTGATTGATGGATGCACTTTTTTTGAGCTCCGAAAACTCACTCAAATTATAGAGCTCAGAAGAGCCGTCATTACTTGTTTTATATTAGTTTAAAAGAAGAAATTCATAAGCATCAAGGCTGTCTTGAGAGCGAGTTGAACAGTAATTTAAATTTTTCGGTGAGTTCCGATTAAACTTTTTTATAACTATGAAAGTGCCTAAAGAGGGCAGCAGAGGGAAGTAAAAAAGACCAGCAGCAATTCCTAATCTCATCAATGTGATTGAATTCTCTACATGAATGAAAATTCCTGACACACCTTGGTATCTATAAGCACATAAACGTCAATATATTAAGTCTTAGGCCAGGCCAACATCCTACAGTTACATCTCTTTAATGTGCATGTAAATGTCCAATATCAGTCAAGTGGAATCTAATCTAATCTTATTCATGTTGTCAAATTTGTCTCGAAGCATCTTGAAGACATTAACACAGGTCTTCTGGAGTTTATCTTTCTATATTCTTTCTCTCTTTTTTATCATATAAAAAATAGATGAAATAGATGATGGCACAAGATCTCTGTGTGGATCCCTGGCTATTGTCACACATCTTATGCATACAAAAATCTCATTTATTTTTTTACAAATAATGGTCAAATGAATGTTTAGAAATGTAAACAATAATATCTAATGAGACACTGCTCTAAATGATATAAATTACTGATTTAAAACATTTATAGTTTATACATACTGTATAATTATATATACATATATAAGAGAGAGGGTCTCAAACTCAACACTGTACGCTGAAGTTGCTGTTTTACTAAAGTCCCACCAAATAAGGGCAAATAGCGGGATAAAAAACATTCAGAGCCAGCACGACTGACCTCAGAGCTAGAAAATAGTAACTGCTGGTTCTATGACTTGGTTCTATTGACTTAACATAATCTGAAACAGTCCAGAAGTCCCATCGCTCATGATCTGATCTGCAGCCATCTGCATGAGTCACAGGAATGATTTTGCCAACCACACATGGACTTAGTGGGGTGGGTGGAGATGCTGACTCAAAGTTCAAGGAGCCGATTTGGGCATCCATGTTCTTAATCATGCGTCCTTAATCACTTGTGTCTGGCAATTTAGCCAATATATATTTCCACGTACAACTGCTATAAATACATGTCGACGTTGTGTGATTAGACATTCAGAAATCTGTTAAAGATATACTAAACCTATGCTCAGATATAGCATAACATGAAATGACGTGTATTATATTTAGCATTTAAGGTAAAAAAGATGACATAAGACAAATGGTGAATTTGAACAAAGTTTGTAGCAAAAGGTTCCTGCCATTTCCTGTTGTCTTATTGTAAGTCAAATGAGTCTGTTATCTAGACTCTCACGTTGTGTTTGTTATGGCTTTTGGTGTCTGTGCCACAATCTATGAGTAGTTATGAGGATTGGATTGGGAATGGTGTAAATGGGGTATTTTCGGCTACACCGGAATCCTTCATTTAGATGATTTGTTTGGGATCATCACCAAGGGACCTTGTGACCATTTCTGGGGACCGCCCCCTAAATGTATTTAAACTGCAATGTATCACTGCCTAAGAGAGACTTTTGATTACTGCAGCGCATTCTCAATTAAGAACTCTTATGAAGATAACCAAAAGTCTCCTGGTCTTTGCTTCCGAGTTTCCAACAGTTTTGGTGCAGTGACCCGGATAGAGCTCTTTACCTGAATCCAGACTGGAACTTTAAGCTCAGCCAAGATCTGACTGTTACGCACCAGGAACAAACCCTGCAGTTATCTGTACTCCGATGGTGCAGAGGATAACACATATTTACTGGTCTTTGATGGTTCTTTCGGATAATGACAATCACTAAGGACGCCCTTGGTGAGTGTCATCATCCGAAAGAACCATTAAAGACCAGTTCATATGTGTTATCCTCTGTTCAGGCCGTAGAGTTCAGCAGGTGTTTCCCTCTGTATAACAGTGCGGATTTAGAGTAAATTGCTTGTAGTCATGTTGTCCAATGCATTGCCAGGGAAAGTTAACAATAATTGATCTGTGTTAACAAGCGGCACTCTTTGCTCATCAGAGAAGTTGTCGCGTTTTGATTGGGTGGTGACAAAAAGACTCACAAAATGTTAAGGAAAAATCCTAGACTGATACCCACAGATGAAAAAGGTTGACTTGCGACTCCTTTGTGGTCAGATAGTGAATTCAATATTAGGAGCCAGATGAACCTAATAGTGACTGAGAAAGTAAGGCAAGAACTAACTAAGAAATATTAATTCCATCCAGACAAAACTTGGTCTGTAGATGAATGTAAAAAGGTATTTGGAGAATGTTTTGCAAGAACAATGTGAAGGGCATTATTTGCTGCCACAGAGAAAATGGCTATTTACACAACAGACTCAACGTATTTCAGAGCTAGAAAAAGAGAACAAAAAACTTTAACTGCAAAACTTCTGTAAAAACTGACGTGGAAGACGTTAGTCAGCCAGCATTTTTTTTAAACCTGGTCCTTAGGTGTCAAAATATCACAAATTAGGGTAAGAAAGGAAAAACACTGTGATGAGCAATATTTTAACCTTAACGTATTTTTGTAATCTATAGGAACAGCAACATTGCAATATAAGGTTAGGCACTGAGAACGAAATATATTCAAACAAGGATTTTACAGGGAAGTTGGAACATGAAATGTAGTATCAAGTGTTTTGTGCTTTTGTGGGGTTTTTTCTGTTTGTGTTGCAGTTGCTAGTGCAGGACAATGTATTTAAACTGCAATGTTTCACTGCCTTAGAGAGACTTTTGATGACTGCAGCCCATTCTCAATAAAGAACTGTGATGAAGACACCCAAGACTCCTGGACTTCGATTCCGAGTTTCCAACAACTTATTTATATAGACCACTACCAATGCCCTACCCGAATATGGTTAGCTAAAAGAAAGTAAAAACAAAAAAGGGGACTTACCATGACAGTGCAGTCTTCAGATCCACTAGCAATGACATGGTCATTGTGAGGACACCAGTCAATGTCCAGAACCGGACCGGTGTGGCCACATACTGTAGGGTAAGCCTTGTCTATGCGGCCCGACTGTGGAGAGAAAAAAGAACCATTGCATTATGAAGGCTTATTTTGGATACATGAAGTGCATCCTATGGATGCTGAAGTCTACCCAACACACAAATAAACTTGGCCTGGCCTGCGCTCACGTTGGGTGGGCAGATTTTCAAACAATAGCCTGTCAGGTCATTCTGAGACATTTACACACCACAGCTGACTTAAAATAAGAACAGATTGCAGGGCTTTTGTTTTCAAGTCCGTTTTCAAACGCAGACACAGAACTGGGTGCGAAACAGACGCGTGACCTTTTACTCTCGGAGTGAAAGGTCACACGGACACTTCACAGAGGGTAAGAAAGCTAAAGGATATTTACAAATGAATAGCTGATATTGCGAATATTATCCTGTAGCAGGCAATGCTTAAAAATGAAAAATCAACCAACAGTGTGGAATTAAAACAAAGCAATGTTCATTCAATGTTCTGTTCCCTCTTCTCTCTTTTAAACAAAGAAGAAAACAAATAAAGGCACGGCTGTGATCTCATGCCCAGTCAGCTGACTGCCTGATGACATCAGTGCCCTCTGTTCTCTGGGTCACGACCTCTGATCTCCAGCAAAGCCGCAATCTCTGCATAGGGCCGTGTGATTAAGTGTCATACGATCACATTGTTCAGCGTGTGTTTAGATGCGACCACACCCACACTTTTGTTCACACGGGTGCCTGTAATTGGCCCGCTGCCTTGCATGTGGTTCGATGACATCAAAAAAGCCCAACCCCGTACAGCACACCAGCCAGTGCAAATGAACCAGCACCCTCATCTCTAAAGAAAAAAACAATGTGTGCAAAAAAAAAACCTGCGCTCTATGTACGCATTCCTTCTCATGTTCAGGCATGGTTATAACACGGCCTTTTAAAAGAGGAACTATAACAGACCAAATAGCTAATAGCGAGCAAACGGTTGTTTATGAAGTATGTGTGAATTGTCTTGAATGTCGAGTGATGATGTCAGGCCCGAAGGGATAAAAGCAAAGAAAAAGCAACTTATGACAAATTTCAGATCCAAGACGCTTTCATAGTACACAAAGAAGCGTTGTGTTATCAAGGGCACTGATAACCAATCACTATGTACAGCTTAACAAACAGAGACGGACCGGCTCTTAAACACTGATATAGCTCTGGTGTCAGCCGATAACAACAGAATTTATTCAAAGTCCAGCACAAACCATCACATGCACCAAAGACAACAAACCATGAGCATTTTATCATGTTTGTATGACTTCATCTTGTCTTGTCACTTGCTTTAAAGTTGACAACATATGGGACATTTAGAACATTTAGGCAGTTTGACAGATGCTTTTATCCAAACCAACTTAAAAAACATACAAGCTATATATTGAAAATAGACAGTTAATTCGACTTTTGTAATGCTAAGCCTACACACAACACAAACAAAACTCCACAGTTATTTGTGCATAAAGTGGGGTGTACATTATATATAAATGCAATATTTGAAAAAATTTTACATTTTAAACGAAATATTTTGTACATTCTAATTTCAAGATGTAGTTCTGTTTCGGTGACAGATCTATTCAAATGTTATTATTTTACAATTTCAAGGTTTAATAGAAAAGAAGTTTTTTTTAAATAACATTAATGAACATTTTTAAATTTTCAGGGAAGAATCCATCATTTGAGTCTCGGTGTCATTAATTTGTTTTCTTAACATACTTTGCGATACAATTATAACCTTTAACTAGTATTGTGTATTTTACTGAATTGTGAGCCGAGTGTATCGTTACATCTCTTAGACAAACCCTACAGTTTGGGATTGTGTTAATTTAAGATACATGGAAGCTAGCTAAAATTAATCCAAACCTGTAATTGTGTATTAAAAAAAAAAAATTAAATAAATAAAAAATCCTTTTTAGATCATTTACATTGTGGCTTCACATTTCCATCATATTGTTTCGTTCAGTAATGGGACAATAATGGCAAAAGATAGAATATCAATTCACACACTTACAACATTGAACCCAAAAATAAAACTTCAGTCACTCACTGTCATGTAATCCAAATCCACTTTATGGAGCTTTTTCAGCCAAATACATAAGATGATATTTTGAAAAGTGCTTCTGTGGTTTTGAGTCCACATGAAAAAGTCACCGATTTGATAAGTTTGGTTATCAACATTGATTAAAATATCTTTTTATGTTCTGCAAAAGATGAGAGATCGTAAAATTTGGATGAACTATACCTCTAACAGCGAAGCGACTGTGATAAAACGGGTTTTCTCAACTCTCACCCAAAGCCTTTAAACAGAGCGGATTAACCATTATATTGATCTCCACACATTACTGTCATGTGGTTGTTATGGATCACTGACATTGGAGCAGAGGATCATTTATGATGATCTCTTTGTGGATTTTAGAAGGGCTCTCCTTTCTTATTGCCTCATTATTTATTAATATATTCAGAGATACCAGACAGACAGATGCAATAGTTCGACAGCGATAGATGAGAGCTTTCTGGTCATGTCGGATTTTATTACTTAAATGAGCAGTCGTAACAATTAGAAGGCCACATTAATAACACAAGCACATAAAGTAAATTTTCACAGTTTATTTAAAATGAAGGCTTTGAAGTATGCATCTGTAATAGAGACAAGAAATAATTTTTCTCTATGTCAGATTGCTGTGTGCAGCTTCTGCAAAACAAAATGAAGATATTTTGAAAAATGTTGGTAATCAAGGACTGACAAAAACACATTTGAGATATTTCTCAAAATATCACCTTTTAAGTTTCACATGAGACGCATGGATAAATGGATGACAAGTTTTAATTTTGGGGTGAGCTTTCGCTTTAATGCAATAATAGGCCACTAAATGTTGCTTTAAAAAAGTTAGGCAGCCAATTTTAAGTCATTAACTCAAACTCTGAGTTTAAACTCACAGCAAAGAGCTGAATTTACATCATGAATATTTATCCGAATTAATTACAGCTTACTAAAACTGGACCTGTCCCGACACATCACTGAGGAGAATTGAGGCACACTTGTTGCATAGCAACAGCAGCAGCTTTACTGCGGATTCCCACCTCAGATAAAGACAGTCCTCCTAGACCTATTCAATAAACAGTGAAAGAAAACATTCCTCATCTCTATAAATCCCTTAACGGTTTACTCCTGACACACGTTACAATGACCTAAAGAGAAGAAAAGACAGGGGACATTTCAAACAAAAAGATCGGGTTCAATGTGAAGGAAGTTGAAGTCACTTTGTGCAGTGGCTGAAGTCTGATATATCCAGTCAACATGGAAATTTCCATTTCCTCCGCATCCACAAGGACCCAGAGGCAGCTGTGTCCTGACTTAAGCATCCCATCAGCTGACCAACCAGTCCTTATGACATTGTACATGATCATGGTAAGGGCCAATCAATGCAAAGGGTGCGGTGCCATCAGTGCAAGAATGAGTCGTTCTGGGCAAGCGGTGTATAAGCCGACCAAAACAAAATTAAAAATACAAAATGAAATAGAAACGTAAAAAGGTCCGAAAAACCATACAGTCCAACATATATTTTTTCAATAAATAAACCACCTACATCAACTTAATATATCTGTAAACTTGAACAAACTTTATAAATATGAAAATAAAGTACTTTACAATTTTAAAACGAATAGTTAATCAAAATAAACAAGTACATCATAAGATATACATCAGAATCTATTGGGCGCAAGTGTTGTGACTCAACCAATGGAGAGGAAAGAGGAAATGGGCCTGGAAGGCTGACAGGCGGGGAGCTGAGGATGACCATATAAGGTAAAATCTGCAGTCAGCAGCAGCCAGAGCACCATCAGTTCACAAGGAACAGTAGGGGGCTCCTGAAATACAAACTGGGAATAAAAATGACATCCACATACACAATGTCAGATACGTCTTTCTATCTGACACCACAGGATACTGTATATGGAATTGGACTTTGGGGGACTGCACTCACTTCCTGTCTATGCCCTCCTTTTCCTGTTTCCTCCTCATCTTTGGTGTTGTCTTAAAGTCAAGTGACAGCAGGAACCGAGTGGGTTGGCAGAGGGTTCCGTTCAGATGCAGAAAGCCCATCCAAGATGTAAAATATATATTAAACATGAGCCTTGCAGGTCCCACTGACCCTTAAAAGTGATAGTTCACCCAAAAATAAAACATCCTCTCCCATGGATTCAAACCTGATTTTATTTCTTCTGCAGAAAACAAAGAAGATATTTTGACGAATGTCAGCAACTGGCACCTGTTGTCTTTTATTGGTTTTGTTTATACACAGAAGTGTGGGTGCCGCCGCGGTATGGTTTCAGCTTTCTTCAAAATATCATCTTAAGTGTTCTGCAGGAAAAAGGTAAAAGACAGATAATTCCTTTTGATTAGGTTTTACAACTGCCCAAAACATCCATTTCCTTCACGACTAGATCTGTGAAAGGGAAACAGTCGCTAATACCATAACAGTCTGGTGTTAAGGCGTAAACGGTAGAGCTTCCTGTGGCACGGGTCATATTTCGGGCTAGAACCTCACTATGAGAGGTGGTCAGACAGACGGGAGGAAAATTAGTCACTGTGGTCAGTTTGAATGGAAAGCAGGAATGCAAGGACTGCGGAAGGCTACCGTCATCCGTTCCCCACTGTTTCCTTCGTATGGAAATGAGACATGGGAGTGGGAAGGGGGTCTTGAGAGAGAAAGACACCTGATGGTCTCCTGAGGGTTGAAGACAAAGGGTCTGATTCGCCCAGCTCAATCACCCACACAAAGAATCGACAGCACCGATGAAACTCCGACTCCATCATTCCATGACTCCATCACTAAGTTTAAACCAACTCAAAACACAAGGAGTCCGTCTCTACAAGTAGAACCGAATTTTAGTACATCGTGTTCTCCGGCAAACAGTACTTCTCGAGAGCCACCAACACTCTCCAATCTGTTGCCTCGTTCTTTACAGGGAAACAATAGACATTCGCATTAGTATGAGGATTTCAGAAAGTCCGCTGAGATTGAGGAGTTCCCATACAGAGCTGATCTGGGAAACAATGGGTTGTGCTGGGACTGACATACGCTGAGGGACAATAGCTCCCCAAGAGCCAGCTGTCTGATCGCAGGGGGCTGCTGAGAATGGGACAGCCTGGCCATTGACAGACAGTCAAAACGAAATCAGCCTGAGAGGGGATACATAAGGGGTGCAAGGCATTAGACAGAAGGACAGCAGGTGTGCGAGCGCGAGTATGGACATAGAGAAAGGAAAGGGGAATGGGTGCATTGAAGGGTATATGAGGACAGAAATGAATGACTCTGTGAGGGTCTGAATTTTCCAAATAATCTTAGAAAAATTAAATCGTAAAAGACAATATCAACTTAAGCATGATCTATATAATCACATGCAAAATGTATTTAAGGGGACAATTCAGTCAAAAATAAAAGATCTGTCAATTAATCGCACCCTCTTGCAGAGCACAAGACTTGTATCCAGATATCAGCCACAGGGAAATTTCTCCAAATATCTCCTTTGGTGTTTAAATGAATATTCATATAGTCATCACTTTTAATACAACCTGAAGTTAGAATAAACCCTCAAGGTAGCAGTTTGCAGGAAGGCAAAACATAGCAATTTAGTCATTTAAATAATGCAATGTAACTGGCATTTGCCGCCTGTGCGTTTCTGGCTGGCACGAGCCGTGTCGTGTCATCATTTGTGTGTGTCAGCTAGGAGGCTGATGACAGGCCTCGGGATCCAGGAGTGCCAAAGGTTTGGATGTCACAGTCACATCTGAGCGCTCTCTAATTACAGGCCGCTGTTACGCCTGTCAGCACTGTTGCTTTGGGTTGTAGCGCTAATCTCGACAGTATTATCACAGGAATCGGAGATGTGCAAAATGACACGATCAGACATACAGCATTGCTACTGAATACAAGACTTTCTATGGATGGCTACTTTTTAAATCGTACAACGTAAGACCCAGCCGGAGTATGGCATATTGCCCACTTTAACAAAAACTATTGTCTTTGTGAAAAAATCTTAACTTTTATTATGCGTTTAAAATCTATTCTTTTTTTTTTTTAAATCTACATGTCAAAGTGATTCTAGGACTTAAATGTTTTGACAATCATATTTGTTGATTTTTAACCTTTTTATTTTAAGTGCAATTACTATTAATAATTAAAATATTTTACATTAAAGTTGGGAGATATTTTGTAACTTTCTGTTAAGCAACTTCAAAACATCAAAATAATATAATGTATAGAACCAATAAATATGGGAGTTATGTTGTTAGTAAAAAATTAATAAAATTGTACTCCCTCTGAATCACCACTGTATTTAGTGCCCAAACATACTTCCACAACGCACAAAAATGAGCACAAATATACAGCTGTAATAAAGGCTTTTGGCGATTTTGTAATGGTTTCACCCATACTTGTAATCGTTTATTTTAATTTGTATTTGTATTTTTTGTGCGTCCCTTAGGTACTTCTTTTTTTTTCTCTCTTCTGCAGAACACAAAAGAAGATATTTTGAAGAATAATGGTAGCCGAAAAGTGGCAACACCTGTTCACTTTTGTCATAAGAGACAGAAAAGAAAGATAATGAGTACGTCTGTAGCTCGGTGCCCAAAATTCTTCGAAATAACTGTGTAGAGAACAAAAAAGAGAGCCACACAGGTTTGACATGACAATGAAGCGAGTAAGTGATGGCGGTATTTTCATTTTTGTATGAAGTTTCACTTTAAATATATGTAAAGTGCACCATGTTAATCCAAAAAAGGGCAAACATTTGAACATTTCAGAAACACAAAGCTAGCTGTGATTTCTTAGGGAATCAGAGAACAAACCACACACTTCAACATGTACAAACAGGCAGACTCACTTAACCCATGTATGCACAAGACAGAAAAGGTGAGGTGAAACATTCTTTATCTAGAAGAAACCAATCAGTGCCTTTGAAACAAGCAGAAGGTGCGAGTCTATGACAGAAGGTTAAAGAGGAAAGTGCATTAACCTCTGCTGTAATGAAACCCCAGCGGATTTGAGACCTATCAAATAACACATCCTGAGGATTCGGCTCGGGAAATTTGACTTTTGTCATTACATTTAATCTCAGAAACCGAGTAAGAAACAAGATCTCCCTACATCACAGGATGACAAAACACTTCTTTTCTCTTGAAAAGGAGAAATATCAATACTGTTCCAGTTAGTTATTCAATATAGAAATCAATAACAAAGGGTGGCATTCCTATATTGGAAGCATGTCAAATATAGCTTTAAGGCATTTCCAGTAAGGTGTGGAAGTAATGAATGAATTATTCTCATTTGGTTAAGTTAAATGTAGAATCTATGAGGTTAAAGCGAATGGTAGAGATTGTATATTTCAGCGATGAAGCTTTAAAACGCTCACAAAAGCCCCAAAGACATCCAGCAGGGTTTCCTTCCACTCCTAACAGCTCTGACACAAATAGATCAAGGCAGACGTCCGATGAATCACACCTTAATCATTGCAAAACCACCGGAGCGTGAGGCCGTAATTACATGTGTGTAGACTCAAACACGAACAAAGACCATAAGCCCTTTCCAAACCGAGACTGTTTCATGTAGGATCTCTACATCCTTTACTTCTGTTAGGTTTTATCTGATCGGCCAACATGTAAACAACTTACGACACACTTTGTCCTTTTCTCTTTTATTAGTCATACATATTGTAAACATTGATGCAACAACCATGAACCAGTCCTCACCTTATGGAGAGGCAAAACCATGAACGCTCCACCTCCACTGGCTTCTACGATGATGGCGACGAATTTAGGGTTGACGGCACAGAAGGCGCTGTCCCACGTCACCCGGGATACCCTGATGTCATCGTAGCACTGGTCGTTCTTCACCGCTTGCCCGAACACATGCCGGAACTTGCTCTGTCGCACAACCCGTTTGAACATATCTGCAGAGAAGAATGAAAATGAAGCAATCACGCGACAAACCTTTTACTGCTTTGACTAGACATATATGTTATCTCAACAATCTATGAATAAGAAATGCACAGGAAATTCCATACAAAATGGATTGGATTCCATACATTCATACTAACTGGTTAAATGGTTAGTGACATGAGAACAAACAACAGGTGTAAAAAATGAACACGATCGCATAATTGTGGAACAAAATTTACTAGAAATAAATTTACGATAAAAGAGTTAGAGGTCACGCACATTCATGGCTTATGCAACACATTCAAAGCACAAGAAAAAACACAATGGCTATCCACTATTACATTACTTGCCAACACACATTTGTTTTACATTTTTATGTAAATTAAAAGTTAATATGGTATTCAATTCTATGTTTATACATTTATATGATTTTCAAGGTTTTGCCATGCAAAACAATACAGACATCGATGCAAACACGCTGATAATCCAATAAACCTTTAAGGGGAAAGAAACTCAATCAGCTGACACTCATAACAGATTTACAATTTGAAAGATGGTAAAAACGGCAATAAATCCTTAAGCCACATAACTCTGTCCTTCACAGTTTTCATGCAAGCGTCATGGCTTCACTTTGGCTTCTTTGCTATCTGTTGCAGCTTGTTTAAGTTCTAAAGCAAACCAGAATTACAAGAACATTTAGTCTTTTTACGACGTAAACATTACAGGCCCAATCGAAATGAAAACACAGAGGCTGTATGGACTCAAACTGTGAAGGATGGAAAGATAAGGAACAAATTGAAAAAGAAATTTAGATAAAACTTTGAAGAAAGCAGAACAATCCCATGTTCAATCTTTAACTCTAATGACTGTAATAAAGTTTATACGTCTGGCAGTGGTTTAATGTCTATATTTTGAGACTTAAATGTTACGAAAACAACAACCTCACGTGAATTTTTACCCGTTTCACACGTTTACTAATTGCTGTAAATTTGTAGTGGCAAATTGTATAAAAATGTACAATGGCTAGTAAACTTCTTTTAAAAATACATCTTATGTAGGCAGTAGACAGCATCTTAATGCTACAAACATGTACATTCTCAAGAAATATAAAATAGTTCACATCCAGTAGCAGAAGCAAAGGGAAAGGGTCCCCTGAGGCCAGTAGAACCTGCTGTTTTGATGGGGGCTGGATTGAGGTCAGGAAGCCAATCCTGTTTTGTGGGTGTGTTTGTCTGCCAATGAAGAAATCTGAACTTTGCTCTTAACAAAGTACTGTTCCGTGTAGCATAAAAGATAGTATACCTATCATGAGCCATCCCTCCTATGCATGCCATTAACTTAACAAACAACAAATATGAATGATTGCAATCGACAAACTTACTCAAAATGTGTATCGACAAAGTCTTATGACAAACCTAAACATTGCTGACTAGTTTGTTTAAAACCGTAGAACATGGTTGGAGAGTACAAGTGTTTGGGTATTTTAACCAACACGTCACAACCCTGTGATTTTTACACCTGTCTTCTGCCGAACACAATAGAAGATATTTTGAAGAATGTTGGGAACTAGCACCCAGTCACTTGCATTGGTTCTATTTTTCTAAAATAAATGTGAATGGGTGCCAGGGCTGTTCCGTTATTAACTTCTAAATACCTTCTTTTATGTTTTGTGAAAGAAAGTCATACAGGTTGGAAATGACAAGAGGGTGAGTCACAGACAATTTTATTCTTGGGAGAACAATATACCAATCAGAGTTGTAAAATATGAACCGTGGAAGTGACTAAATGTAGTGACGTAGCTCGGGGAGTCAAACACAAACATGGAGGAGACACTTATCATGGCTGTGGACACCCCGAGCTGTATTGCTCCACATCATACCTTTACAGAGAGGAATAAACGGGATCTCGCTTGGAAGAAAGTTAGTGAGGAGGTCGGAAAATCTGCTGCAGTATTTACTCAATTTGAGCTATATAAACAGATTGAGACTGAAGCTCAAGCTGGCCAATAAAGCTTAATCGATCTATTTTGCAAAAGCGATACTTCCCTCTTAACGAGTTTGTGTCGGCCGGGCAGAGGCCCTGCCCAGCGTATCCCGTCTTTATTCTGGTGAATTGGACGCACAACTGAAGCGAGTAAACTCAAATGACCAACTACACTCCGGTAGCACATCAATTTACGCTTGGTAAGAACGCACAATAAGTGAAAAGCTAATCAAATGAAAAGACATAAGGCTACAAGACAAGAAATGTGCCCAGCCCACCATGCAATGCAGCTATAGTAATGCAGATAATCAATAAACATTTATATAAAACATTAATAATTAACAAGTTTGACACCTATGCATAGGTTCTTTACGGCGGTTAATAAGGTGTCCAAAATAAATAGAAGACACAGACCGAATTTTTGGCTTTAAAGTTACATGTGAATGAATAAGTGTCTTAATTTTGTACGTGAACCTTGCAAGAAAGACGTAGAAAAACAGGCACAATATGTAGAATATTTGGTATGGAATACATTTGTTAAGAACGCATTATGAAAACCTCACCTGTCCTACACTATACTACACAAACCAAGCACAAAAGTGCCAAACACTCACTTTCCAAAGCAGCACAATTTGGAAGAATACAGCGGCATTGCCAACATACTTCTGCCTGTTTAAGTCAATCTCTTCTTCATCTCTGATATAAAACAGCTCCAGCATATAAATTCCAAGAACAAGGGTATAATTTAGAGCATGTGTCAAGCAATACCTCATCTTTGTGAAATTCATCAGCTGTCACACCTAAAACAGGATGAAAACAGCTTAGACAAAGGTGAAACACATGTCTACAGCCATATAGATAAACACTTATGTTTTTTGCTTACAGTAAACATGTGTGAGAGAAACAAGATCACCATTTAAAGAGGTTTGGTCGGGAAAGCCTTTCAAATAACATAATACAAACCATAGATTTTCTTTAACTGTTTTACGCTTCTGTTCACCGAATCTATGTCGACACATACTGTTCATAAAGGAGGAGTCACATATGTATATTTCGGGAGCTATGCAACTAAAATGGTCGTAATGAGTTAATCTAATTTTTGTTTAAATTTAAATGAATGTAATGCAGAAAAAACTTGCTATAACACTGAATGCAATGAACAAATATTGCAACGGAAATTGCATTCAATATTGACCAAAATAAGCAAAGTTTTTATCAATATCATATTAATAAATTTTTAGGTGTCTGAGAATAATGCTTATAATTTATGCTTGGACAATTTTCCAACATTTTCAATGTATAAGAATGAAAACCTCAAACAAATCTCTATTAAGATTAGTGTTCTTATGCAATAAATGCTCTTTGCATTGAACTCCATTTGAACTTTTGGAAGTGTGTTGAAATTCCATCTACGCCCCTATATACTGTGACCCTGTTAAGTCTTGACAAGCGCCAGGATTTAGAACCCTGACATGAGAACCCAATTTCTCACACAAAGATGTCATACCATTACATTTTCAAACACTTCAACTTTCAAAATGTGAAAACGGTACTTATTTATCCATGTGGAATTTCCTGGATGGTGAAAAAACTCATCCCAGAAAGTGGTTGGAGGGGATGGAAGGAAAAGTAAGAGGGATTTCGAAAGACAGATGAAAAAGAAAGCCTTTAAGTGGATAAGCAAATAAAATCTACATAAAAGAAAAAAGAAAAAACATTTTGTTTGGTAGACATTACTGCTGAATTGCGACACCAGAAAGGTGCATAAATTGTAAACATGGACCATTTAGACTATCCGTGGAATTAAAGACTCATCTAGCTCAACAGTATTAAACAGCATGACCTAATGCCATCTTGGACTGATTCACCGAATAAGACTGGTGTTATGCAACCTTAGTGCATGTAGGCTAATATCTAGAAAACAACATGGGTGAGTTCTAAAACAGAACCTTATATTACACAGCCAAAGACTCAAGTTCCAACTGTTTTTAGACATCCATCGGCATCGCTCCAATGAAAAAACTGATATATCATGTGGCCATGGATCCAAACATGATGTGTTGACCTTGTTTCCTTCGACACACAAATACCATGCTGCTGGTATTTAGTCTCAACATCACATTGGCAGACAAACATGTCACATGACAACTCTTCCACTCATGCATGTAGGAACACACTTGCTTCACATTGACTTGAGGAAGAAGACAACATCGCATGGGATCAACACACTATGTTTTCAGTCCTTCTGTTGGTAAGGTGGATATAGCCGATATAGCAAAACAAAGATGGCAAAACAGTGAGTGGAGTGCATCTGAATCTACGGGTTATCGCGGTTGCCCGTCTAGAGGCGGAGCTCAGATGTAGTCCGATTTTCAGACACGGAATAAAGACCTGCTGCCAAACAACACATGGTGAAATCCAGCCTGTATTTACCAACACTCATGAGTTGCCTAGCAACGCCAACAAAAAACCCACGGTAGGAAAGAATGACAAAAGGTACGTAGAGAATAAATTTGGCCTTTTAAGGCCAAAACGTAGGTGCAAACTTTGCTAAAAGAGTAGAGCTGTCTGATGTATTACTGATTTTCAGAAACATTATTTTCAGCCATAAAAGGAGTTAGGAATAGGCTAACTTTTCTTTGCTTTAGAATCAATTCCTCAAAACCTAAAGGACTCACAGTTAGATGTATCTATACATTATATATTTGTATTAGTGATACAAAGCTTTAAAGGGATACATTTGCCAAAATAAAAATATGCCATCATTTCCCGACCTTTCTTTGTTTCATAGTTGTTTTCTTTTTCTATTATGGTAGTCAGAACTAGGTGTCCACAAAATACTTCATATACATATACTAACAGTGACAAAATGTTAAAGGGATTCATTATTAAACCTTATTTTTTGTTGTGTAATGAACTATTTGAAGAGTTTGGATAAACACACCAATCTGCGACGCTCATTAGGCTTCCCTCATTCTTCAAAATATCTATATTGGCGATCAGCAGAACTTTGAACATGTTAGAACCATCATGAGGACAGTAAATTTCCATCTTTAAGTCAACAATCCCTTGGTCGCTACGATCTGATGGTCTGACATTCAGGCAAAGACTAACAATGACTCAGTCCATCAACTCCGTAAATTATGACTAGGCCAAATCATGCTGCGCTTCATCGTTCTAGCATACAAAAGGCTTAAGTCTCAAGGCTTGACACTTCCATGAGTCATAAGAAGCCCGTCCAGACCATCCAACTGCCATTAAGTCAGTTACAGAGCTCTTGCGTCCATTTATACAAATCAACTTCCCAATTACACCGCATAATCTTGTCATAATCCCTTGCTGAAAGGCTCAATATTGTTGTCAGTGCATGTGTCATGAACCTTACTCAGCAGCAAAATTATCAGATTGAAAGGGCCACAATGGATGGTTCATGAGAAAGCATCACTGTGCAATTTCATTGCCTGGCAACAGAACAGTAACTCAAAACAGCTGGCATGAATGCCGTTCTGAACAGAGACTTAACAAAATGAATTCATGAGAATCCATAATTTCACGGGCCATCATAAATAAAAAAAATGAAAACAATCTGTACTCATTTTGTCACAGCTACTATGAAACAATGTGCTTTGATAAATCACCCAACATCTCTAAACCGTGCCATTTGTCATAGATGTTTACATTTTACAGTCTCGCTCTGTCGCCCAGATGAACAGCTCTGGTCAAACAAGCCTCTCATACTAATTGGTTTCTATCTTTTGGAGTCATTTCAATGCTAAAAACAGAACACAGACCAAAGATGTTGGCTGTCATATTTGCTGAAGGAACGGACATCGATGGCCAATGACGACTATGAAAACACACAGACAATACACACAGAAAAAAACTGTGATATGTGGCAAGCCAACTTCCTCCCGTTTCTTTGCTGGCCCTAAACAAGTTCAACAGAATCGCAGGCCAACTTACTGACAAAAACTCCTGACCAGACACTGATCTTTACTGCGTGCTTGGAATGCATGCTGACACAATGATTTTCTTCCACAGTGTGTGTTTATTGAGCTTATGTGTCTTAACATTAGCATGATGGGATGGAATTCTGCATAGAGTAAATGGGCAAACCTGGCACCTTAAAGGGACAGTTCATGCAAAAATAAAACTTCTGTCATCATTTGCTCAACTTTGAGTTGTTCAAAATCTGTAAACATTTTTGGTTGGATGAATAAGAGAAAGATATTTAGAAAAACGCTTGTGACTGTAAACAGCTTTGGACCCAATTAATCAATATTTTCATGTGTTGGTGAACTATCCCTTTAAGCATTTGTGGTAGCAAAACACATAACCTGCCATACAGGTACTGGTGTCGAGAAAATGTACTTCTTTTGCCCCATCAATTCATTTTTCGAGCGAGTTAGACAGTTTAGGCTGGAAATGTTAACCCAAGTACCAATGCATAAAAATTCCAGACAATGTCCAGAAAGCAGCTGGACGGTTTTCCAAGGAATGCGGCAGTGAGAATAATAAACCAGGGAGGATCGCTTTCGCATTCTTTACCCAATAAAAATCTGCACAGATTATCCTACAAAAAAAACGGGTTACATTTAACACGGTCACACTAGACATGTAAGCAGACTGCCTACAGGAACAAAAGTGCTTGCAGATGGCAAAATGTGTTGTCATCCAAAACAAGATGTAGTGAAAAACTGGTCGGTTGGTCTTCCATCATACTCCACACAGTGTGAAAACCAGGGTGACTGCGAGATTTTAGTTAACCTTATCTAAGCTGGACACATGCTTGTGATGTGGGTTTCCCAGTGACCTATACCAACGAAAAACAGGGTTAAAGTCAACCTGACGAAGAAACTCCTAAGCCAGTTTTCCGGTCTTGCATAGATATAGCAGGCCAAGCCGGTCAAAACTGTTCATCGGGTCCCTTTAAAACCCGTAACCATACTGGGAAAAACCATCTTGTGGGATGCAAAACGTTTAACACCTATGCAAAATTGTAAAATTGACATCATTTATTCTGAAAAAATAATGTAGGTAGAGACCGAATCCGACCATATAAATTCACCCATCCATCTGTGCTCACTTAAACTGTATAAGTGGTCAAAGTTAAAAAGATAATATCAAGTGAGTCATTATTAATCATTTAACATCAACTCTTAGGTAAAGCAAAGGCAAAGCTCTGTGAGTATTTGGTCAAATAAATCTACAATGAAAACACAAAAAGTATGAGCCCCGGCTTATTTCCCAAAGATCTGGAAAGTTAAATGTACATATTGTGTACTATTCTGAACAACTAATCCTTATTGGCTTATATTGTATGGACTCAAGGTCTTAAAACATCTTTTTTATTCCACAGAACAAGATTTTGAATGACATCAGGGTGAATAAATGAATTGGTTTTTGGGTAGGACAATCCCCTTTACAACCAAATTGTGTGCAAACTAGCAAGTCCCAGAAGTAAGACTGTCACCCTTGTGATGGACATCAGGACACTTCCTAAAACAGATCCCTAAACATAGAAGTTGGTTTCCGATGAAAAAAATCTCTGCCACCTAAAAATAATCTCGATCAAACCATCATTAAATTCAACAATCAAGAACAACAAACATCTCTTCTTTTCAATAAAGACCAACTCTCACCTCACGTTGAGTTCCGGCCGATGAATCAGAGCGGGCGATACCGCCTCCACAACCATCTGAAGCGATTCCTTCACTTCCTGATTTCAGCAGTGCACAAAAGAAGCCTTGTAAAGCGGCCCTGTCGCATCACAGGGTTCATGAGGAACAGAAAGAGCTGGTCTGGATAGGCTTTATCCAGATCTGATCTGAGAACTCGCGTTCTTCCTCTTTCAAAAGTGTGACCTTGTTCTAGGCTTGAGTTGACAGGAGGGTAAAGTATGTTTAAATGCTATAGATGGGTCATGAATTATGGCCATCTCTTTCTGCAAGTCTTATCATCTCCAACCTGAATGACCTTCTTGAGCAGAACGTCCGAAAATATATTTTGAAGAATGTCGTTACGGAAATCACCACCGAACACAAGTTTGTCATTTGGTTACCGACATTCTTCAAAATAACTTCTCTAACATCTGGGAACATCTTTTTTACTGGTACAAGGTAATTTCCTCTTTGCAAAAAGCGTTGGGATGCATTTGCTTGAGCTCCCTGACGAATTTGACCATCTTTCAAGCAATTTGACTGTGGCTTACAAAGGTTTATTGGCTTGTGTTGAATCATCCCTTGTTGAATGATAACACTGCTTCCTTCCTTGTTAGACAAGGGTGTGGTCCGGACTGTCCTACAGTGAAACCGGCGACGGCGAGTTTCTGTCTCCCGAGGCATTTTTGTGGTTGCCCGTCAAGCAGTTTTTCAGTCATGCTTTGGGTGGAAAGCCATGTCAGATATATAAATCCAACACCTTTACATCACGCTTTAATCGTAGAATGCGCAAATGGGTATTAGCCAATCAGCGGTTTGAATAGGCAAATGGAAGTTGACGCATCAACTATGCAAATAGCCACGCGGTGTTATAAAACATTAGAAGCACAAAGCCAAAATATCCATTTGACCTAACAGAGAAAAGCAGTGTTTTTGTAAGACGCACTTTAAAACAAACATGCGTTGTTTTTCATGTTGCATAAGTGCAATCTGCTGTCATATCCCAATGAGCCGAAAGGCCACAGTCTGGATGAGTCCGCCTTTGTCATTACGATACAGAGGGGGGGGATGACGCCACGTAAATCCTCTTCCTGCCTCGGGGCAAAGAGGGCCAATGTGACAGAATTCCATCTAAGATTTGGCTGCCCTTCATAACAGAGATAAGGATGCAAGTTCCTTGTAGCATGACAATCTCGCTCACTGAAATCCGTAGCTCAAAGAAAATCAAGTTGCAGTTTTGAATTATGCATGTAAGTTGTATGATTTTATTATTACTAAGGAAGGCGATTTGCATAATCAACTAGTTTTGTGAGTATTTTGAATGACAAGCTAAAGTCAAAGTAGCTTGAACAGACAGTGTCCACAAGGACCTACTAAAATAGTCACGATAGCTGCACAAAAACATAGGGGAACTGACAGATATTCATCAAATCAAACGGGAAGAATATGTAAGCAATAAAGTGAAACTGGAAAGTAAAAAGGTGTAGTTTATGACTTTAGTATGGTTAAGCTATAACGCAAATGATCTATTCTTCAGCAATCCATACGGATGACTCCTCCTTTCACTTTAAAGGCGCTTATTAAATCCCACATGTGTAAGAAAACAGAAAAGAACTGAATTATTCAAACAACGAAAGTTTAAGAGAATAAAATGTTGGGGGTCCGTTGTGGTCTGGTGGTCAGAGAGTTTGACTTGAAACCAGAAAAATGCTGGTTAAATTCTTGTAAATTACTTTGAATAAAAGTGTCTGGCCAATAAATAAATGTCAATGAAAATCCTTTTAATTGTTCTGATGAACACAGAGAGGGATATTTGATATTACGATTCTTGTACCACATTGACTTCCAAAATGACATTATAGTTCTTATTCTGTTAAATATATATATTTTTGGTAGTCAATGAGGTCCACCAACTGTTTGGTCCAAATATCTCTGCGTTTAACTAAATAAAGAATGATAAATAATAGACAGACTTACTAAAGCCAATAATATACAATGCATAGGCCATGTCACATATAAAGCTTTTATTAATGAGGGGAATCTACAGATTGTTTGATCTCAAACTTTACAATTCTTGAATTATGAATAAATCAAAATCACATGATGAAATTCCCTTACTTCCTGTTAAAACACATAATGTGAAATTGAAAATGTAATGAACATCTGTGCATCATTATGGAATAGCTTTGCAATGCAAACAACAAAGTTTGTTTAAAGCACACAAAATGCATGTTGTTTTAGGAGCTTAATAAACTGAAACACTAAATATGACGTGAATTTCCAAAATACACAAAAAAAAGAAAGAAGGGACCGATCCCTGTCTTTGGTCAAATAAATCTTGGTTTTAATCAGTGCTTACCTAGGTATATTACAAATAAGCAACAAGACTTGGACAAAGGATTGACGCAAACATTCTTTATAAATCAACCGTCCACAATAAGTATATATTTATGTTTTCATAAAAGTACAATTGACACAAATGCATCAGGGTTGCATGTAACCTTGCATACCTGCCGATGGTGAGATATCCATAGCAAAACTCAATGTTGGAAAGAATGTAGGCCTGAAGGATGTTCAGATTGTTCACGTAACAAGAATGATATTTGGTCGCCGTAAAATAAAAGCAAAAATCTGTCACTTAAGAGGAAGCAACACTTCCTTTAAAAGTCTCTTCCTGTCTATATATGTCCAGTTTCTCTGACATGTGAACATGCGTGCTGCATCCTCTCCGCAGGCCCTTCCTGCATCCCCAACTAATTTACCAAGCATCCTGACCCATTTCCCAATGAACAAAAGAATACAGAGGAGATGATATGATGACGTATACAAGCATATATACACCGACTGATGCATTCTGACATCCAGCCAAAACATTGGCACATGAAGATTTGAGCATGGCTTAAGGCGATGTCATGCACCAGAAACAAGTAAACAACAAAGATCGGTTGGCAAGCAATAACAAACTTATTTTTTTGTACAATGAGCACTTTTGGTCCGGTAAAGATTAAAAAAATATATAACTGAAATCCATGAAACTGTCAAGAAATAAATAAATAATATTTGTCATTAAACAATATTGATTCTTATTTATTGAACAAATGTTTTCTTAATGTGTACAGGAATGTAAAGAAATGTATTTTCCTTATTTCAAAAGCCTTGCAAGTTGAACCAAAACAAACCAGACAATATGACAGTGTGGTCGACACGTGGGAAACCACAGAAAACCCTGCATGCTACACACCTAGAACACACTATATGGTGTGCCAAAACCCACAGAAATTAAACAACGCTCGGAGTAGATCTAAAGAACTCAATGCATCAATGAGAGAACAGTAAATGTCCAGAGAAAACGGTGCGTCTTCAGATGTCTTCTTTATGGGGTCAAACAATTTCTTGGTAAAAGAAAGAGATCTCCCAGACTACACTTAACACTCATGATTTATTAACTACCATTCAGTCAATCTTTTAACCTAAACGACTGACAGTAGAGTAATTACAGGGCTGCCTGAAGCAAGCTGAAATATGAAATTTGCTTCAGACTTTGAAGCAGTGAATGACACGCACACTAAAAATGTTTTTTCCAGGTTACGATAAGCAATGAAAGCAGCTTTATTATGTAAGGTTATATTTAACCCAAGAATTTAAATTCTGTCATCATTTACCAACATTTTAACTCGTTTATTTAGATTTTTTAAAAATGTTGGTAACTGGGACCCATTTACTCGCATTGCGGTCTGTTCGGTTAATTTTCTTCAAAATATCTTCTCTGTTCTGTGGAAGAAATAAAGTCATACTGGTTTGATATCGCCAGATGACAAGTAAATGATGACAGAATTTTTCCTTCCTTATGCACTTTCTTGAGCTGAACACAAAAGAAGATATTTAGAAAAATGTTGGTCACTTGCACCTATTCACTTGCATTGGTTTTGTGTCCACACAATTGGCGTGAATCAGTCCCACTGCTTTTCGATTAGCGTTTTCCAAAACAAAAAAAGTCATGCAGGTTTGAAATGATAAGAGGATGAGTAAAAGATGACTGATTTTTATAAAAACGAATGTATTCTTTCCCTTTGTTCTTTAGTTGACACGCTTTCTTTCTAAAGCAGATCACAAAAGAAGAGATTGTGAAAACTGGCACCCATTCCCATGCATCGATGGTGAATAGATCCCACTCGTGTTCGTCAACCAACTTTCTTCCAAATATCTTCTTTGGTGTTCAACGCAGTGTTCATTTGTGTTACGAAGTCTTTCAGGGCTGATAAATAAATCCTATTTTATTCATACAATATAAAGGACAACACTAACGACAGGGAAGGTGTGCGTTCCCACGTTTTCCCTTTCAGGAATTTTGTCGGGTCTAGATTGTACCTGTCTAGGCGGGTCCAGGAATGAATCGGAATCATGAAATAAAGTGAATGGGTGAGGCCATCCTGATCTAATGTTGGATAACTTTTTCCCTTCGAAATAACCCGACGACATTCCGAGCACTTGGAAAACTAAGGACTGAAAAGAAGTCATGCAAACACAAATCTTGGATCTGTCCTCACAATCCACACCTACAGGAAGTTGGATCAAGACACCATGATGGCATTATTGGTGATTGATTTTAAACTGGGGTGATTTTAACCAAAAGCACACATTTGTCAGATCAGTGAATACAGGCCAGCAGTTTAAGAACTGACAGCTCCAACCAAACCAAGATCAGGGTTGCCATACATTCACACTGAACTTTGTGTTTTGTGTTCAACTTCCAGAAAATCTCTCAATCTGCAAACACACAAAAACATAGATTCACAAATAATGTGCAAAATCAAATCAAATCACCCATTTTCTTCACAAATGACACCAGAATTGAAAAGTTAAGCATTTAAATGAACTTTTGTGTCACTATTCAAACATCACACCCATCTAATCTCGTAACCATGCCAACAGGGACCCAAAACGATGCCCACATTTGTAAAAGAAATCCCTGATTTTAAACCCAGAGGATCTGCCCATCTGGCCCTGATCCACGCTGCCGTGATCTCTGCGTGGGCTCATTTCAAATCCAGCAAAGTCCCAAAAATGATTAAAACCGGATGTTTCGTAATCCTTACCTTCTTAGCCGTCGTAAGAAAATATATATCCCAGTCCGAGTGTATTTGTGAGATATGGACAGCTGCAATTTCCCAACGGCAGTCCCTGATCGCGCGAGCGCTCCCTGTGACTCTCCCTCACTCAACTTGTCCGAGAGGCACCGGAAGCCACGCCTTGCCTCGCGTAGCCCCGCCTTCCGGCAACGGGATTGGATGACGCCGGAACGAGGGGCGTGTTTTAGTCTCGGTCACGGAAGATGTTGCGAGTAGCCCCGCCCGTTCGGAGAGTAAACAGGTACGAGGGCTACGTCACTGTACGTGCAAGAAGAACCGGTCCGTGATGTCACACGCACGTGAAGTGTGTGGAGATTAAAACGTTAGTTTGGTGATAATTATTGAGGAGTTTATGTTATACAGACGATAAAACCGCGCAAATTGATGATAGAATTGTTCGAAAATGGTTTAATTTAATATTCACCACACGACGAGACTGTATTGACACAAGAGGGCGCTATTATGCCAAAACACGTCATCAATTTCAAGTTTTGGACACTAGAGTAAAATGTTATTTAATATTTTTTATTTTTATATATTTGTTTGACTATAAGTCTGAAATTTTCAGATAAAAATAGAATTTAGCAAGCATACTACTTTATTTTACATTTTATTAAATAAAAAATCAAAGTCTTATGTTAAGATGAAACAGCCAATCAGAGAGCAGAATGGATTCCTTTAAAATGTTATAAAGAGCATCACAGGGTGAACCTTAAGAAGCTGGTTGATAAAATGACAAGAAAATGTTTCTGCACATACCTGTCTTAAGGAAACTTCACTGATCAAATATAACATGTTTAATTTTTTATTATTTATTTATTTATTTTATAATTATTTGACCAGGTTATTATGTTTCAAAAATGGGAAACAAACATGAATGCATAAGTAATTAAAGTGTTCGACTTCTGACATCTTGTGTACCTTCAAATGGTATGAGATGAGAGATGTGTCTGCATCGAACATGTTTCACATAGAAATGTTGCAGAACTTTACTAAGATGTCTTACCTTTCCTCACCGAAGCTTTTCTCTCTAATGCTTTGTCAGGGGATTTTTTCGGCGGATCGAATGCTGCTTTTATCTGTGCAACCTTCACCGATTGCGTTGGATCTATGATCGGTTCGACCCGGGTCTCTGTGGGTTTGGTCCACTCCTTCATCTTCTTCTGCAACTCAATGGTTTCCTTTATCATATCAGAAACATGCCTGCTTTTCTGAGCACCTTGTGTCATCTCTGTCACCGTGGAAACATCATCTGTGTTTTCATCAGACAGGCTTGACTTTTTTTCTGGGTTGGAGGCCAGAACATGTGAACAGTGCTGCACTTTATCTTCGTTCTCATTAGCTTGCATACTTATTGGGTTTGAATGTTGCACGTCTTGTGAGACTGATGTGTCTGATGATGCAGTGCTTCCATTCTGATGGGATTCATCCGCTGCCTCATTTGTTAAAATCTTTACAACCTCTTTGTCGTGAGGGGAACCAGACAGAGCGGTTCGGTCATTCTCTTCCACACTTGGAATAGGTGGTGTGACTTTTGACCCGACTCTGGGATGTGAATCTGTCTCTGGACCAGCTATGAGATCAGAGGACCAACTGGTTGCAGATGTTTCCTTGAATATGTCTGTGTTTGAGCTAATTATATTTAGATTAGACTGTCCATCTTTGTCTCTCCATGATGACATCATGTTACCTGAGGTTTTGTTTTCGTCTAGTTTTTGCTGGTAAGCATCATTCGCCAAACTTGGAGAAGAGTTTATATTATGTGCAATCTCAGACATGTTTTGGAGCTCTGGCTGTGGATGAGAAAAACATTTTAGGCTCTCGTCTGTGTGTAATTTGGAACTCTCCATTTCGATATAGGGAGGTTGTGAATCTGTAATGTCTTCAGAGGATCGCTCATCTTCATCGCTTTGTTGAACAGATTTGTTTTTTAAGCCTGCAATATTAGAAGTCACAAAATGACCCTCCGTGTCTGTTTCACGCAGAGGCAAATCTTTAATCCCGCTTCTCATTGCATGGGAAAGTAGCGGACCCTTTGAAGCGCCCTCCAGATTTTTAATGTCTTCAACGCCATCTTTATTTATTCGACCTCCGGCAGATGATCTCTCCAGCGAAGTTTCCTTTGTCCCGAAGCTCTCCATGTCAGACACGTTAAATTGTCTTCCTTTATCCTTCTCATCCTGTGTGAGTTCGCCTGCAGTTGTTTGCTGATGGCTCTCAGCATGACTCAAGGATGACTTGGATGCCACTTCTAAGAAGCTGAAATCCTCAGGGCTCTGTGCTTGTTCCAAACTCACAGCTTGGTTTTGGATATCTGCACCTGCTAGTGATGACCTAGTCCATCTGACATCATCCGTTGGCTGAAAGCTTGCAACATTTTCTTTACCTCTGTTGACATCTCTCATTACTTGTTTTACATTCTTGAGGGATGGTTCTGGGTTTTCTAAAACATCCTTATACGGATCCTCTGATGGATTCTCAATGTTTGATGTTACGTTCTTTAAAGTCTCATTTGGAAAGTTCATCCCAGGATTTAATGCCTTGTGTAATTCATCTGTTTCACTCGTGGAAAGTAAAACTTTGTCGTGAGCCGAAACTGTAGGTAAGTTACCTGTGTTGTAAACCCCACCCTCCATCTTTCCATCACTCTCCATTAATTTTGCAAAGGCTTTCTTCTCCATCATCTCAGAAGGCCTTGTGTTTGTTAGATCCATATCACTGGCACCTTCCACCATCCCGCTGGTATTTATATTTAGAGTATCTGCACCTCCAGCTTCTCTTCTTCCGTTTCCTTCTTGGCACATTTGCTTGTTTTCAATTCCACAGACAGATTTCACTTTGCCTTTTTTACTCCTGTCTGCTTTCTCATGAACCCATTCACTCTTGCCAAGAAGGTCACACCTCAAGTTCTCCCGTTGCTCTCCTTCTCTCTCGTCTTCAAGCATGCTCTCCAGCTCTTCAACTTTTGCCTGTTCCATATCCTCTGTCTCGAAAGCACCGCTGCTGGCCTCCCGTGCGCCCTGCGTGCCGGTATCAAACCGTCTGATTTCATTCAGCTGCTGCGGAGCCAGCGGTTCAGCCCTGCCTCTCTCTTTCTCTCCATCTCCTCCCTCCTCCCACCGCCCATCCGTGGGAGCACACACCTTATCATGAGATTCCAAAACCCGCTCCGGCGTAGGTGATGTTGACTCCCCGCCTGGGCCTTCGTCCAAGCTTCCATCGGCCGCTTTCTCTTCGTCTGCCACCACATTACAAGTCTCAATGGTTGGATTTCCTTCCTCCATTTCCCCCCCAGGGTCTGGGTTTGGTCCCTCTTCCTTTGGTCCTGCAGAGCTGTTGTCCTGCCCTGGATCCCCCTCCCTGCCTTGGTTTTGTCCCATTACATTCTGTGGAAAAGAAAAGAGGTTATTGGCAGTGTATTGTGGTGGGCCACGAGATGTTGATGATGTTATTCCTCTGGCATGCACGTCGTGCCAGTGTTTATGTGAGGTAGTCCTCACTCCCCTGTATGCTGTTTAGATTTTACAGACTCTAAATAAGTGTTTCTTTTTTATTTCTGTCTGCACTTTTGTTACTGTTTTCTATGGATGTGGAGAAAGAGTTTTTTTCAGTGAATTTTTATGTTCACATTGTCATTTTTAGGCTCTGTTAGCGCTTTATTAGGATTATTATTGGTTAACTAATATCTGAGAATAAATCTGCATTCTTAAACCTGTTGGAAACTATACTTCTATGTCTTGTGACTGTATCGTATCTGAGCATCCATTGATTGTTCATGTGAAAACTAGGAATTAGAATCACAAGATTTGCAGATGTCCGCGGTAAAGAAACCTTCTGGTCTACACTCCATGAGACTTTAAGAGATTTGTCTTGCAATTGGTCATTAACTTTTGCATCAATTTAATAAATTCTTACAACAATTTACAATTTTTTTTTTTAATTTTAATGCTTTGAAATTAATTAAATACTGTTAAAATTTTGTGTAAAAAAAAGTTAATCTGATTAACTCAAATATGTTTAAAAGAATTAAAATCACCAAAACATTTTAATTTGTATATATTGACTACTACAAATATATATTTGTTTAACAAATACTTATTTTTAATTACATTAACTTAAGAAATATGTATACACTTATATGATTTCATATGGCAATTCATGACATATTCTCCTCTGAAAAATATATTTCATGATTTTATTAACTTAATATTTTGTGATATTTACCATATGTCATGAATTATTTTTACAGTGCACATTCAAATTGAAAATACACATGCAGTGGTTGTAATCCTGTCCTTTGTCACATCATTTAAATGGCTTGTGGCCTCATGAAAGCCACTGATGAAATTTAGATTTCTCTCTGTTTTCTTTCTGGACAACCCACACAAAATCCTTACCTCTACTGTCTATAGTTAACTTCTGATTAAGGGATATTGTGTTCATAACATTATCATTATACTGTAGGTTATTAATGGCTATTTCAGATCTTGAATCCCTTCTGGTGGGCAGTGTTAGAGAGCATTGTCAAAACATATAGGGTTGACATAGATCCTTCATCTTAAAATTGCCGTTTACACAATCATAACAAAGCAATTCAGAAACATTACAATACATAAAACATTTAATTTATACAAATGCGATGTGTTGCTGTATTTATTATAGGATTTAATAGGCTATTTTATCTGGTTGTTTTACGTCTTGTAGGAAAAAGTCAAGGAAGCAATGTCACAGTATAAGAGATTGATACAAAAGTTTAACTTTATAGAAAACATAAGGCATTCCAGAAAAAGTTAACTACCCAGAGATTTCTACAGGTGCCCTCTGTATTTTTGTTCATGTATTCTGTTCTGTATTTTTCTGTAACGGATAGGGCTCACATTAAGAAGAACTAGTGTCAAATATGCAGCCTCTCTAATGACAATGTATTTCCTGTTTCACTCTTGACAGCTTATAAACACATTTACAGGAACTCACAAATACAGATGCTTGCCTCAACATCATATGACCATATGTTAAAACATACACAGGACACATTAAAGGTTCTGTCTATTATATAAATATCACTGCCATATATTTCATCTATCCATCCTCCGCGGCAAACCGCAGCAAAAATCATTTATCAGACTTCACCCAGTCCATATTTTTCACTTGATTTTTTCCCGTTGAAGTCCATCCCATTCAAGCCCTTCACAACTGTCTCATTGTGCTGCTTCCATCACACTTAAGGCAAGTCACTTGATTTCCTTGTGGCTCACCGCCTCTCCCGTATGTACAGAATCAAGCATGAACAGAACCCTGTGAAACCTCTCTCCACTGCCTTTGAAACGTTATTTCTTGTTAAGCAACTTTTTAAATCGATATCAGAGTAATCGTAGGCCTCGCTCGATGAAAGCCAATGCATTAAATCATCTTGTAAGGTAACATCTGAAGTGGATACTCACCGATACTTCTGCGACTGCACAGTAACTCCAGGGACAACACCACTCTTTGTTGGATAGATGGATGTTCTGGGCAACTTCTGCAGCAAATGGGCTTTTATTGCTCTCTCGTGATGTCACAGTCACATTTACTTAATGCAGTAAGCTGGCCCTCTCTCTATGTAACCGCAAAACAACGTTCAGGTTCAAGATTAAACATCTTAATGCTGTATCAAATACATATGATTTTCTTTCTTGGATATTGATAAAATACAATCAAAATCGAACAAGCTAGATTCAAGGTTAATCATAGATTGGTGTAAGGGAAAGATTGCAATTTATGATCCATAAATTAAGTAATATGCCATTCATTTTCATTGTTATTGACAATTCCTGCCATGGCAGCTTTTGTGTTTGTCTAGGCAAATAATGATACATTTCAAATATTTGTATAGACTATGACTTTAAGAAGAGACCAGATATTTTCAAGAATGTTGGCAACTCATGGCCACTTCCTTGCATTGGTTTTGGCCATACCAAAGAAGTAAATAGGTGCCGCTGCTGTTCGGTTTCCAACATTCTTCAAATTATATTTTGTGTTCTGTGGTAGAAAGAAAGCCAAACAGGTTTGAAATGACGAAAGGTAAATGATAACAGATCTTTCATTTCAGGGTGATCTAGCTCCTAAATACATCTAGTCCTAGATGTCCAAAAAAAGACATGACATTACCAAACTTGCATTCCGCAGCTTGCTTTGGTTTTATGAGTTTTAACCTATTAAACTTTATAATGAGGCAACAAAGCACTCCACGGACAAAGCGCTTCGTAGTTTATTTCAATTGGACTTAAGAATAAGTCTCAGTGTGCTTTGTATTTAAACTTTAAATAATTCTTGGACTTGTTGTGAGACCATTTTCTGTGCTACACTGCTTTGATCATAACCAACACACATTCTTCCAAAGATGTAATGAAGGAAAGTAAAAGTGATATTTCTCCTGGAGCGGTGTGCTTTTCAAAAAATAGAAGCAACACCTTTAAAGAAACTGGACACTGATGGTAAGAGACTCAACATTACACAATCTTCTCAAAACTGTTCTAGTCTCCATGTAATGGCTTAAACTTAGTTTCCTGACAGTTCAGGAGAAATGAAGATATTATTATTTGGAAGGGAGCGGTGAAGAAAGAACAGTGATATACTTACACCAGTTTGCCCGATAATAGGCTGAAAAAACAAGGGAACAAAGCCCTTTAAAACCCCTGTTTTGTGCTTGGCTGCCATGGCAACCATCAAAACAGGATGCTCTCATTCTCTCTCAGATAATAATGAAGGAGAAATGACTTCAGCACACAGTTGAACAGTCAAAGAGTATTTGGAGAGAAAACAGGCCAGACTAAAGTAGTAATGCAGCCTGCTTTAGAGAAAACTGAAGGTCACTGGTCACCTCAAGAGCGACGTTTTCCATTTCAAACCTTTGTGAATTTCTCGTTCCTAAAAGAGGATATTTTGAAGAAAGTTGGTAGTTTTACTTTTACTTGCATTGGGTTTGTTTCAATGCAGTGGAAATGAATGTGTGGTACTGCTGTTAATGTACGAAACGTTATTTTGTGTTATGCGAATGACAAAATTTTTGGATTTTTCACTTTTAGGCACACTATTAAAATAGACAAATGCAGTTTAAAGAGTTTTAATTTAAAGAATATCACACAGGTTTAAGGACATTTTATACTTTTAAAGATTCAGATTATTCAAAAATGATTTGTGATCGTTTGCTCACCCTATTGGCATTTCAAATCTGTACGACTTTCTTTCTGCAGAACACAAAAGAAGATATATTGAAAAATGCCCGGAACCAAACAACGGCAGTGCCCTTTGATTGGACTGATGAAAGAATTTTAATTCATGGGTGAAAAAATGTTGTCATCATTTCTCTTGTACTTACCATTTTAAACCTGCATCATAGTTATCTATGAAATGATATGATGGATGGTAAATGATGACAGAATTTACATTTTTTTGGTCAACTTTTTTTGGTATGATAATGTCTATTAATGTTGTTTGGTAAAGACACATTAATTATCCCATACTAAATAATGTGAAATCAAAAAAGCAACCATTGATCATCTGCATACTTTCGGTTTGGTCATCATATTCAAGCTGTCTTTCCACCAGCCTTTAAAGTTGCAGTTAAATCTCTGATGTCATGAACACATGGAGCTGGATCCAGTTGCATAAGCTGCGTGCAGACAAGCCAGAATATACAGAGTACAGATGGTGACCTCTGATGTCATACTACTATGCTAAAATACAGTTATCCAATCACAGGAATAAGACATTCTTTGCAGGGACCAGATACGTCTAGTAGGGTATTCCTGCTTTTTGATTAGTTTTGTTTCTTCTTAAATCTAAAATAAAGGTGCATTGCAGTATCACCCATTCTGCCATAGAGAAACATTTTTGTCCATATGGTTTCCATGAATAACAAAGATTGTTAAGAAACGGATTATAAGGAAGAGATTCCAAACATTTTCCAAACTTGTCATCGATCTGAAAAACCTTTTGGCACTTTTTTCTACTGTACAACTATACAGATTTAAATACGTTAGCACAACAGATCAAGTGAAATAAAATCCATCAAATTGAATGTAAAAGTTTATTTTCATAATAAACACATACAGTACATCCTTTCAACAAAATGTACAAAGTGCAATATGCATAAAACTACAGCAAATCTGCAGTACAAAGGACAAATTATACTGCATACATAAAAGCAAGTACAACAGTGACATAGGATGAAGGGAAGAGAGAGAGCATTGCTATTTTGTGATCACTGCAATTAAACAACATTGCTTACTTACAGAAACATCATTAAAATCTATTGATAGATGATTTAGAAACAGCCAGTGTGATATTATACTGAAAAAAAGAGTTGTTGGAATTACTTAATATAATCGTGTATATCAGTTCCTCACAATTGTAGAAAAAAAAAACTAACAACTTTTTTCAAATGTCAGCAAATTTCAAGAAATTGTCTCAATGTATTCAATCATCTGGAGCCAGTGTACATGATTGAATTCAGCATATCCAACAACGTTTTTTCAGTGTTTAAACATCTGTCAGCTAACAATGATTAAATCTACGGCTGGACCTAATGAAACAGCATGTGGGGTTTAACAATGTTGAGCATTAACAAACAACTTTGGTCATCACTTTATACTCGAAGAACATAAATCTCACTCATTTAGAAAAAAAAACAGACATGGCACACAAGTTTACACTTGTTTTAAACGACAAAGCAAATCTGCTAAACGTCGATATGCTCCATTTCCTTTGATTTAGCATGATTAAGAAGTGCATGTCAAAAACGCAACCAGCAAGAAAATGTGCCAATGTAAAGCAATCTACCTCTCTCACTAACCAACTGGCAACATTTAGCCTCTAGTGCTTCTGGGTAAGGCACTTGATGTTGATGAATCAAGACAATGTCGGCAAGCAACAACTTTTAATCACCGAATCAGACTTCAATATGGCATCGATGTAAAGTCTTTGGGGAAGAGTTTGTCACTTCTTACTATGTGCATTTCCTTTAGTGAAGGATATAAGATGCAGTCAATGACAGTTAACAATTTTTGTCCTTAAGAAACAAAAGTGAGTTAACCCAAAAATGAAAATGCTGTTATTACTTACTCACCCTATTGTCATTTAAAACCTGTAGGACTTCAGCAGAACACAACAGAAGATATTTTGAAAAATGTTGGAAACTGGCAATGGTTTTGTGGTCCAATACAATAAAAGTGACTTTCTTCAACATACCTTTTTTGGGTTCTGCAACATATACACGTTTAAAATCACAGCGGTGTGAGTAAACACGGTTTTTAATTTTTGGGCAAACTATGACTTTAAGCCTCTTTGAGAACATAAAATAATGTTGGTGACTGATACTCATTGCAAAATCAAGCAAACTCGCAAGCAACGACACAATTGAAAAAAGGAAATGTTTTACTATTGGTCACGAGTACCGTAAACTCCATCGACCCTGTTTTAAGCCCAACAGTATTTACGTACAGTGTAATGCCGTGTATTTGTGGAGACTGCATCTTTATTACGAGCCCGCTCATTTCTTTAAAGCACACGCACACATTCTGAAAGGGTTTATAAATAGTTCACAGTAGTGGTGAAGCCGTTGTGCAAAGCGCCACTCATGCAAATCCAGAATCACATGTTGCTTACACATCCACAATGTTGCTTAAATCTGACAAGATGGCATAGATAAGTGTACAAAATCAGTTAAAAAAATAATGGAAAACTATACTGCATAATAAACCTCAAACTCTCTAAAGCAAGCTATGGTTGGTTGGCCATCTGATGCTTTTTTTTACACAAGAATGATAAAAAGCAGGAGTAATTTTGTGATCACATCAATTTGTATGGCTTGTGTCCTCAGACACACACAGTGTAAACAATGCCCAGGTTTTATTTCCCCTCAACATTATAAAAAATAACTCTTAAAGCAAATGAAGTTTGTTGTCAGGAACTATAGACTTATTTATATTTTTCCATGCCTTAACTCTCATTTATAGGTAATTATAAATAAACCATTGCACATGATAATACAGTATCATTAGTAAGACAGTAAAATATATACTGTATTACAACAAAAAATCTAAATGATGGGTGTGTAAATCAAAATACTTTTTAGTTTTTGGTAAATTGAGATATGGGTTGACCAGATACAAGCACAGTGAAGCGATGCAAATATTATAAATAACATCGAAAAATGCAAACATTTCTGATGATTCTCAGCATTCCAAGAATTTGCCATTACCTCATGCGCCACTCATCATGAATACAGTAAGTGTTTTAAAAAGTAACAGTCTCTCTTTACCCATCGAAGTTACTCTATTGTGTCTCATTTGGAAAGATGAAGTTGCTCTTCTGCTACTAAAACAAAAAAAGGTCTAATACAAGTTTACAGACAGTTTGTGTTATAAGAAGTGTAAAGGTACCCATGCTTTTTCTTAAAATCCGCCAGCTAAGCCGAAATAACTGCAGGCCGGTCAATCGCTCTCTCTTTAGAGGAACAGCGATGTCTATGACATAAATGAGAAGCGGCTTTATCGTCTCAGTGTAAGTGTGCAAGATACTCGACTCCCTTCTCCTCTGAATGATTGTCTTTCATCGAGAATAAGATGAAGAATCTAAAAATAACCCTCATCTTGGTGGTCCTAATGACCGACTTACACACATGGTGCTGTGTTCACTGAAGTGCTGCCAGTCACTTTGTTTTCTTATCTGCTTGGACCAAAACCACCCCACACCCTTCATGATAAGCGTCTAATAAATAAAACAGCCCTTAAGACATTACTGTACAGGAATGAGGTATTGGTATAAGCCTGTGTCTACCATCAGTGTTCTGCAGATGATAAAAAGAGAAACGTGAGGATGAACTGAGGTTTCGTGCACATTCATAGAGTCTTTCAGCACACAAAGAACTTTCTTGGTCAAGTAGAGAATCCGTTTCTCTTTTACTGTACAGTCAGGAAGTAAAAGTTTAGCAGGGTGTACGATTATAACCCCTTTAGTAATTTGTGACCGAAGGAATCTGTGACTCACTCTGGGCCTTAAAATAAGCAACTTGTAGTGCGATAAATGAGTGGTTGGAAACATTACACAATGGTCTATTTTGACTTCTATAACAGCTTTTGGGATTGTGAGCGTTTATTTTATGACCAGAACAGCAGAATTGGTGAGCGACAGCAAAACCATTGTGAACTTTTGTGCAAAAACGTGTTTGGATTTTAGGCCACGAAAGACAATTCTTTTTAAGTAATAATTGTTTATCATCATTCATATTCTTTGTTTTCCCAATCTGTTTTCTCACAGATCTTCAGTGGATGACAAATGCCTGAAATGTTCAAAACATACACTAACATCTATCCCAAATAGTGTCGCACTTAAATTCTCCCATTTTCGTTGTCAGCTTCTTGACTCCCTAAATCCCGCTTCTTCTTGGTTTATAAGATCCCTATTAGTAGACGTTGAGGAGGGGGAAGATGGCCATGGTCTGACCCAGTCTGGGCTGAAGGAGCGTTCGGGCTCTGGAGACAGCGAGATCATTAGAAGGGTTCCTGCATCGGAGGAGCACGCCGAACATAAATCCTCAGAGGAGAATGTCAGGCTGCCCAGTTTGGCGAGGGAGTTGGAACGCTTGAGACGTGAGGGTACGGTGAGTCCCGCTAGTCTCATTCGAGCCTCGATTTCCTGCGCACGTTGACGTACGAGTCCTGGCTTCCCCCGGACGCTGCGGATGCTATCGCTGCTGGAGCTGCGGGTGAGCGTTGACCCGTGTGGGGACGAGACAGGGGTCAGTCCACCCGAACCTAGGACAGCCAGCAAACTCTCGTTTGTCAGCGGCACAGCGGCTTCGGAAGAAGTATCAATCGAATTTTTGCTAGCATCCTCCGATTTGCCAGAACAAGCACCCCGCTGCTCGTTGGCACGTGCACGCTCCTGGAAAAGTCCGGAGAGTTTTTCCAAGCGCTCTGTACGACGGCGAACCAGTCCAGACCTTTGCAACTGCATGAGAGTTTCTTGTTGTTGCGATGAGCGGGCAGACTCTAAATCTCTCACATCTTGCTCATTCACAGGTAGAGCAAAGGAATTCTTTTCATCAGTTTCTCCTTGCTGAACATCTACTTTGTTTTTTTGCTGTGTCCCATTATTCTGGTCAAGGGATTTGTTTTCTGGTTTGTCAATATTTTCTAAGGGCATTGCATTGGCATCAAGGCACACATCAGAGGCAAGCTTGCCACACTTGGCTGTCACGGAGTTGGCACATGGTGGCGTTTGTAGGGAGATACTGGGCACGCTGTGGAGGGGTAAGGGGACAAGGCCTCGTCTGTTAGCCTCTAACAGAGCTCTCTTGGAGAGGAATGGTGAACCAGGAAAATGCTTAGCCTTACCATGTAGCTTCCCATGGGCACTTTCCTGGCAAAAAGAAAAAAATCTTTAATCACCTGATAGCATTGAAAACATGTGTATTACTTTATGTTTCACAAAAGAAGATATATTGAGAAATGTGGTTTTGTGTCCATACACTGGAAAATCAACGGAGGTCATTGCTGTTTAGTTAATACAATTTTTCAAAATATCTTATTTTGTGTTCTGACGAAGATATTTAAATAATGTTGATTACAAAAAACTGTTGGTCCTTGCTGACCTGCACTAGTTTTGTGTTGATAAAATAGAAGTAGATGCGTTTTTTGGTAAATAGTATTCTTGCAAGAAGGAAAATCATTCATTATCAAATGACTAGTGCCAGAGTAAATGATGACACAATTTCTATTATTTTCGTAAACTATCCTTTAAAAAATAAAACGCTTTTACAAGGCAGATTTTCTGTGTCAACATCCCTTAAAGAATTTGTTTTTGTGTTGTGAAGTGCACTTACAGTGAGATTGTGTTTTGTTCTAAGGTGGTTGTTGTTGTTGGAATTTTCATTACACATATGGTTCAAGCTCGCCACATCCATCTGTCTTTCATCCGACGATTCTTCGTTTTCATTTTCTCCTTCTCTCTTTGCTCCCTCTGCTATTGCCTCCATCTCCTCTTGCTCCTTCTGAGCTTCCTCCTCATCCTCCTCCTCCACCGTGTTGAACTCCAATCGCAGCCGCAGTTCCTCAAGAGGCTCCGCCTCTAGGGAACACATCTGAGCGACCGTACCGTCCCCAGGTACGGCAAAGTTGGGTAAAGGAAGATTTTCATCAATAAGTGCATCTTTCTCCACATCTGCAACCTCGATGTAAACGCGATCCACATCGACCAAGGGTGGGGCGTGGATGGGTGTGGATGGCTCGCTGTCGAGGGCAGAGTCAGACAGGCGGCGGAAGTAGTAGTGGTAGTTTTGAGGGTGGCTGGGGTCCAGCTCCAGGCGAACGGGAGAGGAGTGTGCCGCGGGCTCACAGCATACTGTTATTCCAGGTGTTGTGGAGTTTTGAGAAATGTCCTCTGAATTTAAACAGCTCAGGGCAGCAGCCTGTTGACAGTCAAGGTGGTCACATTCAGAATCAGGATGCCAGAGACGATTATGACGCTGCTTGCTGAAGGACAAGTAGAGAAACAGGATAGGGTCAGAAAACAACAATGGTTGTTAACACATTTATTAGCATTTTTTAATACCGTCATGTCATTTGACTTTCTTTCCTCTGCAGAACACAAAAGAAGATATTTCAAAGAATGTTGTTAACCAAACAACTTTGCCCTCTATTGACTATTATTTGGACGGCAATGAGACATTTCACAAGATATCTTCTTTTGTGTTACACTGAATAGAGACTAAAAAACTAATCTAGCAAAAAACAAAACAAAAAAGTAGCTGTAATCTCATACCTGGCATCAAGTATGCCCTCATACTCCGCCAACTGTCTCATGAAGCTGGCGTTGGGACGAGTGATGCTGCGTTTCTGTTTGACAAAGTTATAGGCCTTCTCCAAAGTCCAGCCATATTCTTTCATAGCATAGGCTATGACTGTCGACGCCGACCGACTTACACCCATCTTACAGTGAACCAAACATTTGGACTGATTCTTCCTGAGGAGTAGAGGAAACAGCATTTAGTAAAATATCTCACAATTAAATTATTAGATACAAACGTTTTTATTTTATAAATATAAAATAATGCATTTGAAGTACTTATATGCTGAACCTTATGAAAACAAATGACAGTGCATAAAATAAGTTTGATAAGCTAAGAAAAAACAATAAATATACATCATCACTTATTTATAACTTCATTTTTATTCCTTCACACACTTTCGTTTTTTCTGGAATAAAACACATGGTACATAGAGTGTAAGATAGAGTCTTACTTTGCTTTGACTATGAAGTTATACGTCTCATTCCAGTGTGCCAGTAAGTCTGTTGCCTCATCATCATATACTCGGACGTTGTGGTAGCTGAATGTTCCTGGAAAGAAGTTATCTATTTCCCTCGTAACATTTAGTATATAGCCCACCCTAAAGAAATTATGAGAATCACATATGTGTAAACAGAGAAGACTAATAACTGACTCTTTTTTTTACAATAATCGACACAGATTTGGTCTGAACTTTTGAGGAAATTACAACATAAATTAGGAGAATATATGAACCACTCTCAACTTGAACTTTTTACATTTAATGGAGTAGTTCAACCAAAATTAGAAGTTTTACTACAGTAATTTATTAATCTTCCTTCTGGAAGTAAACTATTTCCTTTTTTTCTGCAGAACACAATAGAACTTTGGCACATATTTACTTCTATTGAATGGAAGCAAGACCATAGGGACATTTCTGAAAATATCCTCTTTAGTGTTCCACAGAAGAAAGATCTATCCTTTCAGGATAAATAAAAAATGACACGATTTGTAACAAGACTAAATTAAAAAAATTCTATTATATCGGAACACATCTAAAGAAAACCAACTGCAGATGTCAGAAAAAAGATAAACTTACCCAGTGTCCTGAAGCTCCTCTAAATTGGAAGCATTCCATTCAGAACCCTGAAAAATGGATGTAGAAAATCAACCGAAGATGAAAGATTATTTACAATTACCAAGTAACCTTGGAAGAAAACCTAATTTGCATGCTCACTGCTAATCTCAATATAATAATAAAATGAAACCAATTAAAGAGATCACTCAAAAATGAAAATTCTGTCCATAATTACTTTTTAATTATAATTTGTGTTAATTTCTTTGTTTGATTGAACACGGAGAAACGTAAAATATATTAATTTCCAAAATAGGTTTCATTTTCAGAAGGACTATCCCTATCCCACACTAAAAAACATCTCTAAACAACAAAGACAAAACAAAAATCTAAAACCTAAAAACTGACATGCACACCGATTCGATGTTGGTTCATATCCACTTTTGTAAAAGAAAATATATGCATCACTAACCAGATAAAGATGGTCAAAGATGAGAGTTGCTTTGTCCATTTGGCCAAGAATTAGCAGCATCTCATTGTCTATAAACTCTTTATACTCCTTCAGATTACAGTTCATCTGCTGCTCCAGCTCATTACGAATCTGAAAAACACACAAAATCCTGTAATACATCAAATTCATCTGTGTAAAATCAATACAAACTGTATTTTCCCACTGACCTCTTTGGACGTGATGTTTTCCAGGTCCTGGCACATCATGATGCTCCTGAGTTTGGCTTTGATTAAGCATTCGGTTCTTTCTCTCTCTGAAGGCCTGCAGAACAGAAAGTGAACAAAATCTATTGCGGAAGTTCAATTAAGAGCATCAAAGCACTTCTTATTAGCGCAACACCTCACTTCCTGTGTGTATCGTACAGATCAAACATCTATGAGATTACACCCGTGACAACGTTCAACAAACACGTCCGGTTGTTGCTATTGGTCTCGGTCATAGCAAGAGAGGAATGCGAGAATAAGACATTTCCATTAACAAATCCAAATGTTAATTCGAATCTTCTGCCGCGAGGAGCTCTGCCAGTAACTTTGTCTTTAGTTTTCGGTTTGCACTCACTTGTCTACGAAGACCACGGGAGAATCCGGTCGCAATGTTTCCAGGTCCCTCATGGCATTCCACTCGTTGATGCAGCTCTGATCGGAGGCAATGCAGCTCTCGTAGTAGCCCATCCACGTGAGGGCTATGCCGCCAGGAAAGTAGTTATACCTTCGTGACACCTCACACGCTTTGTGTAGGATCTGTAGTGCTGACCTGAAGAAAATAGGTGTTACAATTTTTTTTTTTACATTTTATGATATTTTTATAAAACGTACAAATTGAAGCAGTCAACAAAACTAGTTTTGAACCAACAAAAACATTTTATGGAAGTGATACCATTAATATTTAGACAAATGTATAACTTTTGTTTGGAAAACAAAGATGATGATATCTCGAAGTTTATTCCCTTGGTTTTGTTTTCATAAAATAGAAGAAAATGGGTGCAACTGCAGTTCGTGTACCAACTTTCTTCAAAATATATTATCTTGTGTTCAGCAGAGGAAAGTCATAGAAATTTAAAATGACAGGAGGCAGAGTAAATGATGACACTGATTTAACTATTTGGACTATCACTTTGACAGATAATGTCACAAGATGGCAGTGTGGAGCTCTATTTATTCAAATTTGAAACTCCCAATGCACCTGTTGACCTGTCTAAAGAGTTCTCTCATATCTCCTCCAAATCCCTGAGGATTTCTACCTCACAAACAAAGTGTTCAAATACATCCAGCAAATCAGACAGCAGCTAAACCATTGCTGACTTAAAATCTGTCAAAAAGGTCAATGTTTGAAAAGTTGAAATGTTAACAAAAAGCTTTGAAAACAAGCCCAATACCCAACAAATTTGACTCTCAACACTTCAGTTATTAAATAATTTACTCACCACATTGCTTGGACTGACACAGGCTTGAAGATGTGCGTGCGCCCTGCTGTGTTAACACTGAAGCCCCTGGAGACATGAGGTCAGAGGTTAACTGTGGCCATCATAAATCATCACTTAAGAAAAGTCTGGAAGTTAAATTGGACACTTCTTAGTTTTCTAACTGTCAGTGTTTTGAGGTTTTCTTATTACACCAAAAAAATGTGGTTTATAAACAGTTCCGATCGGTGCAATAAGGGTCAAGACAGTTACAGCTGAATAGCATGCACTTCCCTGAAGGCCCAGAGGGGCAACACTCACCCATCTCCATCTAAATGAATCTTGGTATCACTCCACAGGGGCAGCACCATTCCTATAGAGCAGTTTTTACTGTGAATGGCAGGAAAAACAAGACTAAACTTTAATATACAAACACACAAATAATCTTATACAGTCTTGATACTAATATTAATTAGCAGTTGTTCATGTAACCTGTCTTTGTTGCTAAAGTCCATGCCCAGCAGTATGTGCTCTTCTGTGTCCTGCCGACCATTGGTGTAGACCACCACCATGTACCGTACACGATCCAACCACGCACTCTCCAACCTCACTGCCTGCAGATAACAGATGACTATGAAAAAAATGTGTTTGATATGGAAGATGTTTAGAAAAATGTCCGAGGGGTTTCATGTCTGAACAATAAAAGTAAAAAACCGCAGTGTAGTTTAAAAACATTCTTCAAAATATATTCTTATGTGTTGTGCTGAGAATGAGACGTGGTGAGTTTTCATTTTAGGGTTAACTATTACTTCAATGAGAAATTCTGTGGTCATTTCCTTACCCTTTTGTCACTTCAAACCTGTATGACTATGAAGATTTTTTTGAAGAAACCTAGTAACCAATAGCATTGACACCCATTCAGTTCTACTGTATAGACACAAAACCAATGCATGTACACAGATGCCTGTTCCCAACATTCTTCAAAATACCTTCTTTTGTGTTCTGCAGAAAAACCTCATACAGAAAGAAATTTCATTTTTGGGTAAACTATCACTTTAACGTTGCTTATTACCCTTGCCTATTTTTTTGGTGGCTCAAAAGTTTGTGAAAACAAATCTAGTTGAAAGCACAACATTCAACATGATACCAGTAAATGAAACCGGTATCAGTTTGTATTTCACCATAGAAACCCTGAAAAACAGCGAGTAACACATTTAAACTGAGTTTCAGGGTTTAAAAAACACAGAAAAAGAAAACAGTCTTCAGGCAACCTGTAGACAATAAAATCCATTCATCCCCCCAACACTGGCAAGAGTTAAGTCACTGACCGTTTGTTTATGTGTATATGTAAGATTGGCCATACTCCTACATGTTTACTACAATTGTGTTTGGCTAAATATCTTTTATAAATATAGTTAACATGTCATAGGGGTACATAAGTACATAAAACCTTTATTAAAAGCATCACCGGCCTGTTAAAAAAAGGATTACATTTCAATACTCAAACAAACAAAACAAAATAAGAGTGCGTTTGTGTGTGTGTTCTCACCAGTTTGATCCGATCCTCCGAGCGAAGAATGTTGATCATCACCTGCAGGTGCTGAGGTAGGTCACCTGTGGAGAAACCCAACAAAATCCCAAGTTGACTTTATACCGTTTAAAATCTGTTGAAAACACAACCATAAAAGTAAACACCACCGCCAGAGACGGTGTAACATCTACACTCAGGAATGAATGAATCACACCTGCAGTGAATATGAGTGAGGAGTGATCCCGAGGTTAATCGAAAGCAAGTGGAGCAAAAATGTGAACAATACGAATCTTTAAGTGTTGGGTGTTAGGAGGAAAATGTGGATTTGATTAATGTTATTATAGCACTATTGATTTAACAAGCTTACTGAGTACAAAGTGTCCAAATACACACGTATGTAATGTGAAGGGAATGTGCTGTCATATATTGAAAAAGGAGCTTGTGTGTAAATAAACGTCTAACACATTCCTATAAGGGAGTTGTATAACACCGGATTAACCCAGCAAGCAAATGCATTTGTATTTTTGACTTGTGCATGTTCATTTATGAACAAATATAGTGCAGAAAGATTCAAACATTAAAATCTGACAGCCTGTCAATAATCTTAGCGAATTAACCAAGCCCCTAGCTTTTTCATGCTTGTCAATACGAGATAATCATTGATTCATCGTCTTTTCTTGATCTTTAACTACGTTGCTGTCCTACACAAACAAAGCACCTCCTGTTCTTGTACGTTTTGGCACAATCCAAAAAGCTCTGATGTAACTCATTAGGGCAGCCAAGTATACAAAACATATAAACAATATATAAGCCAACCTATGAAAATCCAACATGAGATTCAAAGCATGTCGTATGCAATTTTAAAAACAAATGATGTACCGTTTATTGTTTTGTATTTGCAACATGGATGAAAACAAGGATGTTATTGACAAATACGAAAACAATCCCTGAAGTATTCTGATGGATATCAATAGACATTTACATGACTTTACATGCTTATCTGATAAAAAAAATGACATGTAAAAGACAGGCTTTGACAACACAGAGTTCTTTGATTGAAGGGATATGTCGACTAAGAAGGGAAATTGTGTCACCATTGACTTGCCCTCTTTTCATTTCAAACCTGTATGACCTAACTTTTTTTTGCTGATCACAAAAGAAGAAAGTTTAAATAAAATTGGAAACCAAACAGCACTGCCACCCATTCATTTCTATTGTTTTAACATAAAACCTGTGCAAATGCCAGTACATCATTTTTTTCTCTTTGTGTTTCCAAAAGAAAGAAAGTCTGGTACTGGTTTGGGACAAGAGCATGAGTAAATTATTTTTTGGTAAGAACTTTGGGTAAGGGTGAACTATCACTTTGGAAAAAAATACAACATTGTGAAAGGGAATAAAGTAGAGAGCGACAATTACTCATCGATAAACATCAGTCAGGTTAATTCAACACAGTGTGACAGATAAGTTACATCATCTGGCCATTCAAAAATGTTATTATGAAAGTTTTAATTTATTGACGGGTTTTATCCATGTGAGTCACTCCCTATTACTGGAACAATAAAACAATGTGTTAAATAACAAAGAAAATACATACTTTCAAATAAATCCAACCACAAATTTCATAGGGTATTCTCACTAGAAATTAAGATTTCTCTAAAAAAATTTAAAGTTCACTGTACTTTGAAAACAATGTAACTTTTAGAACTTGGAATTTAAGAGCTCACCCAGCAACCAAATTCTGTCACAAGTTGTTTGTGTCAACACAAACAGATATTTGGAAGAATGTTAGCAATTAAGATTTCTGGAGCACCACTGACTACCGGACTACCACAGTATAATATTTTTTGTACTGTAATATATTTTGTATTAAATATATTTTGTATTAAATATTTTTTTATATGTGCTTCATATTTTAAACGTGTTTTTATACTTGTGTTTATAGTCTATGCAGGTTTACAGCAACTTGACGTCAAGTAATTCAAGAAGGAATCTTGGAGGATTTATCACAACTGAGAATATTTTAGGACTCACGCTGCTGGCAAATTGAGGATACAAATAAAGGTTACAGATGATGTCAGAGTCACACAAAAAGAACCGAAATAACATCTATGTTAGCAAAGAGAAAATATTTTAGAGGTTGATTTATTTTCAGAATAAACACGAAGGATTTACTTAAAAAATTGACATCAACTGTTGAGAAATGTTTAGAGACATCTTAAGAACATTGTGTTACTAGACTGTTCCACTAATGAAGAGATCTCAAATAGACACCAGACTTCTCTCTTTGAAGCAATATTTTTTACTAATCCAACAAATTCTCCAGACTTACGTTCAATGAAAAAGTCTGACAGCGCTTTTTGCAGAAGTCAATTTCTAAGCAGCCTTTGTCTATTTCCTTGTGACAGACAGCTTGTCATGTTCTTATTCCAGCAAAATACTCTACATACAAGAATCCAGTGATGCTTTTACTGTATATGCCCCATGGCCAGACTCAATGTGAAAACAAAGCCAGCACGAGTCAAACCTGCACTAACTCGCTTGCTATGCCTACCAATATGGCACATAAAAAAAGAGAACCCTATATCCCGCGACAGCAAAATATTAACCGACTAACATAACAGATGCATGATAAGATCAGATATGAGGAAATGTTAATACAACAACACAGACAAAAACAAAAAGGTCTGTCTAAACCTGCAGGCACAGGACAAACTCTCTGCAGACGTGCATAGAGACGATAAATCCCTACACCCAGAGGGCTTGTTGTGTCTGCGTCACATTAGCACAGTACACCTGTCTGTTTAACATTAAACATGTCCTTATAAATGTCCATGTTATAAAGTCAGCATGTGACACGTGTAAAAAGGTGCTGAGCGAATGGTGGATAGGACATCTGTTGTCGTACATTTGTTGTCATTGCATATAAGGGACATTTTCACAATGGGAAAAAGTGGAAAGTCAGTTATTTTTCAAAGACATACATTTTGTTCACATATGGAAGCTGGGTTTCTCACTTTCAACAAAACTTACAATTACACAAATGCCTGTTTTTTGTAAATTAAAAAGAAAAACTTAATTCCGTTAAACAATAAAAACTAAAGTGGCACATTTGTAGGCAAGAGTCAATGAGAAAAGAGTCCAACCAAAGCCAAGATAGGGTATAAGGAAGGTATACATCTAAACAGAAACTGGTGGGCTCAAATCTGATCTTATCCCTCTGCATATAGCTTTCATGTCTGGTCTTGACCGCCCTGAAAAATATTTGCAAAGCTCAAAAACAACAAACAAACTAGTTTTTTTAGACTGTAATACATTTCATGGATTTAATCGAAAGAGGACAGCAATGTTAGGATCATCATACCAAAAACAGAGCTCGGGTTTCGGCATAAGGTGGACAGACCTGTATCCCAGTACCAATGTGCTGAGCAAAACTGATAAGACAACACGCCTGGGATATGCTTATACAATATTGAGGGCTACCCATCATTATATCTAAAACCATCTGCAGCAGATATTCTCTCTCCACACTTAGGGGTTCAGCTCGGTGCTCAAGTCTTATGGGGGGGAGAGTCCTGATGGGGGGATGTCATGGGAACCCCTCTTCTTCGACTTTTTGCTTGTTATATGGGACCCCTAGTGCCTTATGGGGGTTCCGGTTCCAGGATCCACCCAGGTACCCCCCAAACAATAAACGAGCACTGGTTAAGGCAGTGATCCTTAATTTGGTGTAATTATGGTTACAATAGTTTCTTAGTAGAATTATATGTTAGTAGAATTACTACTAACATGAAACTGTCTAAAATACATCATCACATTATGTGGCGAACATCTTTTGCTGTAATTAATATTTGATAACATATCACACAAATGCATTGTTATATAATGTGCAAGCAAAATAAACATTTAAGTACAAATGAATAAGAAGATCCTGCAAGCAGCTTTTAGGAACAAAAGTATACATTTAAGGAATCTAAAAATCTTTCAATTGAGAGGTGAACACACAAAAAGATATTCGGTGCAACTAAACAGTTAGACCCTTTTGCCACCCATAGTAGGAATTACAATTATAGTCAAAAGTATAACATTCTTCAAGATCTCTCATTTCTGTATTTATGAAAATGTTATCTTATTTTTTCTACTCTGGCAGTAAGTGGGGTCTTAGAACTGTATGGTTAAATTCAATCTTCAAAATATCTTTCCCTGCGATTATCAGAACTAAAAAAGGAAACAGATTTGTTATAACCAATAGGTGACGAAAGGAAGACAGAATTTTTATTTTGGGGTGAACTGTCCCTTTAAAGTTTAAATACAAATTGTAAAACTGCTTAAAAACAACATGTTTTGCAAAGTAAATCTAATGAAATCCCCCATATTTATCACAACTTACACACTCTTAGAAAAGATGCTACAAATGGTTCTTCTCAATGATTCCATCAGACAGATATTTAGAGTGTACATTGAAAGTATTGTGGACATTAAACCTCTTCAAAATCATAACAGTGTTGCTTATTCTTGCAATGACATTATCATTTTGTCTGAATTTATTACGTTCATGCCAATTAGGACACCCTGAATGTGATGGGATGATATGTATTCTGTAGAAACCTCCAATGCTCTTTCATACTCACCTGCATGTTTGTGATGCGGCTGACCTCTCTGACTCTGTGGACAACTTCCCTGCTGCAGAAACAGAGCAGCCCCCTTCACCATGAAGAAACTCTCACTTAAACTGCAAACGAGAGAACAGAAAGTGTGGGGGAAAGATATGTGAGAAACAAATTAAAGTATTTACAGTAAAACAATAAACATCAATTGGGCAATGCATTTTGCATTTTAAAAATTCATGTATGTGTTTTGTTTCCACATCTCAGAGACTGTTCAACATATCATGACCTAAATTAACTTTTGCAGGTTATGCCAGCAGTCATCTTTAATCCTGTGGTTTGTCATTTGCATGTTGAACAACCCACCTTACCAACAATGACGCAAATGCTCACAACATGTGCTGTAGGTTTGTGATCTTAGGTGTTTTACCAATTACCAATTAAACACACTAGAACAATGTGAACATCTGAGGCTCGTTATTATTCTGATCTATCAAGGCAAAAGTAAGTGTTCTTGAAGCAAGAAACATCACATACCATTTAGAAGTGTTTGAGCTGATTTTGTCTGATGTTGACTTGTGAACGAATCTCAGTGCCTATGAATTTATGTGTATTGAATACTCAAAACGTTTATAAAGCATCGCGACAAGTTGGAGCAATCATGCCAAGGTCATGAGTTGGAGTCATGACAATTTAAGAGTTATAAGACATTCATCTTTAGATGAAACTTCTACTTCCCACATCCTTTAAAATATCTTCTTTTGTGTTTCACAGTACAACGAAACTCATGAAGATTTGAAATTTAAAATGGGTGAGTAAATGACAACAGAATTAACACTTTCGGGAACGCCGTTAACCACACAACATTTGATCCCTGGGACTTCCATTCTCTGGACACAACACCACTAGAACATTGACCAAAATATCTCCTTTAGGATTCCAGAGATAAAGAACTGATGATTAGATATAAAAGATGTAACTCAATTTTATTTTGGGTCAACTATTTTTTAAATTAACAATAAAATGTTACAGCCATTAGGGTCAGGTGGGCAAAACAATTCAGGGTTGCATTTTTTCTCGCCCTGCTGTGACTGTGACCTTATGCTGACTCATCACCTCATTTTCCTGACTGGACTTCCAGTGTCTCAGCATTCGACAGGAGCGATGCTCCACCATCACATGACAAGCAACCAACAACAAAACTCGCTTTGTGCCCCAACCCCCTCCCCTTTTCTCTTTCTCTCCTACTTCCTTCACCTTCCTTTCTCTCATTCCCCTCTTCAACTTTCTCACCCTCCCTCAAAGTCCTTGAGGGTGTCAGCGGATCACAGAGCCTTTTGTTTCCATCCTCTTCTCTTTTGTCTCTTCTCTCCCCGCTGGTTTCTCTCTGTCCGCCCCTCTGAGGGATTTATGTGATGGCCTGAGGCAGCTCGGTTCTATTGGCTTGACGGATTGAGTCACAAAAGTGAAACAGACAGCTGGAAATGACGATAGACATGAATACGCTCATCACCAAGGGTGTAATTATTAGATGCCTAAGAATTGTGACGAGGAGCTGCTATGAATCATCTTTGTCCATATTCCAGTGGTGTACATTAAACTTGGCACTTAAGTAAACATGTCATACCTGGTGAGGCCTGGATGGTTCTTTAGTGGGACATCACAACTGTAACTTGATTGCAAAATGTGCCAGGTGAATATGAAGGTTTTTTATAAAGAAAAAGTTTTTAAAAACTTTTAAAAAGAATTATGATTCATTTGGACTCGGTTTCAGACAATATTTAGGAGACGACCATCTGTACGCTTAAGTAAAAAGCAGGCACATCTACTCTTACATAACACAGACAGACTTTGACTCGAACAGAAACCTTGGTTAAATCAAATCACAGAATCAGACAACCACATGCCTTTCTTTCAGATATGCAAAGATAACCACTACCTCTCAGGTAATGCAGGCAACCCATTTTATATAATAACCAAAAAGATTATCTGAACACAGAGATAAAATATGTGATATATCAAAGTTAATCTATAGATTGTGTTCTTTGTAAAGAATAAGCATCCATATATATAATGTGGGTTTAGAAGGTAGGAATGGGTTTAGAAGGTAGGATTTAGATGGTAGGAATGTCCTAGTCACAACAACAAAATATTATGATATATTAAAGGACTAAATACTTTCACACTACACACTAATAAGTTGTGATTTCGCTTTTTTTAACCTAGAATCTGCCCATTTGTCAATTATTTTTTAGCAAATGTTATGCTCCTTTATTGTTTTGCATATTTTAATGTGTATTTTGTTAAAGTTAGATTAAGCATGTTGTTTGAATTTGTACATATATATTTTGCTACACTGAAATACAATGTAACATTCTTTAAACCAAAAGTTGCATTTTGTCTCTTCTTATGTTTCAGTTACATTTATTATGCTTTTTATGGACATTTAATTACTATTGAGAATTGCTTTTAATGCAGACATCAAGATATCTTATAGAATCTATTATGCTTAAACAGAAGCATGCATCGGTAAACTTAAAACATGTCAATTTTGCCACCTTAAAACATGCAAATAATTGTTACTCCAACATAACATGAGAATAGAAAGTCTTGTGTGCTTGCTTAAGCAAGGGAATCTGATTAAATACACATAATGCAGCACGTTTGCTAATTTGATTTAATAATTTTATTTGATTTACATTTTTCATTGCATTCACATTTTAGATCTCATTTACGCACTTCCAAAATTACCTAAAACCTTATTTCCAGGTTGAAATATTCATTGAATAGATTGTAGATTGTAGATTTTAAATGTGGTCTAAGACATTTCAAGCCATCCGAGAACAATACTCATATATAATAAGTATTGTCATTCCAAAGCCAAAGTATTCAGTGTGGTTGTCAGCATGCACACTCCCTATACTGTAAAGTCAGCTATTATAACCATGCCAAATGTTACCCTGCAATAATGCATCTACCTCTCTACTACAACTCGAGACACTGCCATGAATCACAATCAATCAAGTAATAATGAATCTGCATGTGTGTAGATTTCATCCATTCATGATTCCCAGATTCACTCACATGTGATAGATTTGGCTCTGCGTGACAAATGCATTATCCACAAAGTACGGCAGCATCTTCAGCACAGCGTCCTGACAGGAGTCCACGACCAGATGCATGCTTGCCGGCTGCGGTGGTTCTCGATCAGTCAGATCTGAAGCAGCACGCTACGGTCAGATCTCCAGTCAATGACGAAAGATAGAAAACAGCATGCATGGGAAAGGAGCGTGCCTGCAGTCTGTAACTTGAGTGTGTAAGCAAGTTCCTGCTGAGCTTTCCTGTGGTTGAATCAGCACACGCACTGACGCACTCTCTCTCTCCCCCATTCTCTCTCTCCCCCATTCTCTCTCTCTCTCTCTCTCTCTCTCTCTCTCTCTTTCTCTCTCTCTCTCTCTCTCTCTCACTCACTCTCTCTCTCTCTCTCTCTCTCTCTCTCTCTCTCTCTCTCTCTCTCTCTCTCTCTCTCTCTCTCTCTCTCTCTCTCTCTCTCTCTCTCTCTCCTCTCTCTCTCTCTCTCTCTCTCTCTCTCTCTCTCTCTCTCTCTCTCTCTCTCTCCTCTCTCTCTCTCCCTCTCTCCCGCTCTCTCCAAATAGAGAGGAAGAAAAAACCTGTTCCCTACTCTTTGCATCTCTACAGGAATGGTTGAGAATATAATAATGGTTGACTATGGTGTGTGTGTATTTGCTATCTCTCTGAAATAAGAGCACTCCAAACAATTCTGACAGTGCAAAAATTCTGGCATGCTGCAGAGGTTCTGGTGTCTGACTGAAATATTTATTTCTGCAGAAATGAGCTAATGGAGAGAGTTTGAAAGATTGAGGGGAACTGGAAGAAATAAAAGCAATTAAGGGATCTCCGTGTACTGGAGATTGGTGCCCCGGAGGAGCTTGTTCTTGTCCCTAAAGATGACAATAAGACCTATGTTTGCTGTCCTTCCATACAAATGAGAAAAAAAACGAAAAATCTAAAACAATTACATTCATCTTCTGAGTGGGGGCTCTACGATGCTTGCCACGCCCCAAAATGTTCTGTCCCAGAACTTTGTTCCAGTGGCACGTGGACTTAGCATGGATGGCAGCGGCACGGCACCTGCTGCTTCAGCACAAAGCAATGTACGCACCTCGGAATCTCATTAGGGAGTGAGGCAGGGCACGAGGTGTGTGTGTGTGTGTGTGTGTGTGTGTGTGTGTGTGTGTGTGAGTGCGTGCGTGCGTGCGTGCATACTGTCTTTCTGGTCTGGCCGGACGTCTGGACTCAAGTATCTGTCAACAGAAGCATAAAGTAATGTCTCTCTCACACACACTAGATTAAAAGTGGAGACTCTTTCTTCTCTTAGCTGATAAATCAGAACAAAGGGTAAATCTAAACTGAAGGACACAGAAATAGCATTAAGAAATCTACAAAACTGAAGGACGCATGAAGATAAAGAGAAATGAAGAAGTAGGGCCTAAAATAACCGACTAGGCCAAATGAAGGAGACTGACTGAAGGGTGTTAGGTTTTGGATTGTCAAGATCATGAAGTTGGCTCTGTGGTTTGTTCACCCACAAACAAACAAAATTCTGCAAGGTTTCAAAGGAATGCTCCGGGTTCGAAACGAGTTGAGCTGTATTGATAGCATCTGTGGCACAATATTGATTATCACAAGATTAACTCGTCACGTAGTAACAAAAATACAGTGCAGATGGTCTTACAAAAGAAATCGATTAGGCAAGACATTCCAGTTGTTCTGAAAAGCTCAAAGGTTTATGAAAAATAAATAATTCCACATATCCATATGTTTTTTGGAAGACTAAAAATTGTACTGTCCTTTGCTAGAAACAATAATAAATGTATTATTTTACCCAAATTTAAGACAGCACATCTCAGAAGTCAGAATTCAAACAATTGTGAAATTTTAAGGAATAGTTCATGCAAAAATTAAAATGTTATCAAGAATTACTCACTCTGTAGTTTTACCAAACCTTTGTAAAATAAATCTTTGGCTATTGTCCTACATTCTTTAAAATATTGTCATTTTTTGTTTAACAGAACAAAAATGTATTAATATTTTCTACTTTTGTACTTAAAGGTTACCCTACTGTCTGGTTACAAACATTATCCAAAATATATTTTTGGTGTTCATAAAAAAAACTTTATACAGATTTAGAACAACTGGAAGGTAATGATAACAACTATATTTAAGCATTAAAAATAGTAAAGTGACAGAGCTTACAAATACTGTTAGAGGAAGATGATATGAAAATGAAGGAGACAAAATGACTTTTATACTGTAGAAATTGGTTGTAAAACCAAACATGTGTGTGTGCGCATGTTTGTATGAGTGTTTAAAAATAGGCAAGGTTTATTCTAGGTTTATTCAAGACAGATTAGCCTCACTTGCTCCAGCGTGCTAAGTCACAATGCCCATGTGACTCAGCATAACTATGGCAACACTCTCAGGACGCCTGTATCAGGACTTTAAGAAGATCAGGTGCGTGTGCGGATTGTAAGGTGTCTAGATTATTCCACTATGCTGGGACTGCGTAAGAAAACAAACGCACCACAGTCGCTTTTCTGCAACATGGGCAGAAAAAAATGAAAGTCTTTACTCTTGAGTCATGTTGCATAACATTCGCATTTTATCTTTGCGGGGAGTTGCAGAAGAAAATATTTTTAGGTGTCATTAGAGGGATGATGGATTGCATATGACATCAGATTGCTCAAATGTACTTGCCAAAAGCCTGTATTTGCCAAACCATTCATTTAGGAATTGCAGAATACATTTGCCTCCTCCCTCATTGTAAACTCTTTAATCTTTATAAATTATTTCTAATAATTCTAATGAAGTCCGGTGTTATACTGTATTTGCACTGTGCATTACAAGGAAAACGCAAAAACGTGGCTTAAAATATGATATGTGATATGTGTTCTACAGGACCGTTCAATAATACAGAGGAATGATGAAGGATGTTTTATAAAGGGCATTGCAGAATTAAAATAAAATGTCATGTCATTGAATTAAGGTTGCCATGTACAATAGCCTGACTGCTTGCTCATGCAGGTAGGTCACATCCTACAGCAAAAGTCTTTTTTTAATTTACGACTAGTCTTTACCCCTCCTGGTTTTATTTATGATGCAATTCATTCTCTACTCACTGTTATTTTAAACACATAGTCCTACAAAAGGTTTTGATTGCCGCATTGCATCAAGTCCAATGTAATAAGCACATCATTTGCATGCCCTCTTAACATCTCAAACATATATGACTTTCTTTCTTTCTTTAAAACACAAAAGAAGAAATTTTGAAGAAAGCTGGGAAGTGGGAAGCATTCACACGCATTAGCTTTATGTTCATACAATAGATGCGAATGGGTGCCACTGCAGCTCAGTTACGGTCTTTCTTCAAAAAATAATTTTTAATGTTTTTTATTCGATTTCATTTTTTTGCAGAAGAAAGTTAGCCATACAGTTTTCACATGACAAGAGGGTAAGTAAATGATGAAAGGATGTTCTTTTTTGGCTGAACAACTGATTTAAAATCAGGAGTATGCAAGGCTCTGACGTCTATGTTCTCCAACAGATCATAGCCATCCTTTCACAAACACATACCAACACTCAAATCCTGATATGCAAGCCACGTACACACAAACATAAACCCAGATCGCTGTGCTTGGCTGCTCCTGCCACTATATCAGTTTGGTGCTGATACAGTGCTGTGCCACATGGTTGATTTCAGACGGAAAGACTTCTGGCCGGTTCAGCCAGCGTTCCTGAATACAAGATTACTTAGATATATGGAATATGAGGGATATTGTGTATGTGTCCAGTATAAAGAGACATTTCCAAAGGAACATTTTATTGCTCAGTTGCTTGTTCGTGAGATTTTATGTAAAATTAAGGGGACCCTACAAAGACCCTCTTGATAATGCAAACATAATTGCCAAACACAAAAGAAGTTATTTTACAGAATGCTGGTAACCGAAACAACATAGGACCCCATTCATTTCCATGTTATGGAAACATTGTTTGGTCATTTTTTTCCGAAAAACAAATATTACATAATATAGGTAAAAATATTGACTTAATTTGACAAGAAATGTTTAAAAAAAATCAATATTTTGGTTTTAGTATAAATATTTCAGAAACAGAAAACAAGTTCACTTCATAATAAAATGTAATCATTGACTCTTTAGTAATATGACTTTCTTCTTCAGAACACAAAAGAAGATATGAAAATAGCTGGTGATCAACGAGAAGTGTCTTCCACTCATTTCTATTGTATGGACCAAAACCAATGCAAGGTAATGGGTGCCAATTCTTTCAAGTTACTTCTTTTGTGTTCTGCATAAGAAAGAAAATAACACAGGTTTGAAATAACAAGAGGTTGAGTAAAGATGACACGTTTCATAATCAGGATGTAAAAAATAAAATTATATGATTCATACCGTTGTTTACATAGAAATATCTGCTTACAAGATGCCTGAGATCAGTGAAGCGTTCTAAACAAGTGTCCAAAGTAACATGATAAGAAAGTCCATAAACAAAAGTAATGGAAACAACTGTACATACATATGTGCCTCCAAAGCATGTAAAGTGCTGGCATCCATCAGCTTTTCACACACAATCCATACGTGATACCCTGCACGTAACAACAGCATATTCCTGCTGTTACCCTTCTCATATCTTCACGCCATTTCAAGAGAATATAAGACAGGTGGGCCTTAGGTAAACATTAAGGAATCTGTGAGGTTTAAACACTTTCCAACTAGTGATTCATTGTGTAACATAGGGTGTGACCTTAAAATTCAATGATCTCATGTAGGAGCGCAGGTCTAAACGTGTGCATAAACAAACTAAAGTTCATCACATACCGGGAGCTTGCCCATAACTGATATGACAGCTTCTGATCCGTGCACAACATCAGGGATTCGTTATCATTGCAAACACACATTCATACCAGCAGCACGTTATGTATGTTTAACTTTTATAGAAACTGAAACGTTTTGAATGTAAATCCTTCAATGAATTGCTCTTCATGTATGACTGTGTTCTGCAGGCTGATGTTTGTATTCTTGTGCTTATTTTATTTAGCAATGTGCATCTATTTCACCAGTGACTTTATCCTAACCTTGCTTTTCCTCATTAAAAATGGATTTGTCCTACATGAGCCCGTAGGACATCCTGTTCCCACAACACACAATCTTTCTGTTTGTTTGCATTATTCTGGAAAGAGCTAGGGTCTGCAGTTTTGGAAAAGAAATCATGTATGAGTTAAACTGATGTTCTAGTTATAAAAAAATTAATAAACGTTTATATGTAACAAAAAACATCACATTTTTGCATTTGGCAGACACTTCTATCCCAAGCGGCTTACATAGCAGTACACTATACAATTTTGTTTCTGAGTTAGTGCAATCCATGTAATCGAACGCATGAACTTGCCGAGGCTAGCATCATTTTCCAACCACTGAACTATAGGAAAGCGCCTTGGTTATTGTTGGCAAATAGAAAGAGATACATATAAATATTTCCGAAATAAACATACACATATGTATACAGTATGTATGTATGTCACAAATACAAAATTAATATGTACCAAACAGAATAAAGACATGTATTATGCAAAATTTCTGGATGAGATTAATTTTGAATTATCGTTTGACATCCCTATTTTACAAATCAACTCATCTCATGTCTATACATCTCCATACAGTGTACATACCGTACATATATACAGTACTGTGTAAAATTTGGTACGTTATTACTTTCTGTGGCTCAATGGTTTCAGTCAGTACGTACATCGACCAGGTAGTGTGTCATTAGAAAATATCAGCTTACATTTCGGAACACTAATTCTGTCATTTTTGTAATAATCCAGCAAGAGTTTTATAATCTAGAACTGCGAAGAGACTTTTAACAGTACTGTAGTTTTGCAGGTAGATTAACATTAACACAGGTCTTCTGGATTTAGTCTGTTTAAGTTTTTTCTCTCTTTATCCTTTAATAATAAATTAAATACATGATAACAACAGATCTCTATTGCCACACATCTTGTGCATACAATATCTTACTAGATGTTTAATAAATTTTCCAATTGATGATAAGAAATGCAAATTAATATTTCCTAAAAACATGCTACATAAAATTATATAAATAAATGATTTTAAACAAAAACTGGGGTAAAAATAGACTTTTGCATTGCTCTGTGAAAAAAACTATAGATATGTTATAAATAGACAAATGCATAAAATGATTTAGAAATATAAAAACTACATGCCTTTTGTAAAATTGATTTGTTTCAGAAACACCATTTAATTCGAACAAATACTACTGAATTTGATATTCAGACTAATGCAACAATCCTCAATCCTTTGACTTAAGTGTCAAGCCATTTTTTCAAGACATGGGTGTTATTTTATTTCTCATTTAAAGGAAATTCTACTGAGCAGATAGGTGCTTTGGGAATAGAGTCTTATCTGCGAGTCACAGGAAGATAGAAAAATCAGACACAGGCTCCATTGTGTTGCAAATCGCAAAAGTTGGAATCCCAGACTTCTTTTCTCATATCCTGTTTTTACAGAAGAAGTAAAGCAGTGCATTCTGTCCTGATCATGGGATGGAACAAAGAGAGAGACGGAGGCATAACATGCACTCGAAATGTGAAAAACATCTTCTCCCTCTTCTTCATTAGGTAAAAGGTACAGTAGCTCGTCAATTTACACTTTTAATTTTAAATATGCATGATTATACAGCAGCCGAAAAGAAGTGAATTTTGATGCTCATGCTGTGAGCAATATACATTTTTTAACACCAATAACCGTAACAAACAGCTTTACTGTAATTGAGTGTAGAAAAAAAGAAACGGCCTTTCAACTTTACATCCAACACAACAGCTATTTCCTGTGCAATGTGACCTTCGAGGATGTCATGTGATCTTTAGGATGAGAAATCCTTCCCTGTAGACGTCCTCTTCCTTTACAAGTACTTTGACATTCCTGCTTTGTTATTTTGTTGTTTTTGACCCTTCAGGACTGTTTCCTAGATAGCCACGTTAAAATAATGAAGCCATGTTCTCAAAAGCTATTTCAACACGCTTGACAAATCGACAAGTTGCCTTTAAAACTTTTCTTCTGCCCATACCGGTGACCTATATTCAGACTCTGTAAAGACAGACATTAGTCTAATCCCAAAAGACACAAGCCCTAGTTTAGAAGATCCTCTGAACGCCGCACAGATTGAAATAGCTTCTTTTATGGAGTGCCATGTGGGACAAAAGTGAAGCAAAAAGTTTCCGCTTTTGTGTATAATTAGTGTTGTTTTAATCTTAATTTCATTTCGATATCTGTCGTGAGCTTTCAAGATAACTGAAAGTATGGCATCTATCTAGCGGACAGTAGAAATTTACCAAGTTGTTTCCCTCACATTAAACCCACTGGACCTCACTTAGGAACTGGAAAACGCAATAAAACCCATCAATATGGATCTATAAACGTAATAAATTCCACGATGACATTACAGCCGCAGTGAAAGTAGTGATCAGATGCCTGAGCTCAGATAACCTTGATTATATGTGTTACAGAAGAACCATCTCTCAAATGTATCTTAACAGCAGGGTGTGATGACAACTGCCAGACTCTTCATCATCTGCTCCTGACAGATTGATGCTTGTGAAGATACACAGACGTCCATTGAGTGTTTCTACGTTTTACACACACATACAAATCAGAGATATAGCGTATAAGTCTGAAATTACCTCTGATTCAGCCGCCGCTCATCGTCACTCCCAAAGTCCTGGCAACAAAATGAAGAACAGGGTCAGAACACAAATGAGCACTGAGACATATAAAAATAAAAAGTTTTCCCAGTTTGTAAACATCCACACATTATTATAGGTTTCCCTTACAAATCCAACAACTGTTGTAAAATATTGAATAATAACTGAGACCCAAGAATCCCTCTGCTCCCGAAACGTCTCCAAAATCCACAACCTCACCCAACTCAAGTGCAAGTCCCTCTTGATCTCAGATAAACAGCCTTGTTCTTAATATGCACCCTCACATCCAGTACAAGAGCTGTGCGCCCTAGATACAAAAAGGGTTGATATTTCACTATTCAAAGAAGTGTCATATGACAAAGAAGAAATGTTCTCTCCTAACCCACACTTCTCACAGCTCGATGTAAAGAAACAGGGCCTTGACGATAAGGTTTCATCCCAACAAAGGGTGTTTTCAAAATAGTTCCTCATTGTAAAGGAATATGACAGCCTCGGTTGTCAGGTTACAAATGGAAGTATGTAACGCTCAATAGATAGAAGCAAGGGTGCTGTGTTCAGATTTAAAAGATGCCTAAAGGGGCAGAAACCGTGACCACGTCACAAAATTGGCCGTGCCAGGGTTTCAATAGCATAACAAATGAGGTTTCTATATACAGAGGTGGAGCTAATAAACATTATAAGCAGGGGTATGAAGTCTGGAAACAACACGATTTGTGAGGAGAAACGTGCACTTGGCATTGATTGCCAAATAAATGGCATTACAAATTGTGCATTTGATGGCAACCAATTGCATACCTATGATGGATTTCTGAGTAAAACTATATTTTCAATGAAAACTGAAACTGGGTTGGACTTAAATAATTTTGAGGAATAGACGGAATCATCAAAAAGCTCACAATATAGAACAGGAGGATGGAGGATAAAAGATAAGGTTAGTGAGGATATCAGTCCATCAGGGAATGATGTTTTAAAACTTGATACATTTTGATAAAAACAAAGTCAAAACAGAATGATGTTTTATCAGAATGATGTGCATCAGTAAGATAAAAAGAAGTATTTAGCTTGTTGACTTCAACTTAAATAACACAAAAGCCTCCCAATTTAAATGTAGCAGTTTGTACAATTTGTACTATTATATTGTTATGAAATATAACTTAAATATATAAAATACTAAAATTGTATTACAAATTAAAAATTTTCTAGGGTTTCGTATATGTGCCAGCTAAGATTTCACACGCCCACCAGTCATTTCAAACCTCTATGACTATCTTTCTTCTGCGGAACCCAAAAGAAGATATTTTGAGGAATGTTGGTAACCAAACAACGGCGGTACACATTCTTCAAAATACACTCTCTTTTCTTCTGCAGAAAAAAAGTACATCATACAGGTTTAAAATGACAAAGGTGTGAAAAAATTTCAGAATTTTACATTTTCAGGGATTAGTAATCAATGACAGAAATTTTATTTTTTTGGTGAACCATGCCTTAAAGAAAAAGAAAAGATTAAGCAAACACTCATCAGCAAGATTAATTTACACCATCATCAATTATTACCCGTCTTTCTCTCCTTTTGCTACTCGGACAATCTAGCATCCATCCTTTTCTTTTCCTGTCTATCTCTCCGTCTCCCTGTCTACATGAGAGAGGATGACATCACCGCAGCTGCATGTGCTCAGTCTGTGTATACGAGACGTGTTTGGAATTGTAAATAGTGCGCATGTCGTCACCAGCAAACAAATGCTGGAGCTTTATGGCACTATTAAGATATATTTCATATCTAAATATCCCTGAAAAGCTTAATCCTCATTCTGGAATTAAGATCAACATGATAGCTGTTATATACTGTGTCTGAACTGCATGTGAGTAAATATGTGAGTCGTTGTCATTTTGTAATCTCCATCCCACAATGTCTTGGCTGTTCCAATCAAATAAAGTAGTGCCCCCTATTGGTTTAATCCTGCAAAATGTATTTCTATGACAACAATGATGTCAGTGGAACTATTATGAGGGTGGAGTGATTTTATGGATGAAAGGCCATTGAAAACCTAAAAGGAACTTTTGGAAAATGCAGCTTTTGGAGAAACCACCTGAGAATCGCTAAGAGTTAACCGCAATACAATTCTCTTAGCGAGAGTGGTTCACAAGGTTTAAACTGCAGGTCTTTCATTGCATGAGGGGAGCTTAGCTGTGCCAGGACACAATGACTCAGATTTAAATGGCTGTGGAGCAGAAATGCACTATGTTAGAAAAAATCTTTAAAAAGTACTGGCATAAAATTAATGTTGCGGACATTTCCATTAATGCATAAATGTCATTTAATACAGAGAAAAGTGTCAAAAAACCCGTAAACCAACTGTGCCCTATTTTTTACAGGTTTTGATTTTAGAGTGCAGGTCTCAAGGGCCAGACCTTCATCTCACACACAAAGACCGAATGCTCATTATGGGCTACTAAAAGCGTTACAAAATTGACAGCTTTCAAAGCTTCCTCACAGGTACAGTAGCAAATTGGAAACAGACATTAAATGCAGAATCAAAAACAAAATAGGAAAGCCATCGCCTAAACTTTTCCCTTGTTGGAAATCATTATTTATCCTCTCTAAAGAATAGAGTTGCCATGACCAACAAATTATTTGCTAATGGACATTGACATGAACATTGTGTTGTTGATTTTTAAATAAAGCCATAGAATGCATTGGCATACTGTGTAGTACGTTAACACAACTTGTCACTTATATATTGGCAGAACTTCCATTAAAAAATTCCACGGGTATCATGCCAAGAAGCTTGTATGAAAAGAAGTACAGTGTATTTGTGGTTTGTACGTTAAAAACAGATATTTCTATTTAATTGTGGGATCCCAGATTGCCAAGAAATCTGGCAACACAACAAAGAAGAGGTCAACAAATCTGAAGATACTACAATAAGTTTAAGAAAAAAGGAAATGTTTAATTGTTCTGTCTTAACATGAAAGTTCAACCCAGAAAAAAAACATTTGTGTATCCTTGACTCATATTCCTTTCATTTCAAACCTATAAGATTGTCTTTCATTCGCAGGAAACAAGAGACGAATTTTGTAGATTGTTGGTAACTGGAACTTGCAGATGTTGTGTTTACATAAAGTAGAAGTAAATGGGCGGCACTTCTGATTGCTTACCAACTTTTTCAAAGCATTGTCTTTTGTTTTTGTGTTCATGATGACACAATTTCCCCTTTCTGCACCACACGTTTATCATAGCAACCATACAATGTATATTACCAATCTGTTAAAACATGATGATACACTTTTATATTAGAACCATCCCTTGTCAAAAATTCATTTTAGAAATTAAGTGTATCCTACATGATCCTATTTGATTCTTTAAATCCTATTGAATAGTACTTAAAAATCCGTGGGAAATTTGTTTCTTTAAATATATATGTGTGTGTAATTTCTAATGGGAATCCTGTAGAAATAGTTTCAAAAATTGTACTTAGAATTTATTATATTTCTATTAGGAATACTCTTAAATTAAAATAAGATTGAAATTCTTATTAGAATCCAGAACAAATTTATTTTACACACACACACACACACACACACACACACACACACACACACACACACACACACACACACACACACACACACACACACACACACACACACAGAGAGACAGATAGACAGACAGACAGACCAACACAGACAGACAGACAGACAGACAGACAGACAGACGCACGCACGCACACACACACACACACAGAGACAGATAGACAGACAGACAGACCAACACAGACAGACAGACAGACGCACGCACGCACGCACACAGACAGACAGACAGACAGACTCAGACACACACTCACACACACACACAGACACACACACACACACACACACACACACACACACACACACACACACACACACACACACACACATAGACTGACAGACAGACACACACTCATACTCACACACACACACACACACACACACAGGGACAGACAGACAGACAGACAGACAGAGACAGACACACACACACACACACACACACACACACAGACAGACAGACAGACAGACAGGAGACACACACAGGGACAGACAGACAGACAGACAGACAGACAGACAGACAGACAGACAGACAGACAGACAGACAGACAGACAGACAGACACACACACACACACACACACACACACACACACACACACATAGACTGACAGACAGACACACACTCATACTCACACACACACACACACACACACACACAGGGACAGACAGACAGAGACACACACACACACACACACACACAGACAGACAGACAGACAGACAGGAGACACACACAGGGACAGACAGACAGACAGACAGACAGACAGACAGACAGACAGACAGACAGACAGACAGACAGACAGACACACACACACACACACACACACACACACACACACACACACACACACACACACACACACTTATTAAGTGTAGTAGTGTAGTTTGTTTACATCACTTCTCCCCGCTAGTTAGCTCCACAACCGGAGGCGTATTAGCATCGGGCCTACGCCAATCTTGTGTATTTACGTTACGTCATCAGTGTCACTGCTCTGTGTGTCGCGTTTACTTCCGCTTACCTCCCCCGTGTACGTGGTGGCGGCGCTGGAAGTGGACGCGGCGCTGGGAGTGGGTGAGCGCTGTACGGTAACCAGAGCCATGGATGAAGATCTCCCAACACAGCGGCCGGGCCGTCTGTCACAGACTCAACACAAGCGCCGACCTTCTCTTAGAAGCAGCGCCGCACAAACAGGGATCGTTCTGTCCAGCCAGAGCGCTTGGAGCAACCGCTGTTAGCTGGGCATTATTATGGGGTTTGATGTGAGCTGGGGGAGGATTAGGATGATGACACAGTCCAGGACTGCGCTTTGAATCCCACGGTCAAACTAGACCGAACGTGGTTTTAATATGCGCATATATACTGTGAGTTACGGTAAAACGTGGCGCGTGTTTTCTGCGAGTCTATGAAACTGATAAACAGGAATGTTGCTAAGTATTTTAATGGTTTCTAGGGATTTATATATTATTAAATTAAATAATAATAAAAAATTATATATATATATAATATTATTAATTTAAATAATTAAATATATAAATATCTCTATGTTTATATATATATATTTATTTGTTTGTTTGTTTATATATATATATATATATATATATATATATATATATATATATATATATATATATATATATATATATATATATATATATATATTATTATTATTATTATTATTATTATTATTATTATTGTTATTATTATTTTTAATCATTCTATTCTGTTCTGTTGTTAGTGTGACATATGAATGAATAAAAGTTTCATGATTTGTGTTTGTTATGATGGTATGTTCTTTATTATGTGGTTGCTTAACTTTTTTATTGGTGTAACTATTATTTCTAAAATAATATTTAAAGAAAACTGTCTGTTTCCACTTTATAGTTAGACTCTCACCATGCCTCACTTATGAGATATAAGGACAGTTCAATATGGATTTTAAAATTATAGGGGTCCAAAGTGAACCATATATGTGATAAACAATAGAGATGTTATTTCAATCATGATAAAAATTCCCCATTCTGTCTTTCAGCTTTTTGTGGCGGAATGTTTTTATAACACAATTCCGAGAAATCAAAACAAAGTAACCTAAGCTCCTTGCACTGCTCTCCAACAGTTTGGAAATGCAATAAAAAAGTGAGGGTTCCGGCAATATTGTTAACCATTTTTTAAAATGTGTCATAACTTTGCACTCATATGGGACAACACAAACTATCTTAATATATTTTATTACATAAAGAGTTTCTACATAAGAGATTTCACCAGAATATCCGCCATTAGCCGCTTGTGATCCATCTATGCATAATCTGGGTGTCCAGGCGATGACTTTATTCAAACAGTGATTTGCTCAAAGCTTCCTGAAGGATCTCCTGAAGATCATTCTCTTGGATAATAAACCTTATTTTACCTATTCTTTGTGTGTTTGTGTTATAACCTGTTAACAATCTGCAAAATTCTAAATCCCAAAGTTCATGATAAAGCAAGTTATCTTCTTTAACAGAAATCAGATGTCTTGGACTACAGGAAACCCCAGGATTGTAGTCATCCAGTTAATTCTGTGACATGATGTCAGATGAAAAAGCAAAGTTGACCAATAACAGTAGACTAGACTATTTGCACTATTTGTGGGCAGTCGTGGCCTGGTGGTCGAGTCTTGGGCTCGAGATCAGAAGGTTGCTGGTTCGAGATTCGGAACCAGCAGGAATACCACGACTGAGGTGAGTCCCTTGAGCAAGGCACCGTCGCCCCCACTGCTCCCCGGGCGCCGATGCCTACTGCTCCGGGTGTGTGTTCACAGTGTGTGTGTGTTCACTACTGGATGGGTTAAATGCAGAGCACAAATTCCAAGTATGGAACACCATACTTGGCAATACGTAACGTCACTTCACTACAGTGTGTGCCTTGACCTTCACCTATTTGACCAATGAGAGTACACAGGTCTTAGAGAGTCAAAAACTAAATGTGAGTATTTGTAAGACACAAAGCAACAAGAGAAATAATAAAACTAATAATGCAAATTATGTATATTTCACAAAAAGTACAATTTTTAATACGTTTATCACAATCTCAGAGGGCCCTTCTAGTCCCAACCATTTAGTGAGACTTAAATCTCTGCATGAGAACGTCATAGAGACATGGAGGTTAATATCTCCACTCATAATTTAAATTACTGTTGATTGACAGGTGGTAAGCCACACCTATACCAACCAAACACAGCACATAAGATGGTCATTAAGACACAGGTGTTGTCTTATTCCAGTCGTGCTTTAGAGAATAATCACTCTAACTTCTCCATCCCCAAGATTTGCAAAGTAAAAGCACAACTCACATTTTCTACAAATGTACCTCTTTTAACTATTTTTTTAACTATTTATTTGCCTGTTTAATGTAAACAGGTTTGCTTAAGCCCTACCAAACCTTTGTGGGAGTTCCTATCACTTAATTTATAGTTACTGATCAGAATAGCTAAAAGACTAATGCACACATAGTTTTTAACAGTTTTTATTTGATATTTCCTCATCTGTGTTCAATGTGTATCCGTGTATTATTAACTAGACCTATTTAGACATATTTATGCAAACAAATATATATAATATAAGTATTCCATTTTAAAAACATTTTTACCAAATAAAATGTAAGTTTTGAAATTAATGTTAGCTAAATTCTGTTTTTGTCTATTAAACCTATTTTAGACACTTAGGCACAAACAAAAAATTGTCAAAAACATAAAAAAATGTTGTAAAATCCAAATGTTATTCATTTAAATTTATGGGAAGTTTTGTATATCTATGTAGACTTGTCATTGATGATCATAAGTTTTCCTATATTGAATCATTGCATCTTTTAATGCTCAAAATAAAAATGATATCTTAATCTTTCGGGTAGTTCTATGGTGAAAAACCATCCTAAAACGTTTTGTCTCCTGGCACCGGAAGTGCTTGTTTGGTAACACGGTTTAAGATTATTATTGATTATAAAACCATACAGTTCAAAACTGATATTTGATTAAGTTTTTTTGTTTAATTGCGTTAACAATTAACAAAAGTTATTTCGTTAATTGCAATGATGTCACACGAAGAGTTGCCAGCAAGTGACGTCACTTGCAGAGAAAGCACAGGTATATGTTTTATATGCATTCAAATTGTTTGATTTATTTCTTAAAATAGTAAAAAAATATAGTTTTAATGCTTTTTTTATGTCTTGGTTATAATAATAAAAAAGAGAGTACAAGGGCTGCAGCCACAATCCTTCAGCGAATAGCTCCATCTCTTAAATGTATTGCATCATGAAAATTGCGTAAAAAGTTAATCAGTAAATTCTCCTGCTGACATTAACATTGCATTGCTTTCGACAAGAGGTAAAAGGGCAAGAAGAGCTTAAAGTTGAAGCAAACAGAGGAAAACCTGAACTGTGGTGAGCAAATATTTTTTATGAATTATGGATCATTTGACACAATTTTCCTTTTTGAAATTCCTCTGAATATTCTGCAGGTATGAAGGTGTGTGTGATCGGAGCGGGAGTCATCGGACTGTCCACTGCTCAGAGCATCTACCAACACTTCCATGATAGAGTCTCGCCCCTCACCATAGAGGTGTATGCAGATGTCTTCACTCCACTCACCACAAGTGATGGGGCAGCTGGACTATGGCAGCCCTATATCTACGACAAGGGGAACGTTCAAGAAACGTAAGGACTGACAATATTTCAATTGTTCATCAGTGTCTCTGTGTCAGTGCAGAGTTGTAAAAGTATGGTGAACATATGAGCACATCCTTTCAGGCAACAAGACAGTATGTAATGCAGATCAGGTGTATGTTTCCTTTCTCAGTCAATGGAACAAAGAGACATTTGACTACATACTTAGCTGTCTTAGATCTCCAGAATCTGTTAAAATGGGAATCTTCCTCCAGTCTGGCTATGACCTCTGCACTGAAACTGTTCCGGTGAGAACACTTCATTTTTCTGCCTTCAACAATTGGTGCACTTGCATGTTTGCCATGGCATATGAAAAAAATGCAAGATTAACTCTGGTCTCATTTAACAGGACCCCTCATTTAAACACATTGTGTTGGGTTTTCGTCACCTGTCCAAACGTGAACTTGAGTTGTTTCCTGGATACAGGTTCTTACTATATCATTTTTAAAGTCAGGGTATACATATTGTTCTTATCCACTCACTGTCTCTCTTCCCTTTAACTTATTTTTTCATATGTTATAAACTTTTAAGTGTGGATGTTAAGGGATATATTAGCTACAAACAAAACTAAATTAAATTTAAATGACAATATGATTTTCCATTTTTGCCCACCCCGATCAGTTTTGGGTGGTTTAATACTACTCTTATGATCGAAGGAAAGACTTACCTGCCGTGGCTCATGGACTGGTGAGAGATAACTTTTATCTAATCAGTGAATAAAATTAAAGGATGTCTTAACTGCATACATTTAACCTTTTAATGTCTAACAATGATTAACATGGGATTAAGACATGCAATGTATTTTGCAGGTTAAAACAGAGAAATGTCACGTTTCATCAGAGAAAGATTGGTTCATTTAAAGAGGTTTGCACATCTTCACTTTTGAATATAACACATAATCTGTTGAATCTGTTTTAATGTGAAACATTTTACACATAATATTGTTAATTTAAAAGCTTTGATATTGAGTTAATATATTTTTGAAATTGTTGTACATGTAAGGACAACAATTACGTAAACAAAAATCATCAATTGCATTGTTTTATATTACAATATATTTATGTCAATTATATACTTTTCAGAGCGTGAACTTAAACAAATCTTTGTTATTTGTAGAGAAACCTACTGTTGCAGTTTTAATCAATTATTTTTATATTGTTCAATAAAAAAATGTGTATATTTAATGTATTTCATTGATATTTACAATAATATTTAAGCCACATTAAATATATATTACATTGCAGTATTTATTCTTACTCGAGCGTCACGTTAAACTAAGATTTTATAAATTCAAATATCTACAATTAAAATGACTAATAAGCAACCAAATAGGTGCTCATAGTTTTCCTAAAATGTCATTTTTTGGTCAAATGTCAAAGTCATTACCTGTCCTGTTTGAAAGTGATTGATTTCACAGAATTGTGATGTTGATATATGTTTGCTATTTTGCATACTTTTTAATAATGAAAAAATGGTCTCCAGTTGGCAGACAGTGGTGCTGATGTCATCATCAACTGCACCGGTGTCCGATCGGGAGAACTGCAGCCTGACCCTGATCTCAAGCCAGGCCGAGGCCAAGTCATTAAGGTGAGGTGAATAAAACCTAATCATGGTCATCATTTTTTACTACACATTGTTTTATCTCATGTGCTTCACGTCATACCAGGTAGATGCTCCTTGGTTGAAACACTGGATCACCACAAACCATTTCCCATCAGGTGGTATTTCAACGTACATTATACCTGGGTAAGCTTCTTTATGCTCACTTGGATATTTAGGAATAGACAACTACAAAATATCAAACATACAGTATTTCTCTCTTATTATGTTTGAATTGATGAGAATAGTCACAGGATTGATGCATGCAGTATGTCCTCAGATGTAAGTGTGTGTCTGCAGGAGCCGTTTAGTGACTGTGGGTGGAGTATGTCAAGTAGGAAACTGGAACAGGCAAAACAGTTTTGTGGATCATAAAAAAATTTGGGAAGCAGCCTGCAAACTTGAGCCCAGTCTACAGGTGTGAGCACGACAATTTTGTTGTTTCATCAATTTTGTCATGACATAACTCTTAAAGGAGGGGTATCATGGACAACTTGATGTCAATCTTGAGTACCTGGAGTGTAGAATTATGTTTTCAAATCCCGAAAAAGTATTTGGTTTACCCACATTCAAAAAAGAAAGAGACAGCTTTATGACTGTTTACACCAAAAACAGAGCTCCCGCATTAGGACACACTGAATGCTCGTGCTCTTCCGAGCTCTCCGATTGGTGCGTGGGAGGGATTTATCCGACGAATGGCCAATAAATAACTTGAAACTTTATGATGATGATAGGTTGAATATTTGAAAGAACCTTTTGGGAGTCTTTGGCTGTACGAGGGAGTGTATTGAGAATAGAGATACTCATATGCGTGTAAATCCCTTTTTTTTTTTTTTTTTTACAAATGGACCATTTTGAACAGGACACCTCAACATGTTCAATGGTCTAAAGCACTTATAATGAATTAAAAAAGGATTCCCCTCCTTTAATGTTTTTTTTGTTCTCCAGCATGCACGGATAGTAGAAGACTGGACTGGTCTGAGGCCGGCACGCAGCAAAGTTAGACTGGAGAGGGAGACCATACAATCGGGCCAAAACTCATTTGAGGTGAGCCCACAATGACCACTAAACACGTGAGATCTGTAAAGATAGTAAAAAAAAAACTCAGTATTATTATCACAGGTCATCCATAACTACGGACATGGAGGGTTTGGACTGACCATCCATCGTGGATGTGCTGAAGAAGCTGCTCGGCTCTTCGGAGAACTCTTGGAACAGAAAGGCTTGCTTACGTGCTCCAAATCACGTCTTTAATAAAGCCGGGCATCTGCAGAGTGTTTTATTATCAGACATTTGCTGCTTTCAAACTTAAACTGTAAACTCTTCCGCATACTGATTCCAAGCTTTAAAGGATTTAATGAGTCTTTTCACTAGTGCATGTAAAAGATGATTACTATGTGGTGAAAAAATTATAAAGCATAAGTAATAAAGCACATTGTATGTGATTGTGTGTAATAAAGGGACATGCTGACATGTTTTGTGTGATGCATTGTGCTTTATTGTTACAGTGAAGTAACACATCAAACCACTTTAAAGGGACAGTTCAACAAAAAAAAGAAATGTTGTATTGAATTTCTCTGTAGTCATTGGAAACCTGCATAAAAAGACTGTCATTGTTCCGGAAAACACATAGAAGGATGTTTGAAAACATACTTATGATCCGAAATTTTTCTATAATAGAAAACGATATGTTAAACAAAATAACCCTCAAACCGTTTGTTGTCCAACATTCTTCAAAATATCTTAAGTAATTTCCCTACTATGGTTTAAATGGGGTCAAAGAACTGTCTACCAACTATATTTCTCTGTATTAATCAGATATAAGAAATTCATACAGATATTTATTGTTACTAAATTATGAGATCATTTTTATTTTTGCATGAACCAAGTTAACAAGTTGTCTTATGACATGTTATATTTATTTATTTATAGAATAATATAATTTTGTATATATATATATATATATATATATATATATATATATATATATATATATATATATAATATAGTCAGTGTGTTTATAGTTTTATAGTTATGCCAAGCCTAAGAAAACTTAATTGAGTGGTTACAGTAAGTGGGAGAGGCTTCATGTTATTGTGAATCCTCTTTAACAACAGCGCCTCCTGCTGGATGTATTTCACTTTTGAAGTTACGTAATGTGGGGAAAAAGTTCACTTGTAGTTTTGCGAGACCGTTTAAGAGACCACATCATTCTTTAAAGAAACTTCCAATACTAAAAATCGGTGAGTGAGTAACAAGTGCTTTGTTATTCTTACAGATTCGACATAACATGTAATGCATTTACTAATAAAGGCGAAAAAGAACTACTAACACGTTTGTGGCCATATCTGTTATTATATAATTATTTAATAACATTAGGAATGTTATGGACACAAGGCATGATGAAAGTGCTGACATATGGTAGGCTTTAAGAGTCAAAGGGGAAAACTTGTTTGCTTTAAAAATGCAAATCAGCAATCTCAGATATTATTTTGTTAAAGTTTGTGTTTACACTTTTTTTCAAGACAAAAAATAACACTAATTATAAAGCAACCCTATGTAAAAATGATTATTGTTAAGCTCAACACCCTGATAGTAAATTTACTTTTAAGTTCAACTATAGTCAAATGATCACCAGACAAAACTACAATTTTACTAGAATAGTTTTATGAAGTTGTTTATATATATATATATATATATATATATATATATATATATATATATATATATATATATATATTTATATATATATTTATATATTGACAGCAATATACACTACCTGTCAAAGTTTTGGGACACTTGAGTGAAATGTTTTACATTAAAATGTTTGACATCACACTTTTGATTTAAAGGTATATGCATAAATGTCTGAAACTAGTGTCATAAAAAAAATCTAAACATTGAAAAGAAAAGCCAATTATAGCGCAGAATAGACTCTTCTTTTAAAAGCATCTCAGGGTGAGACCTTAAGAAGCTGCTTGAGAAAATGACAAGAAATCTGTTCTGACTACACTGAAGGTGATCTTATATAACCTGTTTTATTTTCTTGTTTTTATTTGTTTCGATATAACATAATTCCCATAGTACCCAGTGTTTTATCTCGTAATTTTGAATATCGAAAACATATAAATGCATCAGTGTCCTGAAACTGTAGCCATTCTGCAGGTATGAAGGTGTGTGTGATCGGAGCGGGAGTCATCGGCCTGTCCACTGCTCAGAGCATCTACCAACACTTCCATGATAGAGTCTCGCCCCTCACCATAGAGGTGTATGCAGATGTCTTCACTCCACTCACCACAAGTGATGGGGCAGCTGGACTCTGGCAACCCTATCTCTACGACAAAGGGAAAGTGCAAGAAACGTATGGATTTTATTCGAGTTCAAACTGATTTTCATTGAGGCCGTACAGAGTTGAAAGACATTTATGGAATGTACATTTATAATGGACTTCATATGAGTGTGTGATAATACTGATCAGTGATTGAAACATCTCTTTCCTTTTTCAGTAAATGGAACAAAGAGACATTTGACTATCTGCTAAGCTTTCTCAGCTCTGCAGAGTCAGTTAAAATGGGAATCTTTCTCGAGTCTGGCTACAACCTGTGCACTGAGCGTGTACCGGTAAGAACATGTTTTCCTTAAACTGCTGTATCAGCAAAACCGGAGCACATTCATTACACTGTAATATGTAATTCATTACCATACATCACATTATGTTCTTGCACTACCAATCCAGTAAAGACGCTGTTTCACAGTACTAATAAAGGGTGCAATGCAGGATACTGTATATTATAACTGAACAAAAGAAGAAGAGGTCAGAATGAAAACTAGTTCAGAAAATACACCCATGTTTCTACTGTTGGATGCAATGACACATCTACTGCAGACTGCTAAGGGTCTTTTCAATGGCAGGGGTTTAAAACAAACACAAAATAATAAACCACCTTATAAGAATACTTGTAAAATTGCTCTGTTCCCTTAAACAGGAGCCGTCATTTAAAGACACTGTGTTGGGTTTTCGTCAGTTGACAGAGCGTGAACTACAGATGTTCCCTGGATACAGGTACTCATTGGCACAACTCTTATCTAATACTGACTGTGAAAACACCTCTAGTTAGTACTAAAGTAACAAGAAATAATATTGTGATTCCAGTTAAAGCTACAGGGTTTCGTTGTTTGAAATATATTCTTTGGTTAGAGGATACAGTCTCTTGCATTTAAAAAGTAACAAAATGTAAAAGTTTTTTCAGAAATAATCAGATATAATTATACAAAATGAATACTTACCTTACTAGATAAATATCCTATGTAATGATAGATATACAAAAGTAATGTGTTTTCTTAATTACAGCTATGGGTGGTTTAATACTGCTCTTATGATTGAAGGAAGGACATACCTGCCCTGGCTTATGGACTGGTGAGAGATTACTGTTTTTTACAATAAATCCAACAATTAGAACTAAAAGTGATGTTATTTGCTTCCATTAATCTAATTCAGGAAATTAAATTAATACTTAGTTTTAATGTCATTTACATTTAATAACTTGTAATATTGAACATCAAACTGATGTTGTTTCTTAAAGCAGGGGTATCATGCTGTTTTGTGCTTTAGACTGTTAAACATGTGGAGTTGTCATCTTCAACGCGGTCAATTTGTAAAAAATCAAGTTAGACACATGTCTCTATTCTCAATACATTTCCCCTGTACAGCCAAAAGCTTTGGAAAGGTTCTTTTTAAAAAAAAATGTAACCTATCGCCATCAAAAGGTTTTGAGTTATTTTAAGGCAGTTTGTCCGTAAAATCCTGGAACATGAGATCGATAGAAACACCTTTAACATTTCCTGTAGACAGAGCAAAATTCATCACATTTTCCTCTCCTTTTATGTTATTCTTTATTAATGATATGATTACAGTATGTACAATCTTGTCTTTGTCACTTTTCTACAATATGACTTTTGCATGTCCGCCAATGATTAATGTTGTCTTGCTTCTGTGTTTTTCTCAGGTTAAAACAGAGAAACGTCAAGTTTTATCAGAGAAGAGTACAATCGTTTAAAGAGGTAATGTTAAAGCTTAGCTGTTATATGTTTGTTATCTTGTAAATTTTTTAATAATGAAAAAATGGTCTCCAGTTGGCAGACAGTGGTGCTGATGTCATCATCAACTGCACCGGAGTACGATCGGGAGAACTGCAGCCTGACCCCGATCTCAAGCCAGGCCGAGGTCAAATCATTAAGGTGAGGTTTGGCTTATAAATTAAACTGGGGTTTAGTTTAAGGCACAGAATTGTTTGCCTTCACCAACAGGTAGATGCTCCTTGGTTGAAGCACTGGATCCTAACACATGACTTCTCAGCAGGTGTCTATAATTCACCATACATCATACCTGGGTATGTCATGTAAACATTATTTATATGTTTTGACACAACACACGTTATGATACAGCATATGACCTGACATTTTCTATCTGCAGGAGCCGTTTAGTCACGGTGGGTGGAGTATTTCAAGTAGGAAACTGGAATCAGCAGAACAGTTCTGTGGATCATAAAGCAATTTGGGAAGCAGCCTGCAAGTTTGAGCCCAGTCTGCAGGTGGGACCTCGATCGACCTGTGCTTTCGCAAACTTTTCTATCAGTGTATTTAGTTTACTTTTCCTTCTCTCTAGCATGCACGGATAGTAGAAGACTGGACTGGTTTGAGGCCGGCACGCAGCAAAGTTAGACTGGAGAGGGAGACCATACAATCGGGACAAAACTCATTTGAGGTGAGCGCATAATGACCACTAAAGACGTGAGATGTGAAAAGATAGTCAAAAATACCTCTGTATTAAGCATCATTTATCACAGGTCATCCATAACTACGGACATGGAGGGTTTGGACTGACCATCCATCGTGGATGTGCTGAAGAAGCTGCTCGGCTCTTTGGAGAACTCTTGGAACAGAAAGGCGTGCTAGCTCATTCTAAATCACGTCTTTAATACATCTACAAATCAATAACATTTGTCCTTTTGATTTTAGGAGATAACAGATTTGCAATGAAAGAAAAGACTACATGACTGAATAAAGACATGTTTGACGCATAATTTATTTGTTACTGTATTATACACATGTACATGTGGTGTAGGAGATCTGTGCACATAGACACATAATTCAGCACTAAATTGCAAAGGCAGGCAAACTTCACAACCCGACCTCTCAATAAACACCAACCCATAGGACTGTTTAATAGGCAGAAATACAAATAACCAAATATACAATACAGTGGAAAAGCTGGATAAAAGGTTCTCGCTGAACGTTTATGTTGCATGTTTAATGCAATTGGTTTAGACAAAGAGGCTTGGGTAATTAAAGACTTGTTCACCTTAATAAGTATTTTGTCATGGTTTGACATTCCAAACCTGAAGGATCTTTTGAACACACAAAGGTAAATGTATTTTAAATAATCAATACACTCAAGATTATAAAGATCTTTGTGTGCTTAGGGAACAATTCAAGTCGAAACAATTCAGGTTCAACGGTGCTTTTTTATGCAATGTGGGATGAAATGAAGACTTTGGTGTTCACTAGATGTTGTGTGTGGATCGTGGTTTCGGCAAAGGCCCAAAAAATGCTTTACTAAATCAAGAGAAACACAACAGACTTAAACTGGTGCATTGTGTGCTGGTTTTAATAGCAGCAACCAGCCACTGTGAATGAAAAATGTGTCATGCCTTCCCCAAAGGAATGCTGGGAGTGGAGTGTAAGGCCCTTTTTTTAAAACATAAAGAATAATTAAAACACACAAATCTACACTTTCTACTCACTTTCATTCTGACAAACACATTCTTTCTTGTGCTCTTTAAAGACAATCTGTCAATTTTCCTCTTAAAGGAGTAGTTCAATCAAAAATGAAAATTCTTCAGGTACTCGCCCTTATATCATTTGAAATCTGTATCACTTACTTTCTTCATCAGAACACAAAAGAAAATATTTTGAAGTCAGAAACCAAATATCACTCGTCACCATTAACTTTATAGACAAAACATACATTTCTTAAAATATCTACTGATACAGATCTTAAAATGACATCAATGTAAATAAATACCGATAGAATTTTTGTTTTTGGTTCAACTGACCCCTTAAATGCCCATGAATGTTCTTAGAACCTTCTCTGGTGGTTGGAGATTCATGAAAGGAAACCTCTTGCCTTTATGGAAAATCAATACAGAACAACTCTTAAAACAACTGAATCAGGTAGTTCTGTTTGACAAACATTGTTTTTACGAAGGACAATCCTTCAAGACCAATCTCTTGTAAAAAGTCTGTTCAAAACTCATCTGTGTTCTATTCCTGTGATCCCGAGCTGGAATTTGGAATCCCACCAGGGCTGTGGTCTGACGCTCGTCCCTTCATCTCCTGACCCCACTCTCTGTGACTGGACTCCTGCAGGCCTCGGCCAGTGGTCTCGATGGGAAGGGCGCAGGACGCGACAGCAGCCAGCAAACAGCAGCAACAGTAGACTGACAGAGTCAAATGCACAGATGATTCCAGCATCACCTATAGAAAAGATGTAAGATTGTATGGAGTACAATGTCGCTGTTTTGATTTATATTTTAGTAAACTTTTGGAATTGTTCTATTTATTAATTCATTATTTTTGCTCTTTTTTTACTTTAACTGATCGTGCCCAGGTATAGGTGATGCAAGAATATTTGTGCTCGATAAGTCTCCATGTCTTCAGCATTCAGTTTTTTCTCTACTAATTCATGTATTGCTTTTATATTTATTATTTTAATATTTTTTAAGAAATGCAGACTATGGGAAGATCGCATGATGGTTTTATGTGTTAGTTAAAAAAATGTAATTTGTTTTTAAAATATTTTCACACCTGTGCAACAAATGGAGTGATGAGAGCTCCCACCCGAGCCATTCCACTGCTGGTGCCCAAACCCAGTGCCCTCGTCGCTGTGGGATATACCTGAAGAAAGTCACCAAGAGACAGACATTAAGCTGTGTGTAATCTATCTATTAACTATCCTTATCACACTTTGGAACTGTACTTTGAACTATTACCTAACCACTGAGCAGTTGACCTATACTGTATCTATTATTGTACTGTAAGCATCATAATTCCCCACACCGCTGGTGGCTTATAAGCTTTAAAGGTCAATTAAACAACACAGACAACCGATTTAAGACTGTAATCTGTTCATCTCTGCTATTGAGAATTTGTTGTAATACAGTAGAAAATATTTCAAAATAAGTCCCTGCATAATAAAATAACCTCAGTGACACCGAAGGCAACCTGCAGACGCTGTGTAATATTTAACTTAACAACTCTAGATAAGATTTATAGAGTAACAAGCAGATGAAAGTGCTTTGTGTTACCGCAGGTGTGTTGCTGAAATGGCTTCCAAGTAGTGGAAATGAGCCAACAGCTGGGTTGTTCACAAGGTCAAATTCCCTTTCCACCGCAGCTGTCGCCATGAGCTAAACATTTAACACTGCGACGAGTATATTCTCCTTACAATTAATCAGCGATGTCATTTTTGGTGTCCTTTGAATTAATAAGCCTAATAGTCTGTCACGCAATCTTAAAGCCTAACCAAAGAAAAATATATTTTCCTTTCTGCTCTCATTTCTCAAAGAATTGCCTCTTAACTTTAATAAAACTGCCCCATCTGTTATCTCAGTGGTAAAGAATAAAGATTTATTAAACATTAAATTAAAGGTGCTCTCACCTCAGGGGTGTACACATATGCAACTTGGAAGCCCCCAGCGATAAAGGCCCTTGCAATGAATATCAAAACTGTCAAAGCAGTTCTGTAATATAAGGAACACAGTTAGGATATACGGCATAATATAATCATCATTCTTAATATGATCATCAATGTATCATTGAATTCAAGTAATCATAGTTGAACCTAATAGCATTTAACAAAAGAAGTATGTTCATACATAAAAGTCAATAATTAAAAAACAAATTAATTTGCTTTTTACCTTCCCACACATCCATAGAGCGGCACTATACAGAGGGAGAAGATGAAGAAGCACAGAGCCATAGTCTTCCTCCTGCCCAAGCGATCAATGGCCCACAGGGTCACGAGCAGACCTGCAAAGCATCAGTCAATGGTGGATGTTCGATCACAATTTGAAACACATATATTCTGTAATCTCAACGTTTAATGCACTACATCTAGAATGAACAAGCATATACCTGGAAACTCAGATAATGTGGTCCACAGAAGATCTTTATAATCATCTGAATTCAAATACTTGCACTCCAGACGGCAACTTGGGTCCGTTTTACTGCCTTTGGCCTCTAAGGGTAGACACAAGACAATAAAGTTAAAAATACAATACAATTATTTTGTGGTAAGCATTGAGCTTTGAGACCAGTTTGGCAAGTTCATTCCATTCTTATTTTGATAGTTTTGATTCGATTTGATTTGATTTACTATCGTTTACATAAAATGAAAACACTGTTAGTAGAAAACTGAACTTATAAACTCATTGAAAAATGTTTTAGAAATGATGAACAGATTTTTAAAATTAATCTAAAATAATAGCGCTACCTTCTGGAAGAGAGGCAAAATAAAGATAATTCCAATAAGCAATTGCATCAACAATAAACTCAAGGATTTCCCCAAACAATATCATGTCTTTAAACTAAAGATTGATTAAAATTGAGTTATTTTACCCAATTATACTCTGTAAAAACATTTCATGTGGCTTTGTAAGCATCACAAAAATAAACGTATAACGCTAATATATTTTTTTATAAATCAATATATTTTTTCTTAGTTTTTTTACATAATTGATTAAAGATTCAACAGTTAATTCTTCAAAAAAGAGATTTAATTTTTATCAATTTGTTATTTATTTAAGTTTTTATTAAACAAATATATATTTGTAATATAACCAATATTCTTAGTGAATTCTAAAAAATATATTTGAGTTAATCACATTTACTTGTTTTTTGTACTTACATATTTTTTAACAGAATTTAAACAGTATATTTAATTTCGTTCAAAGCTTTAAAATGCATAATTTTAGTGTTAATCACTTGAAAACAATAATTAGCAACAATTAGGGCATTATTCCTACATAAAATGCATCAATGTCTTGACTGCATTTCCATTAAAGATCATATACTACACAGTATTTACTATATATATAAACTCATTAGATTGTAAAATAATATTATGTCATTAAACAACATAGAACTTTGCAATTACTACTCTAAAATAGCAGGCACATATATTTTTTATACACATAGTAGCTTTTACTCACGAACACATGCCCCTCCCTCCTGGAAAAGCTCAGTGGTCAACAAAACTACCCCATAGTAAGAGAACGCATTAGAGAACCTGTCACAAAGAACATATGAGATAAAAATTAACATCACAAACACCAAAAAGTGAACTGGAAAATGATATAATGATACTCTTACCAAATAAACCACAGCAGAACAGTGGTCCAACGAAAGGGTGGGGAGAAAAGATCCTGAATCTTTCCCCTGTCCTCCTATACAAAGACAAAAACAATTACACTATAAAACTGAGGATGACTGGTAAGAAATAACAATAATAACAAAATGAATGGGTTACAAGCAATAATTGTGTAGATGTTTGTAATCAGAACTTTACCTGTCTGGCCACAATGAGTTTTCCAAGTGGCATGGGCACTTTATTTTCCGCAGCAATACGCTTAAGTGTGCTCAAAGCCTTCTCCTGATTTCCTGTTAGGACGTCGTAACGTGCACTCTCTGGCAGCCACTGGTGACATACATTTCAATTTATTGAGATACTCAATGAATCCATTTATATTTTTTAAATCATACTTACAAAGCAGAAAATAGCAAAAATAAAAAGTGGAATTGTAGAGAGGGCCAGCAGCCAGCGCCAGCCCAGTGTTGGCATCACCAAAATGGCAAGCAGTACTTCAAATACAGTTCCCAGAGCCCAGAATATCTACAAGTGAAAACATTTGACACATCCTAGTGGTTAAGAACAAGAAATGGTCAAAATATACAAAAAACATTTACAACCGACACAATGTAATGATACCTCTATCAACAAAATGCAGGTGGCCCTGGACCGCATGGGAAGAAACTCAGCGTACAATGTCACTCTAAGTGAAGAAACCAAGAGTGTTTGTCAGTTTTTAAGTATTCAATGATGTCTTTGCAATTGTTTGTCACACTTACGATTGTGGAGCCCCTCCGATCCCAAAGCCCACGAGAGCTCTGAGGAAGAGAATCCATCCGTATACAGGTGCGAATGCACTGAGGAGGCCATAAAATAGCGTCCAGAAGACACTCATTTTCAAACCCTGCCATACACACGGATCCTTTAATTCCCAGTGGTTCACAGAGGGAATGGAAATCACATTTATCTTTAAACATACTTACTGTTTTTCGGCCATATTTATCAGATATGTTACCCCATAATGAAGAGCTGATCATCATTCCAATAAATACTGCCTGATTTAGAAAGACACAGAGAATTATGCATCTTTCCAATGTTCTCAAACAAAGCAATTTAGAGTCATTTTTGAGTAGCATTACCGAGGTTAGCAGTGCCACCTCCCAGCTTGGCAGTGCCCACTCACAGTGCAGTTGAGGGGCCAGTATACTGAGGATCATCATCTCCATGGCATCTGCCATCTGCACAAAATCATCATTTCATTAAAACAAATATAACAATAACGTCCTGTAGCTAAACAGCACATCAGTTACAAGTCTAAAATGTAAGCTTATCGGAGGATTCAACAATTATTCTTTGTTTTTACCCATGACAGTCCAGTCAGGATGGACAGCTTCCACTGGAATGTCCCAAAGCCAATGGCTTCCACTGCGTCCTCAACCATAAAGGTATCTGTTGGGAAACAGACGGGTCATGCATATCACGGCTACAATAAAAGGGCATTAAAAGTAAAGGAAAATTTAAGTGAGATAAATGATAGAGCTGGAGCAGTTGGTCATCAATAACTGTTTTGTGAAAATGTTTCTTTTTGGGTTTTATTATCAACATAGTAAAAGTTGGAGAGATATGAAATAAAAATTTAGTAACCTTTTGGTCACCCTTTTGTCATTTTAAATCTCAATGACTTTATTTCTTCCACAAAACACAAAAGAAGAGATTTTGAAGAGTGTTTTGAACCTTTGTTGGTCCCAATTTTCTATTATTATATGGACACAGAACCAGTTCCAAGTCAATCGGGACATTATTCAAAACATCTTCTTTTGTCTTCTTCTAATGTGCTAGTATTACAATATAAATTTTTAGAGATAATTGTGATAATTATGTTACAAAGGGCTTTAAACTGTATTTACATTTATAAAAAGGTACCTTTTTGATTATAAACACACATTAATCCATGTTAACATAATTTTTTGTGCCTACAATCTTATTTCTCAAAGACTGTAAATTCAATTTTACAATTAATAAAATATATTAAAAAAGAAATCAGAAGAGATTGAGTACACAATAAAATAATTTTCATTATTAACTATCCCTTTATTCATGAAAGTTTCCATGTTTTTTATGTAAAAGAAAGGAAACATGATAAATGCCACAAATCTTGCATCCAGTCATACCATCGGTCGGATTAGCAAACTCCCTGGGTACAGGAGCGCCATCAGCCAGGGAAACTGACTCCATGTCCATCCGCCCTCCCTCCACCTGCAGAGCCTCGTCCCTGCCGCTGTACTCATCCTCTGAGCGTGTGCTGTCACCTGTACGCCGAAATTTCACCACTCTGCACAGAAACACGGACAATCAGAAGATCAATCCATAATAATAAAATATTTGTGCATTACAGCCAAGAATGACCTTGAATTACTGTTCAACACAAGAAAATCCAAAACAGGGAAATGTGCAAGAATGATGCAACTATAAGAAGCAGTTGCCAAGGTGATGAGAGTTTCCTATCCGTGCATTCCCTCTTCTGGTGTTCTGGAAAGAAAACACCAGCGAGAGGGAAGCTGTCTGCAGATTAGTAATAAAGAGGGATGTCATGCAATGCATTTTCTTCTGTATTAAAAAACATTCAATCGAGCATATCGCTGAACATCTTCCCAGCTAGGAAGACAGATTAGATCCGTTAGGAGTGAATAAGAGGAGCACGTAGATATCCCATGGTTTAATTACTGTAATCGTCCCGCTCACAGCATCACTGTAACCGATAATGCCTTCATGTGCAGACAGGCCTTGTAATTAAACAGAAGCCTTCGTTTGACCTCCGGCACAGCAGAGACGAAATGACTCAGGCATGTTTTCCAACGAGCAACCAAACAACCCAATCCCAGAGTCCCGGAAACCATTAGTGGCTTGAAAATAAAGACGATGTTTAAATAAAAGACACCATGTATGAAACGTGGAAAAGACGGCTGATGATTTTTGCATGCCCTCAGATGGCGACTGGGATGGATGCCAGCAGGCAGGACTTTCACAGCAGAATGAACGTATGCACAGCACACATCGACCAATCTGATGCGAACTGGCGCTTGAAATATGACAAAATAATGAAATGTATTATGGATCACAGCGAGAAAATAAGTCATCATGGGTTGAACAGAATCTTGGGTTGGATACACAAGGGTGTCTGGTTGACCAATTCCCAAAATTAATGCCATTGGGATATGTCAATCCACCTTTGATGTTGTGTTATTGGTGTTGCGTAACATGAAATGAATGGAGATGAGTCAAAGTCATCCTGGCAGTGAGTCTGTGCCACCACAACAACACATCAGCACATAAACACCAAAAGATGGCGTCATTGATTTGCTTTTTTATGCAACATCACTGTTGTCACAAAACCAAGCAGTGTGTTTAATCTACCTGAGCTGTTTATCAAACAAACCATCTATCCCAAGGTCTCTTATAACCACAGACAAAGCCCTTATGCACACATAGACTTTAATGGTGACAAACATCTACATGTTAAGCCCTGTTAAGCTCCATGTGGTTCTTCAGAAATGCAATGCAATAAAGAAAATGCACACATGTATTTGCATTTGTGGAAAATGAGAAATGCACACTCACGGGAGCTGTCTTAGCTGAAATAAATCATCGTCCATTCTCTTGTTGTGTGTCGGGCTCTCCGTGTCTTTGTTTCATCGCAGATTTCAGCACCACAGACCTGAGGACAGCGGAGATGTCAGACAGGGGCGGTGTTGTGCTGCCATCATTACTGTGGAGCTGTGGATCACTGCATGAACTCTTCTGTCTAATATACCAGAGAATATATATACAATGATGGAGGACTTTTTTACTTACACTCAAAATATTTTACTGAATAATTTAAAAAGCTTTGAAATTAAGGAAATATAATCTTAAAATGTTGTGTAAATGTAGGTAAAATATGTAAATCTCATTAAATCTCAATTTTTTTAAATACATACAATAATGGAAGATTTTTCTTTTTTTACTTACACTCAAAAATATTTTACTGAATAATTTACACTGAAAATGCGTAGATATAAAAGCTTTGAAATTAAGTAAACATAATCTTAAAATGTTGTGTAAATGTATGTAAAATATGTAAATCTCATTAAATCTCATTTATCTAAATACATACAAAGATGGAGGACTTTTCTTTTTTACTTAAACTCAAAAATGTTTTACTGAAGAATTTACACTGAAAATGTGTAGATATAAAAGCTTTGAAATTAAGGAAATATAATCTTAAAATGTTGTGTAAATGTAGGTAAAATATGTAAATATGATTAAATCTCATTTTTCTAAATACATACAATGATGGAGGACTTTTCTTTTTTACTTACACTCAAATATATTTTATTGAATAATTTAAAAAGCTTTGAAATTAGGGAAATATAATCTTAAATGTTTTGTAAATGTATTTAAAATATGTAAATATGATTAAATCTCATTTTTCTAAATACATACAATGATGGAGGACTGTTTCTTTTTACTTACACTCAAAAATATTTTACTGAATAATTTAAAAAGCTTTGAAATTAAGGAAATATAATCTTAAAATGTTGTGTAAATGTATGTAAAACATGTAAATCTCATTAAATCTCATTTATCTAAATACATACAAAGATGGAGGACTTTTCTTTTTTACTTACACTCAAAAATATTTTACTGAATAATTTACACTGAAAATTTGTAGGTATAAAAGCTTTGAAATTAAGGAAATATAATCTTAAAATGTTGTGTAAATGTATATAAAATATGTAAATATGATTAAATCTCATTTTTATAAATACATACAATGATGGAGGACTGTTTCTTTTTACTTACACTCAAAAATATTTTACTGAATAATTTAAAAAGCTTTATAATTAAGGAAATATAATCTTAAAATGTTGTGTAAATGTATGTAAAATATGTAAATATGATTAAATGTCATTTTTCTAAATACATACAATGATGGAGGACTGTTTCTTTTTACTTACACTCAAAAATATTTTACTGAATAATTTAAAAAGCTTTGAAATTAAGGAAATATAATCTTAAAATGTTGTGTAAATGTATGTAAAATATGTAAATCTAATTAAATCTCATTTTTCTAAATACATACAATGATGGAGGACTTTTCTTTTTTACCTATTCTCAAAAATATTTTACTGAATAATTTAAAAAGCTTTGAAATTAAGGAAATATAATCTTAAAATGTTGTGTAAATGTAAAATATGTAAATGTGATTAAATCTCATTTTTCTAAATAAATGAAATAATGGATGACTTTTCAATTTTCCTCAAAAACATTGTACTTTTTTTAATTAAAACCAATTTATACTAAAAATATGTATATTTAAAAGCTTTACAATAAAGTTAATATAATTTTACAATTTGTGTAAATGTAAGTGAAAAATAAGTAAATCTGTAACAACATTTCATTCCTCAAAAATATTTTACTGAACAACACTGAAAATGTGTACATCCAAGAGCTTTGAAATTAAGTAAACATAATCTTAAAATTTTTTTGTAAAAATAAGTAAATCTGATTAACTCTAATTTTCCTAAATAACTAAAATGTTACCTACACTTTAAATAAATTTTATAATAAATATGTTAATGTAAGTAAAAAATAAGTAAATCTGATGTACTCTATTTTTTTCTAAATAAATAAAATGTTGGATGATATTAAATTTTTACCTACAATCAAAATATTTTACCGTCTTTTTATGTAAAAAAATCACCCAAAATATTGTTGTACATTACAAATATCTGATTGTCAAAGAAATACTTAATATTTAATTACATAAACTTAAAAAATATTTGTCAATTTTACAAAAAATAAATTTTGGATTTTCACTCCAATATTTCCACTCAAGATCTACTGAATTGTTTTAATTAAGATAATATTACTGTTTGTTTTGTGCAATTTACTAGGCCACATTTCAAATTTTTAGAGTGTATAATATTTATGTTATTAATATGTTGAAAGTAATGTAATAATATTATTTTTGCTGCTGAAGACTAACACTAAGGGTATAATGTTAAAATGATTTAATGACCAAATAAGTATATCAACGTCACAGAACTGTAAACCAAAAAATATGGAAAATTCCCAAACTTTGAAGTGTTGTTAAAGCTGGTACCAATAATAACAATTTACAGCTTGTTTAAAGTAAAATAATTAAAGACAAAATTGTCATCCATAGCATCATGCTTTCTGTTTTTCATTTAAACATAAAATAAACTAAAAATACTGATTTATAAACTGCCACTGAATGTTGATTCAAGCCTATACATTCCCTTACACAGAAAGATATTTGAAATAATGTTCACAACCAAACAGCTCTTGGACCCTATTGACCACCATAGTAGAAAACGAGTTATATTATATATACACAAAATAAGATATTTTGAAGAATGCAGGACAGCAAAATGGTCTGTGGTTAATTTAAATATCATTGTATTTTCCCCTAATGGGGTCCAAGTTGGGTGGCAAGCATTCCTCCAAATATCTTTTTCCATGTTCAACTAAACAACTACCAACATTTCTATATTATTATAGAATAATATAATATAATATAATATAATATAATATAATATAACTATATTAGATTATTAATATAATATAATATGATATAATATAACTATATTAGATTATTAATATAATATAATATGATATAATATAACTATATTAGATTATTAATATAATATAATATAATATAATATAATATAATATAATATAATATAATATAATATAATATAATATAATATAATATAATATAATATAATATAATATAATATAATACAATATAATATAATATAATATAATATAACTATATTAGATTATTAATATAATATAATGTAATATAATATAATATAATATAATATAATATAATATAATATTTCTAAGAAGATTTATTTAAATTATTAAAATAATTATTGCTGCATTGTACCCCAGCACTGCTCTGTTATTTTTTTGTCTTGTATCAACAAAAAACGTATAAGTAAAGTTTTTCAAGCCATTCAAAATTTCCTATACGTCACTTCCTCGTCCCACTCCGAGCAGGTCCGCGGAACAACAATGCGGAATGTTTGGTTCCGCACACCCAGGCGCTTTAAAATATGCCTTGGTGTAAACAGGGAACTACAGACAAGCTTGTCCGGGAGTTTCTGCGCACTGGAACCGCTGCAAGGTACGAGTTTGAGTAGCTGTACATGACATGACGTCAGAACTTACAGCTGGGTGTCATAGAAAAGAGAGCAAGAGATGAAACGAGGTGTAAAACTGAAGGCCAGCAGATATTCAGTTTGGTTGCAGACCAGTCTTGTGTCTGCACTTAACTCTGCACAATAATCATAAATGAGCAAATATGCATTCATGCATCATAAGAATGTGTTGTGATTGTATTGACAGTTTGTTTTGGTTTTTGGTGATGCCAACACAGCTGTCAAAGTCATGCTGATCTGCTGTCTGCCACAGGTGGCTCTTCTCTTATTCCCCACATGTCTCTCTGCTTCATCCTCTGTATTATTACACAATGTGCTTAAACTTTGTCACTCTGTTTGTTTATTGTGTTTATAACACAGCAAGGAGGAGATACACTTCACATATGAGGATGATCACATTGTGTCTTTCTGTTTCAGGAACAAGATGATGAAAAACTGGGGCATGATTGGTGGAATTGCTGCTGCCATGGCAGCTGGAGTCTATGTATTATGGGGTCCCATTTCAGAGATGAAGAAAAAGAGGAAAGGTCGGTGATTTCATTCTTCACTACCCGACAAAAGTTTGGGACACCCGTTTGAGATGTTTCTAAAAACATTTGATCCGATGATGTATGTCTAAATGTCTGAAGTTTAGTTGAAAAAACATAACTGAGCAAACATGCATGCTTTTGATGTATACGACTTAGATTATCTTTAATGAAAATGGTTTTGAAATTAAGGGTTTTGACTGAATAAGGATAAATAAATGGATAAATTCCAAAACTTTGAAGTGTTGATAGAGCTGGGACCTATAATGATAATGATACAGCTTGTTCGGAGTAAAATTACAATATAAAAAAAAATTGGCCTACACTTTTTAATGAATATTGAATAAAAGACAGCCAATAGGAGCTCAGAGTTGACCTTTAAACTTTCTTTAAAAAGCATCTCAGGGTGAGACCTTAAGAAGCTCCTTCAGAAGATTACATGAAAACATTTCTGCAAATTCTAGTTTCTTATATAAGATAGTTCAAATGTTTCCCTTTACTTCTTACAATTTTGAGAAGGCTGCACGATTATAACAAATATAGAAATCGTCGATAATTCACCTTGATATTGTAATTGCGATTAGTATTGTCTATTAATAGATTTTAAAAGATCTATAAATAGATTTTACATTGAAGTTTTGAGTGTCTTATAACTTTCCGTGAAGCAACTGCATGGTACATTATAAACACCCAAAACTAAATAATACAATGTGAATAACAACTAATAATGGGAATTTTTAGTAAAAAAAACAGACGAATAACTGAAGGGCATGTCAAAATTTGAATTTTAAAATCTCTCTAGTTCACTAATTTATTTTGAGCCCAAACATACTGCTGAAACAAAGACAAATGAGCACAGATGTACAGCTCTAATTGAGGTCTTTGGTTATTATACAATTGTTTCAGCTAATTGTAATCCAAAAGTTTATTAAGTTTATCTAAAACATGGGAAAACATATTATAAAGTATATAAGATGGAAAGGCTGATTGAATATTCCACTTTAACTAAGGCCTAGTTCTGTCTTAAGCTATGTGGGTCTATATCTCAAAATAACAAGCAGTCATTTATTGAATTTTCTTAAAATAAAATTTCTGTTGCAGGTATGGTTCCTGGTCTGCTTAATCTTGGGAACACATGCTTTATGAACTCTCTTCTACAAGGCCTTGCAGCATGTCCTTCCTTCATCAAATGGCTTGAAGATTTTACAACTGAGAGCAGCATCCAGCCAGATAAAATGGAACGAGATACTCAGCTGTCCAGATCTCTAATGCAGTTACTTAAAGGTAATCCCCTTTTTACTTGCAACAAACACAAAAGCTTACCCTCTCATTCTCAAAGAGCTTATGAGCAACGGCATGATTTGTCAAATCTTCCTACACTCTACAGCCTTGTCGAGCCATGATCCAGGAGAAGATAATGTTTTAGATGCAGGGTGCCTTTTAGAAGCTCTCAGACTTTATAGATGGCACATCAGCTCTTTTGAAGAACAGGTAGAAAATATGCAGAAGTCAACCACAAGTTTTTCAGTGCAATGCTTGTATCTATAAATTTTTGGGTTTTCTCCTCAGGATGCTCATGAGCTCTTTCATGTCCTCACATCCTCATTGGAAGAGGAGCGAGAACGCCAACCCAGAGTCGCTCACCTGTTTGACATGCAAACATTGGAGGTAAACAAGATCATTCTCCATCCCTGAGTGGCAAAAGACAAGTTTGTGATAACAAAGCTAAATGTGTAGATTTCATCTACTATGCCTTTCAAAAAAGATGACATTTACATTAGACCGCTTAATGCTTTCAGAAATCTGTGGAGTCCAAGGAAAAAAACATAAGCTGCAGAAGTGGGGGTAAATAAATAATTTTTTTCTCATTCAAATAGTTTTGAAAGTTGTTTCTCTTAGTAGCAACAGTCTTTAAATTTATATTCATCCCTAGGCCCATTGCATCCTATTCCAAGTTTATGGAGGACTCGTCACCCTTTTCACGGCCGATTAACAAGTTATATGGCTTGCAAGCGCTGTGAGCAGCAGGTGATCTTCCTTACAATTCCATCAATTAAAGAAATAAATAACCTATTGCAACATAACAAAGATTCTAAGGCTCATCATTAATGCAATATTCCATATTTCAGAGTCCTGTGCATTATGATTCTTTTGACAGCTTGTCTCTTTCTATTCCTTCAAGTCAGTGGGTAAGCAAACATATTCACAATTAATGGCACAATTACATCAAATTGTTTTTTTTTCAATACATTAAAATATGCGTTTAACATTTGCTGTACTAGTATTCTTGTGTCATTCCTCTAGGGTCGACCAGTTACATTGGACCAGTGTCTTCAGCATTTCATTTCTTCTGAAACTATTAAAGAAGTGGAGTGTGAAAATTGTACTAAGGTATCTAAGATTTAGCAGTATAGGGTTTACCTCTTCTTACATTTGCCGAGAGTTAAAGATCTGACACTTTCTTATTGTAGCAGCAAGCTGGAGAAGTTATGAACGGTCAAGTTTTTGAAAGTCAGAGGACAGCTTTTGTTAAGCAATTAAAACTTGGGAAGGTAGATTACATTTTCTTAATCAAAAGTGTTATCCAGATACATTTGAACTTGGCGTAGCGTTTCATACTCATGATGTATATTTTTTGGGTTCAGTTGCCTCAGTGTCTCTGCATCCATCTGCAAAGGCTGACCTGGTCTAAAGAGGGCACTCCCATGAAGAAACAAGAGCATGTTCAGTTCACAGAGTATTTGTCTATGGATCGCTACAAACACTGTACTGCGGGCCAGAAGCTGCAAAGAACCAACAGAACGAATAAAGTTCCTGCTAAAGCTGTCGGGGACTCCAAAGACAAACCTGTTGCCAACGGTGTTGGTATGACACACTGCCGAATCTTATGTGAACTCATCTGTTAAACACTTACAAAACTAACAGTTTCAGAAGAGTAATTCCAGCATTATGGATCTGACATTTTGAGTTGTGACATAAAAATACTCAGAATATACTGAAAATATGAGTCTATGCACATGTTTTCTATTTCACAAAAAAAGCCATATGCTTTTGAGTTGATTTGTGCTACTGTATTTTGATAATAGAAATTGTAATTTTTCAGATCCAGAACACTGTAACAACAACAAGTCAATGTCCAACGGAACCTTTCCTTCTGTCTTCCTACATTCACCAGGAATGAAGACACATCTCAATCTTACTTTTGACTACAGGTATATGAGTGTCGTTCGACTAGCTTTATAAGCTGGACTAAACGAAGCATTTTATATATTTTAACAGTCATTTTCTTTATCAATTCTAGCGCTGCAGAGTATCTGTTCCGATTAACAGCGGTTCTGGTTCACCATGGTGACATGCACTCCGGACATTTCATCACTTATCGCCGCTGCCCTGCTTCCCCCCGTGGAACTTCTCTGTTCAGCTCCCAGTGGCTCTGGGTGTCGGATGATTCTGTAAGGAAAGCCAGCCTGCAGGAAGTGCTCTCCTCCAGCGCCTATCTGCTATTTTACGAGAGAGTGAAAAGGCCTGGACTGAGGGTGGAGGAGTAGCATGTCTTTCGAGATAGTTCTTAGTTAAAAAGCCCCGTATGCTCGCTCTTCTCCATTCCAGGCCTTCTACTGCGGCCACATGCAGTCGTGCGTCCGTGCAGTGCATGCGGTTTGGTGTGCAATTCAGAGCATGTTGTTTCAATCTCTCACTCTCTTATTGGGAAGAGAGCGTTTGGGATTTTGTGGTTGGACTTTTATGGCACTTTTATCCTGCTCAGTATCTATGGAGTTTGTTTCTCTTAGAATGTGCCCTTGCTTTGTGTGGCAGGTGCATTGTAAAACATCATACTCAGAGCATAGGAATAATGCCCCCGAGGATTTCTAGGTGCCACTGGTGTGGGAATCGAACAGAGGTTTAATCCTGCGAATTTGTGTGCAAAAACTGTTTAGCAGCGAATAGTCCCAGGTTTGTTGCTTTGCACGTTGTTTGTTTTCATCACTTTTCATTCATTCTCATGCAGTGTTAATAATCATCTGTCTTGGAGAGATTCTCATTGTTCATTTGTTTACAGATTTCCCTCAGCAATATTGACATTTAAGAGGTTTTAAAATTCACAAGCTGTTTTTGTTACCCAGTCATAAAATAAGTGAGCACATAATATTATTAAATGTGTTTCCTCTTCAAATGTTGTGTTTATGTAAATCAGTACCTCATAGTTATATGTTCCACATGTCTAATCTGGTTTTACTTTGGTAAATCATTTAAAGAGAAACTTTTCAGAAATGTTTTTACTTTAAACTGACAAAATGTTAAGTCTGTCAAAATCACTCTCTTAAATTGTTCCAAAACTGTAAACATGTCTTTGTTCTGTTGAACACAAAGAACGATAGTTAGAAGAATGTGAGATTTTTTTTTACCATAGTAGAAGTTCAAACGACAGTCAAAGGTTGCGATCCTGCATTCTTAAAAATATCTTCTTTAGTGTGGAACCGATACTGTAACGGGGCCCTAAGAATTATCAGTTGCTAACATTCTTCCAAATATCTTCTATTATGCTCAAACAAACATTTATACAGGTTTGGAAGAACTTAAGGGGGATTATTCATGACAGAATCCCTTTAAGTATTATGGTCATGTTAATGTCATCTTGCATTATCTGAAATTATGATGTAATTAATGTATCAGTATAACTTAATGTTTCCGTTAAATTTAGTTGTTTATTGTACATGATGCTTTTTGCACAGCAGTATATTTTTATGAAATCATGTGTGATTGTATGAATGTTTTTCAAGTGTAAATCCAAGTAAATTAAATCTGCAACAATAGTATGTATTGTATTTATTTTAATTAAATTAATGACATGCACAAATTAATTTTTTTATTACACAGTCATGGCTTTCTCAATACATTCAGTGATCTCTTTTAAGAATGCTTTGATGTAATTCTATTTTACATTTAAACTTCACCCTATATAAAACGATTACGGGTTAATAACAAACTCGATTTGGGTTACGTCTCCTTTAAGAGGTTAAGCGGTCCTCCCCTTAACAAGCCAGCACGTGGACTTGGGGGCGTGGCCACAGAGAAGTCACCCAATAGACCTTCACCCGTCTTGTCATACCAGCCTCGCCCCGCCCATCTGATTTGTAGTTTTAAACATCCATGCTGAGTTTTGAAGTGTGCACACGTGTGAAAGTAATCTAACAATGCCAATACAAAGTGTCCCGATCCGTGATTCCTCTTTACCAGCGAGGGCACTGCAACAATACTTGCTTTTATTAACGAAATATCCAATCCTCACTAAATCTGTTACAAGGTTAGTTTATATTTTGTTAAAGCTAGTTTGTTGGCTTTGGCATTCAAATATTGTACTACCCAAGCAGGTGTGCAACTTACTATAACTTTGTTTTAACTTTTAAGTTTGTGATTAAAGTTGGGGGGGGGGTACAGGACTTTGCACTTTGCCCATCTTGTATTATTGAAGTTGGGGGGGGGGGGTACAGGACTTTGAACTGTGCCCATCTTGTATTGAAGTTGGGGGGGGGGGGGGGTACAGGACTTTGTACTGTGCCCATCTTGTATTATTGAAGTTGGGGGGGGTACAGGACTTTGAACTGTGCCCATCTTGTATTATTGAAGTTGGGGGGGGTACAGGACTTTGCACTGTGCCCATCTTGTATTATTGAAGTTTGGGGGGGTACAGGACTTTGCACTGTGCCCATCTTGTATTATTGAAGTTGGGGGGGTACAGGACTTTGAACTGTGCCCATCTTGTATTATTGAAGTTGGGGGGGGGGGGTACAGGACTTTGAACTGTGCCCATCTTGTATTATTGAAGTTGGGGGGGGTACAGGACTTTGCACTGTGCCCATCTTGTATTATTGAAGTTGGGGGGGTACAGGACTTTGCACTGTGCCCATCTTGTATTATTGAAGTTGGGGGGGTACAGGACTTTGCACTGTGCCCATCTTGTATTATTGAAGTTGGGGGGGGCAGGACTTTGCACTGTGCCATCTTGTATTATTGAAGTTGGGGGGGTACAGGACTTTGCACTGTTCCCATCTTGTATTATTGAAGTTGAGGGGGTACAGGACTTTGCACTGTGCCCATCTTGTATTATTGAAGTTGGGGGGGGTACAGGACTTTGCACTGTGCCCATCTTGTATTATTGAAGTTGGGGGGGTACAGGACTTTGAACTGTGCCCATCTTGTATTATTGAAGTTGGGGGGGGGTACAGGACTTTGCACTGTGCCCATCTTGTATTATTGAAGTTGGGGGGGGGCAGGACTTTGCACTGTGCCCATCTTGTATTATTGAAGTTGGGGGGGTACAGGACTTTGCACTGTGCCCATCTTGTATTATTGAAGTTGGGGGGGTACAGGACTTTGCACTGTGCCCATCTTGTATTATTGAAGTTGGGGGGGGGCAGGACTTTGCACTGTGCCATCTTGTACTATTGAAGTTGGGGGGGTACAGGACTTTGCACTGTTCCCATCTTGTATTATTGAAGTTGGGGGGGTACAGGACTTTGCACTGTGCCCATCTTGTCTTATTGAAGTTGGGGGGGAGGTACAAGACTTTGCACTGTGCCCATCTTGTATTATTGAAGTTGGGGGGGTACAGGACTTTGCACTGTGCCCATCTTGTATTATTGAAGTTGGGGGGGGGTACAGGACTTTGCACTGTGCCCATCTTGTATTATTGAAGTTGGGGGGGGTACAGGACTTTGTACTGTGCCCATCTTGTATTATTGAAGTTGGGGGGGTACAGGACTTTGAACTGTGCCCATCTTGTATTATTGAAGTTGGGGGGGTACAGGACTTTGCACTGTGCCCATCTTGTATTATTGAAGTTGGGGGGGGTACAGGACTTTGAACTGTGCCCATCTTGTATTATTGAAGTTGGGGGGGGTACAGGACTTTGCACTGTGCCCATCTTGTATTATTGAAGTTGGGGGGGTACAGGACTTTGCACTGTGCCCATCTTGTATTATTGAAGTTGGGGGGGTACAGGACTTTGCACTGTGCCCATCTTGTATTATTGAAGTTGGGGGGGCAGGACTTTGCACTGTGCCATCTTGTATTATTGAAGTTGGGGGGGTACAGGACTTTGCACTGTTCCCATCTTGTATTATTGAAGTTGAGGGGGTACAGGACTTTGCACTGTGCCCATCTTGTCTTATTGAAGTTGGGGGGGAGGTACAAGACTTTGCACTGTGCCCATCTTGTATTATTGAAGTTGGGGGGGTACAGGACTTTGCACTGTGCCCATCTTGTATTATTGAAGTTGGGGGGGGGTACAGGACTTTGCACTGTGCCCATCTTGTATTATTGAAGTTGGGGGGGGGGTACAGGACTTTGTACTGTGCCCATCTTGTATTATTGAAGTTGGGGGGGTACAGGACTTTGCACTGTGCCCATCTTGTATTATTGAAGTGGGGGGGTATAGGACTTTGCACTGTGCCCATCTTGTATTATTAATGTTGGGGGGGGGGCATCAATGTCTAAAAGTATGATTCAGTGTTGGACAAAAGCAAGACAAGTATCCACATAACTAAAGTAGATGCAGGGCAATGTGGGTACAATGACTCTTATTGTTCTTTATCCACAGTGGGATTCTTTCTGCTTTGGGAAATCTTCTGTCCCAAGCTTTGGAGTCCAGTAAAGGCAGTAATGAAAAGAAGAAGAAGATCAATGTCCTTGGACCTGTGCACTTTGCAATTTATGGGTAGAGTATTTAATTATATGCATTTTATTATATACCCCATAATCATGGTAAATATTTACAATAACAATTTGAGTGATCAGGAATGTGTTGCATTTTATCTGAATATTTACAGAAATTAAAAAAAACATTTACTGTACGAATTTCTACCGTGCTTGTCCATTTAAATATCTTTTAATGTCAAACATCCTATAGAATTAAACGTCACAATTACAGGCAATGATGCACGTCTCTCTTTGCTGATTGCATGTTTCAGGCTTGTTATAACAGGTCCGGTAAGTCATTACTTCTACCATCTCCTGGAAGTCTTGTTTCCAGCCACTGTCCCATACTGCCTGGTCAAGCGTCTGCTTCTGGAACGCCTAATATTTGCTCCGGCTTTCCTCTTGGTCTTTTATACGGTCATGAATGCTTTGGAGGTACTGTACGTGTAAACCACTTTTGAAAATATGGGCTTACCTGTTACCAGGTGAGGGAATGGCACTATGCTTAAGAAAAAGAAGTATTCTTAAAGTTCATAGAGATCAAGTATATGTAAAAGAAAACTTAAGTAAGTTTACAAAAATCAACGTTCTAGTTGTACACTTATAGCACTTGGGACTTCATTGGTCCACTTTGTAGATTATAAAAGTTTGCATTCCTGTTTAAAGTTTAAAAGTTTACTAATCTAATATTTTTTCGTATGGGTAGATTATGGGTTTGATCAAAGGGATTGCACGTACAAAGAAACAAATGTATTGTATATGCAATGTAGGTTGCTTTAGATGAAGACGTCTGCCAAATGAAAAACAATCTACAGGTTTTTGTTGTAAGATTCACTCGGTCATTCATAGCACCAAATGCAAGAAGGATTCTAATGGTGAGTTTGTCGGCTGTCATGAATATTTAGCTTTGACCAGAGTACTGTTAGTAAGTTGTGCTACTGGTCAATGAACTTGACCTGTTTACTGATCTACAGCTGTCAGTTTTCCAACTCACATTGTGATTCTGCTTGCTTGGTTGTTGACGCTTTCTGCGTCTTCATTTCTTCAGATTCTACAAGTTTTTCTAATTGGAAATTTAAATACTTGATCTTATTCAAATACATTTAAAATAACAAAACTTTGGCCCTGTTAAATATTTTCTCTTTATAATTCTTTATAACACAAAAATAATAAATCTATGTTCACATTAGAAACATTGTAATACTTAATTTATAGCTGCCTTTTAATAGGTATTTGTCAAACCATTCATATCTTAAAATATGTCATGTAACATCAAGTGTGTTTTTCAGGGCAAGACAGTTGAAGACCTTCAGAAGAAACTTGCAAATACTTACTGGTCCTCACTAAAGATGAATTGGAAGGTTTGGACTCCATTTCAGTTTATCAACATCAACTATATACCTGTACAGGTACGACTGGGACACCAATTCAGTTTCCTTCACAATAAATTATTTCTTATGCGCTATAAAATATCTCCCTTTTTCTGACTTTGCAGTTTCGAGTGCTGTTTGCCAACATGGTTGCCTTATTCTGGTATGCCTACCTAGCCTCTGTTCGGAAGTGAAACCAACCCTTATCACTTCCAGAAAACAAGCCAGCAGCTGGCTAGAGTAGGATTAATCCAGTTTGTGCCTTCAAACAACTGCTGTGTATCATATAAAAAGTACTTTACATTTTTCAGCTGGTGGTAAATATATAAATCTTTAACAGTGATGTAGCAGTAAAATATATTTACGGATTCATTTGGCACTGTTTTTATTAAATAACTTTCAGTATGGTTATTTGATTATTTAAAGGACACTGACATCAATGCAAATGTCAAAAAACGATTAATTTATTTTAAATAAATGTGAATACAACTATACATTCCTTAGAAGACTGTATATGTATATTATAAACGGCTTTGAAATAAATGCATAGCAAGGGAGTTAGTAGGATTAGAAGCAACCGGGGCTCGTCCATGTTGGCAGGGGGGTTGTGCCAACCCAAAATATTCCTCCAAGGAAATATAGAACTGTATATAAACTGAATCTAGCTTGATGGTTTACTCAAAAATGTTTTCTAAAGTATTCAACAAAAAAATATGCCTGATCTCATATACAGCAATGTGTGCAGAATGAATTCTGCCCCTCTGGAATCCACTTAACACAATAAAATACGTAAAAAAAAATAATAAAGCTTTGTTCTGTGCATTTTAAGATTTAATTCTATATATGATGATAGAGGCTGCCAATCAACATGTGATTGACACTTTTTATCAAATACCTGCCCACCTAAATTTATACCCATGAGCCAATACAGATTAAAGGGGAAGGGTTTTAAACCATCTGAAAGCTAACTTTTAATGCCTGACAAATGCCTTCACTTTATTATTTAAAGTTTGTACAAAACTGCAAAGAAATAGCAAAAATGTATTATTAGAATCTAGAAATATGTTTTAATACCTCTGACAACCTTTCACTGTAGAAATGACTTGTGGTGAAACACTGCCACCTGCAGATATGACCAGGAACTGTTTTATCCCAAATGTTTCAATCATAATTCTGATGTGTTTAACATTCTTCTAAAATATGGAAAAAATATATATGCACAAGTCTTCCAAAACTTCTGTCTGGTTTGTGCAGGTGTAAAACAAACCCTCACACATCCCAAAATGTAATTGTTGAAGCATTTAGCATTTTATTGACATTAACATTGACATTTATTCGCTTTAAGCGACTTACAGTATTATGCAGAAGTCAATCATCACTACAGAACAAACAAGATTAAGATGTCTTGTTTAAGGCCATCTTATACATCACATGGAATGTAGGCCTTTTATAAAACATCCCAATTCTGATCAATATAATACCATTCTAAAATGTGCAAAAGTATGAAAGTGAGCCAAATCTGGTTTTGTGTAAATTATAACATCACAAATTCCTTAATTAAAAAAACTGCATTAATTGTTAAAGGGTTAATACAATGATTAAATACAAAGAATGAAGCCATTTGAGCACATTAAATGTATAACATGCCTATTGCAAAAATGAAGTTAAAAAGTCACTTTTTTATTATCATAAAGAAATCATATAATTAGGAATGTTGGTTATTTTTCACATTATTCATGTCTTTAGTCAGTCCAGGTCAAACATCTCTGTTAACCTCCTCGAAGACGGAGTGTCATGTGAATGGTGCTTTGATTTGTGATGTCATAATCTTTCAGCATCCGACCGGACTCCAGTTGCTTGCCGTTATAAATGAGTCTCTGCTGGTCTACTGGAACTCTCTCTTTATTGAAGATCTTCCTCTGGAGCTGATCCACTGTCTCATTGGGGTCAACCTCGTAGGTACCAGTAGTTCCCTTCTCATTCTTGACAAACACCTGCATAGGCCCAGGGTTTGTGATGAGGAGTGCTACAGTGGACCCTGAATGCAATCCATAACTGCTGAGGCTTTTAGAATCATCATTGAGGTTGATTCGTTGACCGTTGTTTGCAGACAGTTTCTGTTGAGAAGGATTCACATTGAAGTTCTGGAAGATGAGCTGCTTCAGAGACCCAACTGTAGCATTGCAGTCCACAATCAAACGTTTTGTGTTTCCGTTTATTTCTTTAATGATTAGATCCATTGTGTTCCTGTCAAAACAAGATAGGGAAAGCAAGTTAGTTTACAGTTTAACCTTTATAGAAACCTCTATGTGTATCTTGTGATGTAGATCTTACCGAGTGTTCTGCTGTTAACTTTTTCTTTCTTCAGTTTGGTGTTGTAGGAAGTGTCACTAAAATCTGAGTGTGTTTGTCTCAGGGTAAATGCTTTATAAAGCATCTGTCATGCCCCGCCTCCAAACAAGTTTCATTTCTGAATCTTTACTCTGCAACTTTCAGTTTCCATTCTTCATAACAGCTGATGTTATGCTGGAGAAATCAACAGGATACAACACAAATCCACAAGCAAACTACACAAATTTAGCTTTGATACTCACAATAATGCACTTAATGCATTTAAATTTAAATTTTTAAATAAAATTCCTTCATGTAACAGCCAATCCTAGTATTAACTATAGTAAACTAAGTGGTATAGAACCTTACTGTAGTATACTAATGTAAATGTACTATAGCATTAATAGTATTATATACAAGGTAGTATTTTTACAGTAACTTTATTAAAGACACTACGAGTTGAAAGTTTTGTGACACTTATTCACTGTATAATAATAATAAACTCATCAAAATTATGAAATAAAAAGGAGGGAACTTTTGGAATTATGTAATAATAAAAACAGAAAAAGTTTTGTAAAATAATGAAAACACTCAAACTTTTAACCCGTAGTGTATACTGTCAGGAATGGGGTGGATGGTGAAGGAGAGAGAACCCAAATGCAGGCGTGATACAAGGAACGACAAGACTTTAATTCACAAAAAAACAGAAAACAAAAACCCACGATGGGGAAAACAGTACACTAAACACAATAACAAGGGCAAACAAAAGACTTCCCACGATGGGGCACAAAACAAGGTAATATTAATAAAACTAAAACAAGGCAAAACAGGGACAATCCAAACAGGAACATGAAACACTAACAAGACCGTAACACGAACAAGGATTCAGGGACCAGATCACGAACACGAGTAACACATGTAACAAGCATAATGCAGCGACACAGGACAGAAAACACAAGGGCTTTATATAGGGAAACATAACAAGGGATAACGACACGAGGCAGGTGTGGGGAATGAAACGATGATGGGAAGCTAGACGGGATACCAAGGGGGCGGGGTCAAGAGACGAGACAAGAGAGCACATGGCATGTAAGAAAACAATACCATGTGACACTCACACAACACAGGTCTGCCATGACTCTGCCAAAAACAGGAAAAACATGACCAAGATAGGCAGAATCATGACAGTATACTATAGTTATGTACTGCAGTACCTTTAACTAATAAATGTATTTTGTGATTATTAAATGCATTAAAAAAAACGTATTTTTAAGTTATTGTTGTTTACTAGATATTATGTAAACGGTAATTTGTGAGTTTGGTTCTTGAACCATAAACAACTTGGAGTAAAATCCTTGTCTAGAGAGGGAATTCCCTGTGATTAAGCATTGGGGAATGTCTAGGTGATACGTCACAGATAAGCTGACACATCCAATGATTTGTTCTGTATTCCAACAACACACCTATTAAAGGTTTCACTTTCCTTTTAGATGATTTGTTTCCTTTCAAGTTTTTCTTCTACCGTCCTTTACACTGTATGAACACAAACATGTCTGTGCTTGTTATACCTTTAACCTGAACGCTATACTCTATTTATAGCTTAATTATATATTAATATGTGAATAGTGTTTGGATGTATTTTACACAGTTACTTCAGTCCTGAGGGACTGGATGATGGTTTAGTGGTGATCCAGCACATTAAATCCTGGTTATTTTCTACCCGACATACTCATTTGTTTGAACCAAATGGTAAACCATGTTCTGGGTTAAAATAAACCAACATTGGTTTGAAAATAAATGTGATTTAGAGGAATTTCAGATTTAATGCATCTAAATAAAATGACTTAATTTTTACTAGTGTATTGGTTGTAAAACTAACTAGAATGTAAACTTTCGAATCCCTCACATTGTGTTGCGATGAAAGTTCTTCTACATGACGCACTGATATTACAAGTATGGTTCATGTTGGCACAAGACTTTGCACTGTGCCAGTTTGTATTATTTTGGTTACGGTTGATGTGAAGCAAACAATGTTTAAAAGTATAATTCAATTTTGGACAAAAACATAAGAAGACAAGTATCCACAAAACTAAAGTAGATTTTAATAATTGACCCCATAATCATGGTAAATATCTACAATTACCATTTGACTGAGTATGCACGTGTTTCATTTTATCAGAATATTTACACAAATTGAAAAAACTTTTCACTGTATATATTTCTAAACTAGCTCAATAGAAAAAGCAGTTTACTCTGTTAATTTAAGAAGTCAGAAACTGCTCTGTGAAACGGTCTCTTCATTTTATGGGGAAAAAATTCAGATGCAAATTTTCTGCTTATTAAAAATGATTCATTACCAGTGAAAGATTCAGACTATTTGTTCATTTAGTTCATTTATTTGCACATTAAAAAGGAAAGTATCTCACTCCAGGCCTTCTTTGTGACAAAAGCCTACACGTTAGTGATTAAAGTTTGCACAAAAACGCAAAAGCTGCAAACAAACAGTGAAAGTTTATCATTTCGATCTAAGTTGTTAAGCCCAACTTTTAGTGATTAAAATTACATTTAATAAAGAAAAGACACTTCAGGGAAATGTTTCTCATTACCTGAAAAACTTTTGATCTGAAGGTGTATGCCTAAATGTCTGAAATTAGTTTACTAAACAAAAATATAATTTAGCAAACAATACCTACACTTAATTAAAAGAAATATTTAAAAAAGATAGATGACTGTCTTTGTATTTAAGAAAGAACAGCCTATAAGAGCACATTATAGACGAGAGATTCCTTTTAAGTTCTTTAAAAGCATCTTAGGGTGCTTGAGAGAATGACAACAACAAAACGCTGAACATGATCAAATATAACACGTTTTTAAAATATATCGCAATTCTGATGAGTTTAAAATGATTCTAAAATGTGAAAAATTATGAAACTGAGTAGTAGAGCCTACATCTGGTTTTGTTGTATAACCAGACCCTCCCACTTCCTAAATGTAAAAAAATAGCACAGTAATATAAAGGATTAATCATTTTATTTACAAAAATGTTATATACAATGAATGAAGCCATTTGATCACATTAAATGTATAACAGGCCTATTGCACATATAAAGTTAATACATTTACGTGCATTATTTTCAAGCTGACATTTGTTGGTCCTTTTCATCATAAAGAAATCATAGAATTAGGAATGTTGGATATTATTCCCATTATTCGTGTCTTTAGTCAGTCCAGGTCAAACATCTCTGTTAACCTCCTCGAAGACGGAGTGTCATGTGAATGGTGCTTTGATTTGTGATGTCATAATCTTTCAGCATCCGACCGGACTCCAGTTGCTGGCCGTTATAAATGAGTCTCTGCTGGTCTACTGGAACTCTCTCTTTATTGAAGATCTTCCTCTGGAGCTGATCCACTGTCTCATTGGGGTCAACCTCGTAGGTACCAGTAGTTCCCTTCTCATTCTTGACAAACACCTGCATAGGCCCAGGGTTTGTGATGAGGAGTGCTACAGTGGACCCTGAATGCAATCCATAACTGCTGAGGCTTTTAGAATCATCATTGAGGTTGATTCGTTGACCGTTGTTTGCAGACAGTTTCTGTTGAGAAGGATTCACATTGAAGTTCTGGAAGATGAGCTGCTTCAGAGACCCAACTGTAGCATTGCAGTCCACAATCAAACGTTTTGTGTTTCCGTTTATTTCTTTAATGATTAGATCCATTGTGTTCCTGTCAAAACAAGATAGGGAAAGCAAGTTAGTTTACAGTTTAACCTTTATAGAAACTTCTATGTGTATCTTGTGATGTAGATCTTACCGAGTGTTCTGCTGTTAACTTTTTCTTTCTTCAGTTTGGTGTTGTAGGAAGTGTCACTAAAATCTGAGTGTGTTTGTCTCAGGGTAAATGCTTTATAAAGCATCTGTCATGCCCCGCCTCCAAACAAGTTTCATTTCTGAATCTTTACTCTGCAACTTTCAGTTTCCATTCTTCATAACAGCTGATGTAATGCTGGAGAAATCAACAGGATACAACACAAATCCACAAGCAAACTACACAAATTTATCTTTGATACTCACAATAATGCACTTAATGCATTTAAATTTAAATTTTCAAATAATATTCCTTCATGTAACAGCCAATCCTAGTATTAACTATAGTAAACTAAGTGGTATAGAACCTTACTGTAGTATACTAATGTAAATGTACTATAGCATTAATAGTATTATATACAAGGTAGTATTTTTACAGTAACTTTATTAAAGACACTACGAGTTGAAAGTTTTGTGACACTTACTCACTTTATAATAATAATAAACTCATCAAAATTATGAAATAAAACAGAGAGATATTTTGGAATTATATAATAATAAAAACAGAAAAAGTTTTGTAAAATAATGAAAAACACTCAAACTTTTAACCCATAGTGTATACTATAGTTATGTACTGCAGTACCTATAACTAATAAATGTATTTATTAAAAGCATTAAAATATGTTTTTTTAGGGGATTGTTGTTTACAAGATGTTGTGTAAATAATAATTTGTGAGTTTGGTTCTTGAACCATAAACAACTTGGAGTAAAATCCTTGTCTAGAGAGGGAATTCCCTGTGATTAAGCATTGGGGAATGTCTAGGTGATACGTCACAGATAAGCTGACACATCGAATGATTTGTTCTGTATTCCAACAACACACCTATTAAAGGTTTCGTTTTCCTTTTAGATGATTTGTTTCCTTTCAAGTTTTTCTTCTACTGTCCTTTACACTGTATGAACACAAACATGTCTGTGCTTGTTATACCTTTAACCTGAACGCTATACTCTATTTATAGCTTAATTATATATTAATATGTGAATAGTGTTTGGATGCATTTTACACAGTTACTTCAGTCCTGAGGGACTGGATGATAGTGTAGTTAATTTAAGAAGTCAGAAACTGCTCTGTGAAACGGTCTCTTCATTGTATGGGAAAAAATTCAGATGCAAATTTTCTGCTTATTAAAAATGATTCATCACCAGTGAAAGATTCAGACTATTTGTTCATTTAGTTCATTTATTTGCACATTAAAAAGGAAAGTATCTCACTCCAGGCTTCTTTGTGACAAAAGCCTACACGTTAGTGATTAAAGTTTGCACAAAAACGCAAAAGCTGCAAACAAACAGTGAAAGTTTATCATTTCGATCTAAGTTGTAAAGCCCAACTTTTAGTGATTAAAATTACATTTAATAAAGAAAAGACACTTCAGGGAAATGTTTCTCATTACCTGAAAAACTTCAGAACTGATACACCCCCACACACAATATGTCACACACTGCACTTTAACTCCAAGTTTAACACTGGACAATATTTACACACTGCACTTTAAACAACAGCCTACCTCATCCATGCACAACTTGTTTACACTGTTACATTGTTTACATTATGCAGAACGTGCACACTCTGTGTTTAGTGTTTAATGTTTTTCTCGTGCTAAATGTATGTATGTTGAATGTTTCGACTGTGTTGTCTATAGTACACTGTGTGTACTGACTATATGTATGTGCATATTGCACACTGTCTTATGTCTGTACTATATGTTACATGTTATATGTTACATGTACTGCTCTGTTTTTGGAGCAAGCTCCTAAGAATTTCACTCACCAGGGCACATGTGCGGTGGTGATGTGACAATAAAAGTGAATTGAAATTGAATTGAAACTTTTGATCTGAAGGTGTATGCCTAAATGTCTGAAATAAGTTTACTAAACAAAAATATAATTTAGCAAACATACATATTTTTCTTCATAAAACTTACACTTAATTTAAAAAAATATTTAAAAAAATAGATGACTGACTGAATATTTAAGAAAGAACAGCCTATAAATGTACAGAATAGACGAGAGATTACTTTTAAGTTCTTTAAAAGCATCTTAGGGTACTTGAGAGAATGACAACATCAAAACGCTGAACATGATCAAATATAATACGTTTTTAAAATATATCGCAATTCTGATGAGTTTAAAATGATTCTAAAATTTGAAAAATTATGAAAGTGAGTAGTAGAGCCTACATCTGGTTTTGTTGTATAACCAGACCCTCCCACATCCTAAATGTAAAAAAATAACACTGTAATATAAAGGATTAATCATTTTATTTACAAAAATGTTATATACAATGAATGAAGCCATTTGATCACATTAAATGTATAACAGGCCTATTGCACAAATTAAGTAAATACATTTACGTGCATTATTTTCAAGGTGACATTTGTTGGTCCTTTTCATCATAAAGAAATCATAGAATTAGGAATGTTGGATATTATTCCCATTATTCGTGTCTTTAGTCAGTCCAGGTCAAACATCTCTGTTAACCTCCTCGAAGACGGAGTGTCATGTGAATGGTGCTTTGATTTGTGATGTCATAATCTTTCAGCATCCGACCGGACTCCAGTTGCTTGCCGTTATAAATGAGTCTCTGCTGGTCTACTGGAACTCTCTCTTTATTGAAGATCTTCCTCTGGAGCTGATCCACTGTCTCATTGGGGTCAACCTCGTAGGTACCAGTAGTTCCCTTCTCATTCTTGACAAACACCTGCATAGGCCCAGGGTTTGTGATGAGGAGTGCTACAGTGGACCCTGAATGCAATCCATAACTGCTGAGGCTTTTAGAATCATCATTGAGGTTGATTCGTTGACCGTTATTTGCAGACAGTTTCTGTTGAGAAGGATTCACATTGAAGTTCTGGAAGATGAGCTGCTTCAGAGACCCAACTGTAGCATTGCAGTCCACTATCAAACGTTTTGTGTTTCCGTTTATTTCTTTAATGATTAGATCCATTGTGTTCCTGTCAAAACAAGATAGGGAAAGCAAGTTAGTTTACAGTTTAACCTTTATAGAAACTTCTATGTGTATCTTGTGATGTAGATCTTACCGAGTGTTCTGCTGTTAACTTTTTCTTTCTTCAGTTTGGTGTTGTAGGAAGTGTCACTAAAATCTGAGTGTGTTTGTCTCAGGGTAAATGCTTTATAAAGCATCTGTTATGCCCCGCCTCCAAACAAGTTTCATTTCTGAATCTTTACTCTGCAACTTTCAGTTTCCATTCTTCATAACAGCTGATGTAATGCTGGAGAAATCAACAGGATACAACACAAATCCACAAGCAAACTACACAAATTTAGCTTTGATACTTACAATAATGCACTTAATGCATTTAAATTTACATTTTTAAATAAAATTCCTTCATGTAACAGCCAATCCTAGTATTAACTATAGTAAACTAAGTGGTATAGAACCTTACTGTAGTATACTAATGTAAATGTACTATAGTATTAGTAGTATTGTATACAAAGCAGTATTTTTACAGTAACTTTATTAAAGACACTACGAGATGAAAGTTTTGGGACACTTATTCACTTTATAATAATAATAAACTCATCAAAATTATGAAATAAAACAAGGGAACTTTTGGAATTATGTAATAATAAAAACAGAAAAAGTTTTGTAAAATAATGAAAACACTCAAACTTTTAACCCATAGTGTATACTATAGTTATGTACTGCAGTACCTATAGCTAATAAATGTATTTATTAAAAGCATTAAAATATGTTTTTTTAGGTGATTATTGTTTACTAGATGTTGTGTAAAACATTATTTGTGAGTTTGGTTCTTGAACCATAAACAACTTGGAGTAAAATCCTTGTCTAGAGAGGGAATTCCCTGTGATTAAGCATTGGGGAATGTCTAGGTGATACGTCACAGATAAGCTGGCACATCGAATGATTTGTTCTGTATTCCAACAACAAACCTATTAAAGGTTTCACTTTCCTTTTAGATGATTTGTTTCCTTTCAAGTTTTTCTTCTGCTGTCCTTTACACTGTATGAACACAAACATGTCTGTGCTTGTTATACCTTTAACCTGAACGCTATACTCTATTTATAGCTTAATTATATATTAATAAGTGAATAGTGTTTGGATGTATTTTACACAGTTACTTCAGTCCTGAGGGACTGGATGATGGTTTAGTGGTGATCCAGCACATTAAATCCTGGTTATTTTCTACCCGACATACTCATTTGTTTGAACCAAATGGTAAACCATGTTCTGGGTTAAAATAAACCAACATTGGTTTGAAAATAAATGTGATTTAGAGGAATTTCAGATTTAATGCATCTAAATAAAATGACTTAATTTTTACTAGTGTATTGGTTGTAAAACTAACTAGAATGTAAACTTTCGAATCCCTCACATTGTGTTGCGATGAAAGTTCTTCTACATGACGCACTGATATTACAAGTATGGTTCATGTTGGCACAAGACTTTGCACTGTGCCAGTTTGTATTATTTTGGTTACGGTTGATGTGAAGCAAACAATGTTTAAAAGTATAATTCAATTTTGGACAAAAACATAAGAAGACAAGTATCCACAAAACTAAAGTAGATTTTAATAATTGACCCCATAATCATGGTAAATATCTACAATTACCATTTGACTGAGTATGCACGTGTTTCATTTTATCAGAATATTTACACAAATTGAAAAAACTTTTCACTGTATATATTTCTAAACTAGCTCAATAGAAAAAGCAGTTTACTCTGTTAATTTAAGAAGTCAGAAACTGCTCTGTGAAACGGTCTCTTCATTTTATGGGGAAAAAATTCAGATGCAAATTTTCTGCTTATTAAAAATGATTCATTACCAGTGAAAGATTCAGACTATTTGTTCATTTAGTTCATTTATTTACACATTAAAAAGGAAAGTATCTCACTCCAGGCCTTCTTTGTGACAAAAGCCTACACGTTAGTGATTAAAGTTTGCACAAAAACGCAAAAGCTGCAAACAAACAGTGAAAGTTTATCATTTCGATCTAAGTTGTTAAGCCCAACTTTTAGTGAATAAATTACATTTAATAAAGAAAAGACACTTCAGGGAAATGTTTCTCATTACCTGAAAAACTTTTGATCTGAAGGTGTATGCCTAAATGTCTGAAATGAGTTTACTAAACAAAAATATAATTTAGCAAACAATACCTACACTTAATTAAAAAAAATATTAAAAAAAGATAGATGACTGTCTTTATATTTAAGAAAGAACAGCCTATAAGAGCACATTATAGACGAGAGATTCCTTTTAAGTTCTTTAAAAGCATCTTAGGGTGCTTGAGAGAATGACAACAACAAAATGCTGAACCTGATCAAATATAACACGTTTTTAAAATATATCGCAATTCTGATGAGTTTAAAATGATTCTAAAATGTGAAAAATTATGAAAGTGAGTAGTAGAGCCTACATCTGGTTTTGTTGTATAACCAGACCCTCCCACATCCTAAATGTAAAAAAATAACACAGTAATATAAAGGATTAATCATTTTATTTACAAAAATGTTATATACAATGAATGAAGCCATTTGATCACATTAAATGTATAACAGGCCTATTGCACATATAAAGTTAATACATTTACGTGCATTATTTTCAAGCTGACATTTGTTGGTCCTTTTCATCATAAAGAAATCATAGAATTAGGAATGTTGGATATTATTCCCATTATTCGTGTCTTTAGTCAGTCCAGGTCAAACATCTCTGTTAACCTCCTCGAAGACGGAGTGTCATGTGAATGGTGCTTTGATTTGTGATGTCATAATCTTTCAGCATCCGACCGGACTCCAGTTGCTTGCCGTTATAAATGAGTCTCTGCTGGTCTACTGGAACTCTCTCTTTATTGAAGATCTTCCTCTGGAGCTGATCCACTGTCTCATTGGGGTCAACCTCGTAGGTACCAGTAGTTCCCTTCTCATTCTTGACAAACACCTGCATAGGCCCAGGGTTTGTGATGAGGAGTGCTACAGTGGACCCTGAATGCAATCCATAACTGCTGAGGCTTTTAGAATCATCATTGAGGTTGATTCGTTGACCGTTGTTTGCAGACAGTTTCTGTTGAGAAGGATTCACATTGAAGTTCTGGAAGACGAGCTGCTTCAGAGACCCAACTGTGGCATTGCAGTCCACAATCAAACGTTTTGTGTTTCCGTTTATTTCTTTAATGATTAGATCCATTGTGTTCCTGTCAAAACAAGATAGGGAAAGCAAGTTAGTTTACAGTTTAACCTTTATAGAAACTTCTATGTGTATCTTGTGATGTAGATCTTACCGAGTGTTCTGCTGTTAACTTTTTCTTTCTTCAGTTTGGTGTTGCAGGAAGTGTCACTAAAATCTGAGTGTGTTTGTCTCAGGGTAAATGCTTTATAAAGCATCTGTTATGCCCCGCCTCCAAACAAGTTTCATTTCTGAATCTTTACTCTGCAACTTTCAGTTTCCATTCTTCATAACAGCTGATGTTATGCTGGAGAAATCAACAGGATACAACACAAATCCACAAGCAAACTACACAAATGTAGCTTTGATACTTACAATAATGCACTTAATGCATTTAAATTTAAATTTTCAAATAAAATTCCTTCTTGTAACAGCCAATCCTAGTATTAACTATAGTAAACTAAGTGGTATAGAACCTTACTGTAGTATACTAATGTAAATGTACTATAGTATTAGTAGTATTATATACAAAGTAGTATTTTTGCAGTAACTTTATTAAAGACACTACGAGTTGAAAGTTTTAGGACACTTATTCACTTTATAATAATAATAAACTCATCAAAATTATGAAATAAAACAGAGGGAACTTTTGGAATTATGTAATAATAAAAACAGAAAAAGTTTTGTAAAATAATGAAAACACTCAAACTTTTAACCCATAGTGTATACTATAGTTATGTACTGCAGTACCTATAGCTAATAAATGTATTTATTAAAAGCATTAAAATATGTTTTTTTAGGGAATTGTTGTTCACTAGATATTGTGTAAATAATAATTTGTGAGTTTGGAGTAAAATCCTTGTCTAGAGAGGGAATTCCCTGTGATTAAGCATTGGGGAATGTCTAGGTGATACGTCACAGATAAGCTGACACATCGAATGATTTGTTCTGTATTCCAACAACACACCTATTAAAGGTTTCATTTACCTGTAAGGCAATTTGTTTCCTCTTATTTTTACTTCTATGGAATGAATTGAATAAACCAAACCGAGTTGAAAAAAATTAAAATTTAGAGGATTTGCAGATGTGGTAGATCTAAATTACATAATGACTGTTTCTAGACATGAGTTAAATAAAATTCTGTTCATAAGGTTCAAATTAAAGTTCATTTAGTTTATCGGCCAGCAAAAATGTTTTCAAATTTACTGTTGCAGATAAATAACCATGCATAATAAAGCCCTGACTGTTGTACACATATATACACAATTGACTAATATTTTGCAGTTATTGTTTAACTTGCTATATGATGGTTCTTTATTGGCCAGGTAGTCATTACCTTCTTTTTGTGTTTTTATTTCTTTTTAATAGTTTTTTTATTCAAAATTTGAAGCACAAAAGGGCCTGAAGTCTAGAAGCTGAAACATGAAAGTTTCATCCTAACAATGATATAAAGGTGGGTGCGGTTAGATTAGGTGGGTATCAGCAATGAAAAATAAGTTATGCAGATAAATTGATAAATGGCATCTATCATGCCCCGCTTCAAGACACTATTTCAGTTCTTTGAAGGCTTACTCAGTTGCTTTCTTTTTCCATTCTGCATAAACGCTGATATAATGCTTGAGGAATTTTACATCAGTAAGGTGCGTGGCATAAATTCATGATAAAACAAATGAAGTGTAATATCTTTTTCCTATGAAATGGAAGTTTTAAGAGAAAATGATTGCTTTCAATGAAGTTTTATCCGGCTTGCTTTCTATGAGTTCTGTTTCAGTTTCCCATGAGAGGGAATTTCCCGGGATCATGTGGTTCAGGTAAATTTTGAAGCACGTCAGAGACATACATCACTTGACTAAACACCTGTTTAAGGTTTTGTTTTCCGATAAGACGATTTGTTAAATGTTGTGGCTTGATTCACCATAAATAGATACTAATAAAACATATATCTTAAGAAACATCAACATGTTTTGGCCCAACAGCGGATAATAGTTCAGGTTATTATAAGACAGCAGATAATATTTCAGGTTATTATAAGTCTGTATTTTGAAATAAAAGGAATGAAATCTTGAGGCGTTTAACAGACTTAAAATTTTGGATTAAACATTTTAGGTTTAGGAAATCTCGGAAATACTAAGAAGTCATCTAAAATGTAACCTCTGTGGTCATTTATACAGCTTTTTTTATTGAAAACATTTATGATTTTCATTTGTAGAACAAGATCAAAAAAAAATTTGGAAGAATTTTGGTCCTGGCACACATTGACATGTCAATACAAGGTAGAGTGCAAATGAAATTCATACAGGTACAAATGACTTTAGATGATTTCCAGATCTCATTTAGCTTATAAATGTCAGAAACAAACTTTTAATCATTATGACAACAAGAGGAGACTTAATGTTTAGTGAATAATGGTATAAGAGAATTTTGTAACATTGGTGGTTTTGAAAGGTTAACGTTGTACAGAATATGTAGCTTGGGTTGAGATCTTTCGTAAAAATATAATGTGGTGTAAAGAAGATAAAAAGTGAATGACAACAAAGTTTACCCATACATTTTATTTATGAGGTATAATAACATACAGAAAAGAATGGCATACACGTATTTACTATATATTTAAACATTTAATAAATAACTTTTTCAGCTGCTACAAGGTTTGACAACCATACAGTTAATATAAATAAGTGATATAAAGTGCTTTTGTTATAACATGTCCCTTCACCTACTAAGATTTAAATATGTCAATTTCAGCAGCAGAACTGTTTTTATTAACCTCCTCGGAGACGGAGTGTCATGTGAATGGTGCTCTGATTTGTGATGTTGTAGTCTTGCAGCTTTAGACCGGACTCCAGTTGCTTGCCGTTATAAATGAGCCTCTGCTGGTCTACTGGAACTCTCTCTTTATTGAAGATCTTCCTCTGGAGCTGATCCACTGTCTCATTGGGGTCAACCTCGTAGGTACCAGTAGTTCCCTTCTCATTCTTGACAAACACCTGCATAGGCCCAGGGTTTGTGATGAGGAGTGCTACAGTGGACCCTGAATGCAATCCATAACTGCTGAGGCTTTTAGAATCATCATTGAGGTTGATTCGTTGACCGTTGTTTGCAGACAGTTTCTGTTGAGAAGGATTCACATTGAAGTTCTGGAAGATGAGCTGCTTCAGAGACCCAACTGTGTCGCTGGGATTCACAGTCAGAACTTTTGTGTTTCCATCCAATCCTATTATTGTTAATTCCATTATGAATCTGTCAAAAAGAGTTAAATAGCAAATTAGTCAATTCTTAACTAACTAAGGTTAATGTGTTAATGTTGTAAAAGGATAAGAAGCTTACCAAGCTGATGAAATTTCTGCTGGTTTTCTGTCTTCTGTAAGTCACATCACAATAGCGCTTGTGACTGCGGTGTAGTGGCTTTATAAAGCATTCCTCTTATATCCCGCCCAAAAACAATGTTTCGTTTTCTAGAACTTGCTCAGCTACTTTCATTTTCCATTCCACATGGTAGGCAAATGATGAAATGTCAGAAGATTTCCTATGATCAGGTGAAACAGAACATTTGATCTCACTAAGACAAATGACTTTATTAAGTCTTTACGGTTGTAAGTTTTGTTTATCCAGAACATCTGAAGAATGTAAACTACATGTCATTTGATTGTGCCAATACATGTTTAATTTGCTGTTTGTTTCCTGTCAAACCTGTCCTATAATACTGTATTAGCTCAGGGTGAATAACTGTATTTTTGTTTTATTTTCCTCTGTCCTGAGTCACTTGTTTACTTTGACATGGGTCATTTCAGTCTGACCGACATGGTATTTGTGCATTCATATCAAAACCCGCTATATGATGGTTCTTTATAGGCCAGAAAGTCATTATATTCTTTTTTTTTGTTTTTGTTTCTTTTTAAAACTTTTTTTTATTCAACCTTTGAAAATATTGAAGCTTATAAGGGCCTGAAGTCTATGAAAGTTTCATCCTAACCATGATATAAAGGTGGGTGCGGTTAGATTAGGTGGGTATCAGCAATGAAAACTAAGTTATGCAGATAAATTGATAAATGGCATCTATCATGCCCCGCTTCAAGACACTATTTCAGTTCTTTGAAGGCTTATTCATCTGCTTTCTTTTTCCATTCTGCATAAAGCTGATATAATGTTTGAGGAATTTTACATCAAAAAGATGCATGGCATAAATACATAATAAACAAATGAAGTGTAATATCTTCTTGCTATGTTATAGAAGTTTTAAGCAAAAATGATTGCTTTCAATGAAGTTTAATTCGGTTTGCTTTCTATGAGTTCTGTTTCAGTTTCCCATGAGAGGGAATTTCCCGGGATCATGTGGTTCAGGTAAATTTTGAAGCACGTCAGAAACATACATCACTTGACTAAACACCGGTTTAAGGTTTTGTTTTCCGATAAGACAATTTGTTAATTGTGGTGACTTCATTCATCATAAATACATACCAATAAAACATATATCTTAAGAAACATTAACATGTTTTTTGCCCAACAGCGGATAATAGTTCAGGTTATTATAAGACTGTATTTTGAAATAAAAGTAATGAGCTCTTGAGGCGTTTAACAGACTTAAAAATTTGGATTAAACATTTTGTGTTCAGGAAACCGACAAAATGCTAAGAAGTCATCTAAAATGTAACCTCTGTGGTCATTTATAGGGTGTAGCCCTCGGACAGGTTTCGAGGCGCGTTGTGGTGACAACAGATGCCTCCCTGTTGGGCTGGGGTGCAGTGTGCAACGGGCATACAGTTTCGGTCCCTGACTGTACTGGCATATCAATTGTTAGCGGTCATGCTCGCCCTCAGGAAGTTTCTACCTCTAGTGCAGGGTAAGCATGTGCTGATCCGCTCCAAAAGTACGGCAGCTGTGGCGTAGATCAACCACCAAGGCGGAGTACGCTCGCGGCGAATGTCACAACTTGCCCGATGCCTCCTCCTCTAGAGTCAGCAGGTGATAAGATCCCTGCATGCCGTATTTCTCCCAGGCTAGCTGAATAAGACAGCCGACGCACTCTCTAGTCTGATGTCGCCTCACGGAGAATGGCGACTCCATCCCGGGACGATCCGGCTAATATGGGAACAGTTCGGCCGGGCACAGGTTTACCTGTTTGCCTCGCCTAAAAACACTCATTGCCCGCTTTGGTACTCCTTGAACGAGGGCCCCCTCGGCATGGATGCCCTAGTGCACAGCTGGCCCTGGGACAAGTGGAAGTAACCCTTCTCCCCAGTGAGCCTTCTTGCACAGGTCCTGTGCAAGGTCAGGGACGAGGAGCACCTAGTCCTGTTAATCGCGCTGTACTGGCCAAATCAGGCTTGGTTCGCGGAGTTAATACCTCTGGCAATAGTTCCTCCCTGGCCCATTCCCCTGAGGAAGGACCTTGAGTCTCAGGGGAAGGGTACGGTGTGGCACCCACAACCAGACCTCTGGAACCTCCATGTCTGGTCCCTGGAAAGGACGATCCTGAACGTGTTACCTGTGTTATCCTGAACACTACGCCCAACACCTTTGCAAGGTTTTACAACCTCAGGTTGGAACCGGTTTCAGCTCGGGTTTTACGCAGGTAAGACCAGCGACAGGCTGGGCATACGTCTGCGAAAGCATCTTCTTCCCTTTTCAGATGAGTTTAGTGGGCTCATTTGCCTCTCTGCTTCCCCCTTCGGGTGAGTATAGGCACCCTATCCATCACTCAGCAGTCAGTACCTCCCTGGTAACAGGCCGGGCGGAGCGGTCCTGTTTACCAAGCTAAACATTGAAGTAGTTTCCCTCTTCAGGTAAACCCCTTTCTTCAGCTAGTGCTCCGTACGTAGAGGCTCCCTCCTCAGGGTTGGCCCCGCATGATATATTTCCTTCACCAGGATTCTCCTACCAAGGCGAATTTGTGAGCTCTCACATGGTGCTCCCCACAGGTAGCAATGCACACTAATTTTCCTTGAGTTTCTTCCCTTGTCAGGTGAGACCATTTGGTACATCTCCACATATAAACCTCCCTACGGTCAGATGTGGCCTTCGTAACGCACTCCCGCCTTGAAGGGGCCGCGTTTCCCAGTGCAGTTCACGGTCGGGCGGCTATCTCGCTACAGAGATAGGAAGGCCGTCGCCCGTGGAGACCGGTGGTAAGTAACCTCTCACATTTCTTCAAAGCTCTGGGATGTCTTACCATTTCCCGACTGGAAGGTTATGCTCTCGCATAGAAGCGCTTACCTCTGACCTGCTTGGGCCTGTCAAGGTCGTTCCACTGGAGATCGTGACACGGCTCAGTGCCGTAGCATGTTACATAGGAACCCCATACTGTCGTCTTCGACACACCGTTGAGAGACCGACAGAAAGGGAAAGTCGAAGTGGAGGGAACCTGATGGAGGGAACCGGGGTTGCGTCCTTTCGTGGCACGCCGCTCGTTTCATTATGAAATAAATGTCAGAAACGTAGTTTTAATCATTATGTCAACGAGTGGAGACTTTATGTTTAGTTATTTAATGGTATAATTTTGGTATAATTATGATATTATGGTCATGGTGGTTTTGGAAGGTTGACATTGTACAGAATGTGTAGCTTTGGCTGAGATCTGTCCTAAAAATATAATGTGGTGTAAAATAGATAAAAAGTGAATCACAACAAAGTTTACCCATACATTTTATTTATGAGGTATAATAACATACAGAAAAGAATGGCATACACGTATTTACTATATATAAAAACATTTTATAAATAACTTTTTCAGCTGCTACAAGGTTTGACAACCATACAGTTAATATAAATAAGTGATATAAAGTGCTTTTGTTATAACATGTCCCTTCACCTACTAAGATTTAAATATGTCAATTTCAGCAGCAGAACTGTTTTTATTAACCTCCTCGGAGACGGAGTGTCATGTGAATGGTGCTCTGATTTGTGATGTTGTAGTCTTGCAGCTTTAGACCGGACTCCAGTTGCTTGCCGTTATAAATGAGCCTCTGCTGGTCTACTGGAACTCTCTCTTTATTGAAGATCTTCCTCTGGAGCTGATCCACTGTCTCATTGGGGTCAACCTCGTAGGTACCAGTAGTTCCCTTCTCATTCTTGACAAACACCTGCATAGGCCCAGGGTTTGTGATGAGGAGTGCTACAGTGGACCCTGAATGCAATCTATAACTGCTGAGGCTTTTAGAATCATCATTGAGGTTGATTCGTTGACCGTCATTTGCAGACAGTTTCTGTTGAGAAGGATTCACATTGAAGTTCTGGAAGATGAGCTGCTTCAGAGACCCAACTGTGTCGCTGGGATTCACAGTCAGAACTTTTGTGTTTCCATCCAATCCTATTATTGTTAATTCCATTATGAATCTGTCAAAAAGAGTTAAATAGCAAATTAGTCAATTCTTAACTAACTAAGGTTAATGTGTTAATGTTGTAAAAGGATAAGAAGCTTACCAAGCTGATGAAATTTCTGCTGGTTTTCTGTCTTCTGTAAGTCACATCACAATAGCGCTTGTGACTGCGGTGTAGTGGCTTTATAAAGCATTCCTCTTATATCCCGCCCAAAAACAATGTTTCGTTTTCTAGGACTTGCTCAGCTACTTTCATTTTCCATTCCACATCGTAGGCAAATGATGAAATGTCAGAAGATTTCCTTTGATCAGGTGAAACAGAACATTTGATCTCACTAAGACAAATGACTTTATTAAGTCTTTACGGTTGTAAGTTTTGTTTATCCAGAACATCTGAAGAATGTAAACTACATGTCATTTGATTGTGCCAATACATGTTTAATTTGCTGTTTGTTTCCTGTCAAACCTGTCCTATAATACTGTATTAGCTCAGGGTGAATAACTGTATTTTTGTTTTATTTTCCTCTGTCCTGAGTCACTTGTTTACTTTGACATGGGTCATTTCGGTCTGACCGACATGACATTTGTGACTTCATAACATTCTACAGTAACACCTTGCTCTGTCTTTTTTTCTCTCTAGGCTCTTCATAAAATAAAAAGAAAACATTTCTCGGATGTATGGAATGAAAAGATGAGTTAATACCCACCCAACCCTGTTTAGCTGGTTTTGCATAATGGTTTGTGAAAATGTAAGGCCGGTGTCAAGGTGTCTACACCTAAAGGTCGCCATATCCTGGGAAACACATAACTTTATAAAACACAAGAATTGTTTGAGTATACTTAGATATTCGGCCCACTACTGAAAGTGTCCCTTAAACCACTTGTGGAGGCTAGAATGACGAGAGGGGTGTCTTATCAATCTAAAGGGGTTGGGTCTTAACCTATGATTATTGTAAAGTTATTATAAGATGCCACCAGAGCCTGTAAGACTGTTCAACTGATCTTTGTGTGCTGCTCATGACTTCTAGAAATAACTATTAAACCAATCATTTGTTCATGTCTAAGTTGACCGAAAATTGTACGTTTTAATGATAGGTTGCATGGGGAACCACACAAAAACTCTGTTCTCTTACTTCGGGCAGTGTATAAGAACCCAACAGTTTGTGATTGTGAGACGGATATATAACGGCCAACCTTGAGGCTCGGAGAACTTGAGATTCAGAATATTATAAGTGTTCGTTTAAAATTAGCGAGAGATTCAAAAACTTGTACAACCATTTTCAAACATAAATATATGACGTAAAAATAATACTATTCAAATTTGTTTATCAATTGGAATCAGATAAATTGGGTAATGTTAAACTTTAAAGTAAACAACAACCTCCCAGAGCGAGAAGGACGAACATGGACTCCACCATTGGGTGATTGGTGGTTCAGCTCTAGAATTTTATTAACCGCACTTCACAAAAATCAATTCTAGGATTCGTTTTGTTTTAAAATTTTACTGAAATAATAAAAAATTTTTTTTAGGTTATATGTATATTACCAACGTATGGAAGAAGTGTAATAGTTACAAGTTCGAATAAAAAAAACATTAAAACAATCCATGTGGGATAGGAAAATATGTTTTAAATTCTTTATTGGATTTAATTGGATAAAAGTAAATCACAAAAAAGTTGGCCGAAGCATTAAATTATCAGGAATTTTAACATACACTAAATTTACACAACAGATCAATTCATTAAGATTAACAAGTTAAAAGATTAACAAATTAAAGACAGCAGTGATATAAATTGCTTTTGTTTTAATATTTAAATTCACCTTTTAATATTAATTTCAGCAGCAGAAATGTTTCTATTAACCTCGGAGACGGAGTGTCATTTGAATGGTGCTTTGATTTTTGATCTTGTAATCTTTCAACTTCTTGCCAAACTCCAGTTGCTTGCCGTTATAAATGAGTCTCTGCTGGTCTACTGGAACTCTCTCTTTAATGAAGATCTTCCTCTGGAGCTGATCCACTGTCTCATTGGGGTCAACCTCGTAGTTACTCGAAATTCCCCTCTCATTCTTGACAAACACCTGCATAGGCCCAGGGTTTGTGATGAGGAGTGCTACAGTGGACCCTGAATGCAATCCATAACTGCTGAGGCTTTTAGAATCATCATTGAGGTTGATTCGTTGACCGTCATTTGCAGACAGTTTCTGTTGAGAAGGATTCGCATTTAAGTTCTGTGAGATGAGATGCTTCAAATCACCAACTGTGGCATTGTAATCTACAGTCAGACGTAGTATGATTCCATTGAATTCTTTTATTATAAGCTCCATTACAAATCTGTCAAAAAGAGTTAAAAAGCAAATTAGTTTATACTCCTTAATCAGTAAACTTATACTTATTCTGATGTGTTTAAGTTGTTATATAATTAGAGCATACCAAGCTGATGAACACTGCACCGGTTTTCCTTCTTCCGTAAGTCGAAACAGTATGTCACTTGTGGCACAGGGTAAAGTAATTATTAAGCGTTTATGTTCCACCTAAAAGCAAGGTTTCGTTTCCCCGGACTGGCTCGGCAACATTCTGCTTAGTAGGCCAATGGTAAATTCTAAGTTGGGAGTAATTTTAAGTCCTCACTGTTGTAAATTAAGTTTATCTATAACATCTAACAGCTGCGTAAATGTAAATGTGAACCATGCAAAATGCAAATGGGAATGACATTTTACCATACCTCCACAGCTTAAATTAACAGAGGAAGCTATCGTTATTTTAACATTGAGTCTAAATAGAAAATGAAATAATTTAAAGATTTGTTCCAACCAACCAAGCACTGTTCAGCTAGCATGTTTAGAATCTTTTCTTGGGATTTTTTGGTTTTTAGTTATGTTGCTATTTTACTTTTAGTTGTTTTTTATTTTCTTTATGAATTCCATGTACAGGTGAATACAATTAGAAACCTTCACATTACTTTTAACAAATATCAACAGAAAAATAATCAATATTGGGTAGGAGTTTCTTAATCAACAATAATATATTGGCTTGTCTCATTATAAGCTCTGACTTTAAAATTTAGTTTTACAATACAAATAATGTACTTTCGAGTTTGGTAAATCTGGTTTAATTATCATCATAGTTATTTCACTGGTACAAACATTCTCTAGATACATTAGTTCAGGTCAATAAATATTCATTAGAATGTCAAAGCCATTATGATTTTTTGCTTAAAATTCAGAGTGTTTAAGCATAGCAGATCTTTCTTCTCTCTTTGGCAACGGGATGTTTCCTGTGTTAAGAAAAAGAATTGGATCACCAATAAGAATATTTTTAGGATTTTGAAAAAGGATCATGTAACATGAATTTTATGGCAACTGTTCTCCAAGTAGTTGTTATCTAATATTTATAATACAAGTAATTGTAGTTTACAAACGATTGTTCTAAATGTTTGCCTACAAACCTCTAACAGAATATTTGAGCTGTTTATCTCTAGTTAAGATTGGTTAATATAAAGAAATCTTACAGTGTAAAAAATGACTAATGTTAGTATGCTGATAGTGTTTAAAACCTTGTTTTAGTGACTTACCGGGAGGCGCTACAAAATAGTCCTCTAATGTATTTTTGGCCAACTTTAACAGGTCATCTGCACATTCACCCTCAGTTACAGTATCAGGTCTAAGATACAAGGCTCTGTACACACAGAATACAGAAAACGTTCTCATTATACTATAAGGGCAACTATTGAGGCAATCTATAGTAGCCTTTTGTAAAAAGGATTAAACATTAATATAATTATAATATATCGGCTGTCAGAATGATTAATTACCATGAATCACATCTATAGAACATCTGTGTGTGCACATTAACTTCTTAACAAACACATAAACATATATATTTGTATGTAATTTTATATTTTTACATATAATAATTTCCTATATATATATATATATATATATATATATATATATATATATATATATATATATATATATTCTTAAATATGAGCATATATGTGTATGTATTTATAAATAAAAAATGAACATGCACCATCAATACATTATGTAGGTCTAATTTAGTGAGATTAAATATTTTGATAACCTCTTAATAAAATAACAATAAAGTTAAACTCTCATTTTGAATTTTGATAAATAATTCAGCTGTGAAAATGCCTCACCTGTCTTCTAAAACAGAATCCATTGGCTCAACGCCGTCTGTATTTACAACATGAAGCTGGTCAGCAAACCGAATGGCTTTCTCCAGACACTCCACTCCTTCTTTACTTCCAAAGTCAACAAGAGCTAATCTCTCCAATTTATCCACTAAAACTGGAGAGACCTTTTTTGGCTGCAAAAAATGTTACGGTTATATTTTATGAATAAAATACCAACATTAACAAATAGTAAATAGGATCTGATCTTGAAGACTTTGAATAACACATTCATATGACCAACCACAACGTTTTTCCTCGAAAAACCCACAAGAAAACTACACTACCAATGTTGGTACCCCTTCACACTTATGCATTACCTATTTTTTACATTTTTATAATAATAAATTAATCGGTATTATGAAACAAGATAAATGAAACCATGTGAATCATGCTGTATCTAAAAAATTGAAATAAAATATAAAACCTAATTTTTGATCATCTGCAATCTTTTGAATACAATTTGAAGAAATGTTATCTTATCATAGAGCTTCTTAAGGTCTCCCACCAAGATGATTTCAAAGAACTTTCAAGGAATCTCCTTCTATTCTGCACCCACATTGGCAGTTCTTCCTTCAATTTTGACAGTATTAATACAACCAATAGTAATTTAAACTGTATATTGTCATGGAAGAAATGTTATAAATGGTAAAATAAAATTTTGTTCACTAAACAAATTTTAGGCATCAAGATTAAATGTTTTCCTAAATAATGAGAAACTTTTGCTAGTGTTTATAGGAGAGGTGCTGTGCTGCCCCCTGCTGTCCTGTTAGGGTTAAACAGGGTCAGTTGTGGTCTGGGGGTTAGAGAGTTGGACCGGTGAGCAGAAGGTTGGGGGTTCGAATCCCACTGCCAGCTATGGCTGAAGTGTCCTTGAGCAAGATTGTCTAATGCATAAAACTTTGAATAAAAGCGTCTGACAAGGAAATAAATGTAAATAGAGACATATACCTGTGGAAGTTGGCTATCAGCTATGGCCTCCCATGCCGGCATCTGAGGAACCTTACAAAACACAATTAGTTGTAATTTTTTAATTCATTTATATGTTACTAAAACAAAATGTTACATCTGCAGATAAATCACATTTTCATGTACCTTCGACTCCCGGGTTGAAGTTGAGTTGCTTGATTCTCGTTCGGGTGTCCAGCGGCTCCATGTCGTCCGGTTGGCGGGTCTAAGAGCGCGGAGGGCGGGCTGCTCGCGTACTTTACACCGAGGATGCGGAGGCCGGATTAGCGTCAGAGTTATCCGTTTACAGAACGTACAAAACATTTTTAAATCGCGAAGTTAAATCTGTCGTATTACATGTGTTGCTGAAGACTCTTAACTACAAACATCCGGTGTAGAAACTAAAGAAATGACGATATCCGGAAGGGGAGACAGAACAAGATCCGATGCTAGCAACTTAGCAAGGATGAGATACGATGCTAGCTGTTTAGTTAGCAAGAGCCCGGATAGCTCAGTCGGTAGAGCATCAGACTTTTAATCTGAGGGTCCAGGGTTCAAGTCCCTGTTCGGGCGAAAGTTTTTTTCTTTGTATGTTATATTCCCATGTTATCCAGGGCAGTTATAACATTAAAACATGTCACAATATCATGATCAGCTTACAATAATCCCCACATTATGTTTTGTTTCCTCTAATTCTGGCCAATGAATCACATCAAATATTAATGAAGAGAAGCTATAATACCAGAAGTTTTGGGACACTTGAGTTTTGACTTTTGATCTGAAGGTGTATACCTAAATCTCCTTAAATGTTATTATTCAATAACATGAATATAAAAATAACTACATGCTTTTAGTCTCTAAAGGGGCTTACAACATTAGTTTAAATCCCATGCTTAAGATCCTAAATCTACCTACAAGAGCAAGAATGTTATAAGATTTGTTGGAAAAATAACGCTTCCATTTTATTTAGATTTTTCAACAAGTACATTTACCATTTAATATACATCTAGAATATAACACTTTTTGTAGGAATGTTCCAAAGTGTAGCAAGAACTTTCACATATAAAAGCAGAGACAAAATACATTCAGATGTAAATAAAACACGTAGACAACAAAACGTACAAAATGCTTTTTTTGCTAATCGATAAATCAGACAGAAGCAATGCAAGAGGGTGAAAAAACCCTGCTGAACATAGTTAGATTAAATGTTTATAAAAGAAACATATTTACTGTTACTTTCAGCCAGAGTTGTACTTAAAACAAGACATATTTGTTTCTAGAATAAAACTATAACATCTGAATTATTTACTGCACTTTTACTTTTCCTCCCTTAAAAACATTGTGTCTTAAGATTACTGATCAGACCTGTAAAAGCTTTATTTAATATATAAAGTCTGATTTCCTAATAAACCTCATTAATTTATTGATTTTACTGGTGATTAATACTTCATTGAGAATACAAGGCGTTACAGTTAAGAGTATTTTGAGAAAAGATGCCAAAAAAAGGAACAAAGCCGCAGTATAATGTGGTTGAACAATGAATTTTGTAATAAAAAATAAATACGAGCATGATAATTTGTCTAAATATCAAGTGTCTGTTTTAAAATCTTTTGCTATTGACACTGCATTTAATAATATAGATTCTCTCCATATAATAAATATAGCGTGTATTTTTCTGTACAGTTCACATACAGCAGGATTACGTTAAGCGGACAAGGCCTTGCGGTAGTGATTGTTGTCTAGGTTTACACACTCACACAAACAAACACATTCACACACAAACAACAAATATAAAAACAATCTTAAGGGCAGATTTTCATCAAGGTGATTGAAAGCATTAGACTATTGCACTGAAACACAGCACCGACTCAAACATTACAGAAGAGATGGAAAACAAATGTTATTATCAGCTGTTATCGAGTCAAATACAAAGAGAAAAATACTTCAATTAAAGACACATTTTTTTTCTCTGGTATTCCCAAAGAACATCCTGTGCGATACATGAACCTGATTTGATTTAGTTTAACAACTCGCAGTTTAAGACACTGGTTTGGAAAGAAGCAAACGTATTCCAAGGTCAGAACACTGAAAGTACAGTGAACCCTACTGCTACAGGACAGTGATAATAAGTGGCACATCTGAGGACAGAATACTTCTAAAGTGTGCAGCTTTACATGGGCCTGAAGGTCTGGTAACACTACAGTAAGCATGCAAAACTTTCCCACAGTCTGATTCAAATAAACAGATATACAAACAGCTAAATACAAATACATTAATATGTCCTAATGTTCTTCCAAATCTAAGTTTCTCTTGAGTTGAATTGTAAACTATTTAATATAAATCCGTTTTATCGGTGAGGTTGAGATGTGCACAGCAAAAGACGAGAAATGCTACACGTATGCATGCTGTCCCACTCTGCCACAATGGAAGTGAAATACAACAGACCAGAACTTCTACGTTCAAAGCGTTTTGGAGAGACATACTGTAAGATCCTGTCACAGAGTGAATCATCATCTCATTAGCAGCATAAAAGTATTTATAAAGTTTTATGAAGGGTGTCTGATAACACCAGATAAGAGAGCCGGAGGGCTCTTTCTAGACACACTGCACACTGTAGTATTTTAGGCTGAGCAGGATTTTTGGCATAAGCATTGATCTAATACCTGCTCATATAATTTTCACCCAGTAAGATTTGGCCAAATGTTTCCCACTGTTTTGTGCGGGGGCTGATGGGATGCATGATGAGAGGTTTGGAATTACTTGTTCTCTATAAGAGTCTGCACCTTGCACACCATATCCCGTGCCAGAGTCAGAATTTGCTTTATATTGTGATGCTCGGCCATTTCTGAAAAAAAAGACACAAGTGACATACATATGATATATTACAATTAATTTCTTAAATCAGTTATTTTTTAAATAATAACTAAAGTAAAAACTTAATAAATAGTTAAATAAGTAGTACTGGGCAAGAGTTTAAGGACACTTGAGTGAAATGTTTCTTTTATTCCTCCATTGTATTTAATTAATTTAGTAGACCAAAATATAATTTGCAAACGTACAAAGCCAATATTTTTTTTAGTAATGTTATTGAAATGGATGACTTTGACTGAATCAGGAATAAAGACCAGCCAATGGGAGTGCAGAAAAGATAGGAACTCATTTAATATATTTAAAAGCTCAGAAGCTGCTTAGTAGAATGACAAAAAACATTTCTACAATTTCTAGTTTAGAGGTGATTACACTGGCGACAATCAAATAGGACTTCTTGTAATTTATTACTGTACTTCTTTAGTTAAAACATAATTACCAATGTTCCATTTGGTTTCGTTTTTAAGAGTTTATTATTTTTATAAAATGAGGAAAAACAGTCACTTTTATTGGCTGTTCTTTATTTATCAGACATTAGTCAAATTCATTAGACATTAATTAAAATCTTTCATTTAAATTGACAAGTTTAAAAATAACAGTCCATTTAAATTGACTAATTTAAATGGACTGAAATAACATTTAGGCATACACCTTCAGAACAAAAGTAAAAAAAAAAAAAAAGAGAAACATTTAACTCAAGTGTCAAAAAAACATATTTATTTAGTATTTTCTATGTACTCAAGCTGTTCTTTGTTAATATTAAAGCAAATTTTAATTTGATGCTCTTCAATTAAATAGATATTTTACAATCTCTGGTTTTGGTGCAGCTGTGCTTGGGGTTTAATTTCCTGCTTTTATACCAGTGTATATAATGAAAACAATATTTACCATTGAAAAACTTGATGATGTCTGTGAAGTCCATGTTGTTTTCTAGAATAATGTCTCTGTATATCTCCACCAACGCAAGAGCAATAAAGAGCACGAAATGGCTGGAGGAAACCGCCTTAGCAGCCCAGATAACCTCCCAAACAGCAAACACATCATCGTACACCAATTCTGAGGATTTAAACACAGCCATGAGCAAAGAAGACGATTGTTTGACACCATGGACAGCAGGGGTAGCTGTTATGTCTAATTTGGATTATCTTGAGCATTGTAGTATTGTAAGGTAATACGAAATATTTATCGTTATGCTGAAATAAAAATGAACCCTTCTCAATTAAAATGCATTTATCTCAATATACATTTTAAATCTCAAGTAAACCATGCCTATATGTTGCTTATAAATTAGTTATAGACCTACCTCTTTTGAAGTCTAGAAGGAACCATCTATAGCAGAAGTAGAAATGTGTATAATCTCCATTTTGATGCATCAACTCAAACAACTCAGCATCTAAAATCTGAAAACACAGAGATCAGCTATTCTTTTCTATATGTACACCTTATATCATAGAAAATATTATATTGTAATAAATAAAAAGCAACAATTAATATTGAATAATATTGAAATATATGTATTTGTTTTATTATATAGTATTATTATTATTGTTTTATTTGTATAACAAATATATACATCTTATTAAAAAGGAAAATATATTTTCTGCGTTAAAGTGTAAGATTACAAAATTGATGTTTAACCTGGATAAGGGATCTCATGTTGGCAAAATGGGTGTCCATGGCACCTCCATGGGGAAAGTTTTGATTCATCCTTTTCATTAGTTCAGAAAAACAACTAAAAGCCATTGCCTCTGAAAAATAATAAGAGAAGTTGATCTAAAAAAGTAAAAAGATACTAGGGACTAAAGTCTGTGTCATAAAATCAAACAGACAAATGCACATTATTTGTTACAACAACAAACTCACCATCATCTAGAATAACAAGCAAAGGAGCTAGCAGGTCACACATGCCCTGGACATACCCAATTTCAAGGTGCTGCCAAACGTAACTATAGAACATGAACAGAACATTTGAACATCATTTCTACAACAGACGAAAAGGACATAAAAAATTCTGTTACCTGCACATAATATTACGCAGTTTCTCCAGGTTAGCAGGTGTGAAGTAGCAGTAATTTCGGTCACAGCGCTGAACATCTTTGTCTATCCGATGGAGGTTTAAAGTGTATATGTCTAAAAGCTCTTGCTGCAATTATAGACAGAACAGATTTGTATCATAACTTTTACATCTAATGAAGCATAAACCTTCCAAGATTCAAACACAGCTTACAGAATATGTGGTCCCCACTGAGGAAACTGGAGAGGTGACTTCGTTCTTTTCTGCGTTTACTGCGAGCAAGTCAAACTGAGGGCAGATATTTTCCATCCTTGGTTCTTCAGCTGGGACAGAGACACGTTCTTCAGGACTGAGCTCCAGTAAGGGCACAACTGTCTTGGATGGAGACCTCCAGGCCATGCAAACATTAGCTGTAGGAATGTCCTCCATTTCGATGGCTGAAGGAGACTCGTCAGATTCATCCGCAGCTTGGGCTTCGCTCATCTCTCTCCTGCTGAACGCTTCTTGCACCAATGGAACAACAGTCTCTTCGACAACCGGGGCAGTCCTCTGCATGTCTTTGTTTGTGGTCCTCTTTTTAACAACGTCGTCTGTTTGTTCTACAGCAGTTGATTTTAATGTCTCAGGTTTAATTTTAACTGTGATTTCCTTTCTTTCCACAGTCTTGTCTTTATCATCATCACACGCTTTTTGTGACAGTGTAACACTGTCTCTAGATATACCATCAACATCCTCCACTCTTACCTGATTCTCATCCATCTTTGGCTCTGTTGCTTTGAAAACATCTTGCCTGATTTGCAGTGTTTCACTTTGATATGAAGTGTTATTGGTCTTGGTTGGGCTCTGTCCTGCCATGGGTGGCTGTGACGCTTTGAGGTTTGGCTCGTGTATCCCACTGTCCTCTGTGCTTATTGAATCCGACTGGCCAGAAGTGACTGAGAAATTCCGGGGAGAGGGGTGACCGGAGTCAGGAGAACTAGTGCCATTCTGGGACATTCCGTTTGACACTTTAGGGACCTGTTTGACACCATCGCTCTTGGGCTCTGTTTCGATCTGGTCCACCTCTTCAACAGACTCGAAGACCTGAAAGAACAAGCCAAAGGGAAGAAGACTACTCCAGAGGAAGGGGTTGTGGGAGGTGAAGTACTACCAGGAAAGAATGTGAGGGTGATACGAATTAGCGAAGAAGGGGCACTGTTTGTATTTACTGTTTAATGCAATTACCTGAGATGCATTTAGAGCACATTTACGTTCTTAAATACACCTATTTATGACATCACTGGTTGGTTTCTGGTTTACCTGTGTGCTGCTGCTGGAATCACTCTGCAACCTGGAATCTCTTTGTCTTCCTGAACTACAACTTTGTGAAGACTGAAACACATACACAACATAGCATTTGTTGAAGTAATATTAATATTTATACAATTAAGGTAATTATATATTACATTTAGTATATAAAGTATTATACAGTTTATACAGAAAAAATAAGTGTTTAACAATTAAAAAGTAAACAAATAAATAAAATATAAAATAAACATTAAACAAATTACATATATTTAATATGTATTAGAAACATACATAAATAAATTCACAAACATTTTTCTAATTAACTATAAAGGGTAGGTATTTGGGTAAATTGACATTTGTTTCCAAAATTGCAACATTCAACATTTTTTTATTTCCTAAAACAGATATGTATAAAAATTTTTAATTATTATTACTAAAGGAAGAATAAGCACTGCAATTGATTCTGTTGCATGACTTTGTCATTCTGAAGTTTGGAATTGAACAGACTTGAAAGAAATGGCTACAGTTAATGTAGAAATGATAATTAAAGGAGGGGTATCACAGGCAGTGTCTGTAAATCTTGTGTTAATCTTTAATAGCTGTCATGTAGAATGGCGTTGTTCATGTTTCTAAAAAGTATTTGGTTTGCTCACATTAACAGAAAACAGATACGGCTTTATGACTGTTTGGGAAAAAGCAGAGCTCCCGCGGGCATACCGAGGGCTTTTCCTGGAATGTACATGCTGATGCTCTTGCTCTTCCGTGCTTTCTAATTGTGCGTGGGCAGGGTTTTAAAGGTGAATGGCTAATATATTACTTGTAACCTTATGATGGTTATAGGTTGAATATTTCAAAGAACCTTTCCAAAGGCATTGGCTGTATTGAGCACAGAAATACTACTTCATGCTTCTAACACGGTTTTTAACAAATGAAACAATTGGACGTAAACCCAACGTATTTACCAGTCCAAAGCACTTATAATTCATGAAACAGAATGACACCCCTCATTTAAAAGCATGTTTAGAATAGTCTCTGTGTTTATTAATATTCTATACAAACAGAGAAGTACAATTCATTCAAATCTCAGATGTTCCTCCCTCACCTCATTGCTAACAGTAGAGTCTCTGTGCAATATTCTGTGTGTGCTACTGTCCATGCTGGCTCCCGAAGAACACTTGGCTATGGCCACCGCGTGCTGTTCTTTCTCCCTCTGCTTAACAATGGCCTCACAGCCTAGCCATTCGCTCATGGTTTGCTCATAGCACTCTCGCATCTGCTCATCCACCTGTGAAGGTCAGAGTGTCAGCCATGCAGAGATAAGGTTATCTTAAAAATGATAGCCATTTGACACCAATAGCAAAAGGGCTTCTGAAATCCAATTAACCTTAAACCATTGATTTAAGATGTATGTCAAGCCGACTTTGTTCTTTTAATCCTAAGCAATCATTGGAAATCCCACACAGTGTTTTAAAGGAAACATGTAAAGGCAAACCTCTTTTCTATCAGTTTCAGACATCCCAAATTGGTAATGACCCAGCAGGAAAGGCCAGACCTCTTTACGCAAAGACGGTTCGATTCCACCAAAATAAACAAGCCGTAGAAGCTCCTTTTCCTCGAAGGTCTACAAAAAACACAACAGAATTGCAAAATTCTCTGGAATTTGTCCCATAGTAAACACCACATTTCACTGATTTTCCCTTGAAACCTGTATGATTTTCTTTGAAACACAAAAGAAGTAAATGGGGGACAATGTAGTTCGGTTACCCACATCCTTGGTTACCCATATCATATTTTGCGTCCTACAGTAGAAAATATGTTGTACAGATTTAAAATGACATCATGGTGAGTAAATAATACAAATGTTTTCAATATAGGTTAAACTAATCTTTTAACCACCACAAATCTCGGCAAACATGATCTCTAGTCATAAATACATTTCATCCTTTTCATTGTATTATTCAGCCAACATGCATGCAAACATACTGTGTGAACTAGATAGGATTTCCTATTGGTCAGTAAAGATACACGATTTGCATTGATTAGAAAGTGCTACGAAGCTATTAGGTGGAACAGCAGCTCATTTTCCATTGATTTTATACAACGTTTTTTTTAAGTACCTGCAAACGTTTCATTTCCAGTCTCTGAGCATTATTCACCAAAACATATTGTTTATGCGATGCTACCATGATAACTGATTAGAGACAGATGAATATAAATGAATGTCTGGCACAGACGCTCATTTGCATGTGTCTATGTTGCTGAAAAACATGCCTGTGTGTGTGCGCTTACACTGCAGTCCTGAAGGAACTTCATCCAAACTTCCACCGTGAGTCCTCTGTAGGCATCAGTGGGCACATCTGGCTCCACGATAGCATGATTGACAAGGCCAGACAGGTGAGTGCGTACTGTGGACAGGTGACGACAGTAAGCAAGCCCTGAAGATGAAAAAAATAAGAGTGTGATTATTAGAGCAAAAGAAAGTAAAGGTCACATTTTGTGAAGATAAATTCAATATTTGGTGTATAGGATCACAGTACAAAACAAACACATACACCCATAGAAAGCCCTAGAGATGATTTGGGACTTCATATTGTCGCATAGCAACTTCAGAGGGGCCCTGCAGATGAGATAAGTTTTCCATAAATTTTCATATTTTAAAGTCTTAACAAAGCACATTTTTCTTTCAATTCTCATTTTTAATCTGCTATTGTTGGTGCAAGACACATTCTGTACCTCTCGTGATTGCAGCCATTGGGTGGTCCACCATCACAGAAACTGCTCTGTGAGCAGGAAGAACAGGATGATTTTCTTGGTGTAGGGTGCCACATGTTTGCCCCCTGATCTATCAGTTCTGGTGCAACTGCAACACAAATGAAAGGCGATTATGCCCTTACCCTTTGGTAAGAATAAAAAGCACATATAGCCAGAATAGCAGAACAGCAGAACCCATGATTAAACCCGACTTGTAAAATCCTGTTGAAAAGTGTTGCAATACCAATCCTGTATGGATTTAAAGTTCACTAGACCAGATTTTATGTCATTTTAATATACCAATAACTTTTGCAACAAGCATGACCATTATATGGCAAACACATATGAATGTGATAGTTCAACCAAAAATTTAAATTCGGTCTTCATCTACTTACCCTCTTGTCATTTGAAACCCTAGTAACTTTCATCCGCAGAATATGCAAGAAGATATTTTTAAGAATGTTGGCAACCTAACAGCAGTGGCACCCATTCACTTCTATTGTATTTGCTAGTTAGTGGGTTCCAGTGACTAATATTCGTCGTGTATGATGTTCTACAAAAGAAAGAAGGCCAAACATGTATGAAATAATAAGAGGGTGAGTAAATGATGACAGAATTTTAATTTTGGGGTGAACTACAGACTTCATCATTATCCCACAATTATCCTTCAATTCATTCAAGCGCACAGCGGAAAAAATTAAAGCGTCCAAGCATTTGCACACAGATGAAGAGGCAATAAGAGCGGGCCTAAAAAGCTTAGAGATATCGAGACAGATAGATGTACGAGCATGTGAATGAGAAATGATGAGGTGGATTACAGCTGGGTTTTGGGGAGGACGCAGATTCTCCCGGGCAGCGGCAGTGGTGCTTTGGCATCACCAGCGTCTGGCATTTAGGAGGCCACCGCCCCCTTGAGTTCATAGAGAGAGAGTGAGCCAGAAGGGCAGTACCCAGGGAGAGATGTGAGGACTGGGTAACAGTCACTGTAATGAATCAATCAGAATATCTCTATAAAACCATATGATAACAGAAATGGGAAGTTTGTGGATCAAACATTAAAGAATGGAATGGGTTAAATTATCTTGTTTCGATCATACATACATATATATATATATATATATATATATATATATATATATATATATATATATACAAATACAATTTTTCAAAAATGTATTGACTTACAAGTTTAATGTTATAGTTCTCATACCGAATTCTGATTGGCTGTTTGGGAATACGATGCGGAAGACGTAATCAGTTGCCTCTTCCTCTTCTTTGTCTGAGACAGAGTCTGAAGATCCTGGTGTACATCTATTCTTTAGTTTTGGAAATACTTTGCCCTGGAACAAGACAAGAACATAATTCTATCATTCCAAATGAAAAGCTGAAATAATAAAGGTGTTTATCACAGAATTTTATAAAAAATATTGTTATGTTGCTAACCTTCCCTCTTTGGGACCAAAGTGGAGGGTCCAATTGGCCGTGAGGCAGAAGACCATTTTCCAGGCAGGAGAGAAACTGAAGGAGGTGACCACCACGAGGAAAACGAAGTGGGGGTCTTTGGATTCCATCCTTACTAACCAGAACAACTGTTCCACCGCAGTCCACTACAGGACCATACAAATAAACCAAACATATCGCACACAATTTGTGATTCGTGGTATATTGTAAATACTCCTGAATACAACATTACTGTGCATAACCTAGTGTTTATCCAAAGACATTAATTTCCATTATTAGATCGTTTTAACCTGAATCCAGATCCACTTTAAATTCTCGCTTCAGAGGTAATTAAGTTTCTCATTAATTCTGTGCCTTCTCTTCGGTCTGCTGATCTTGTGATTGGATGAATATGAAGTACATTTACGTAAACTGCCTGAGCAAATTTGAGTACACCCAAGTGGTTTCACTTAACCGAAGGACACTTGATACAGATTCATCTTTATGCGTTCTGCAACATGAATGCTGTCTCAGAAATTACTCAGATTTAAGGAACAAGATCCCACAATAATGTCTCACCTTCAAGTTCTTTGCTCAGTTCAAAAATTGTTTGAAAGAATTTCGGCAAATAATTTCTAGGGACCCATTGACCCTTTACAACCATTTAAAAATATTCTAGAGTGGTAGTCTGCTGCCCCAGAATTGCACAGAAATCTGCTAACATTCTTCCAAATATCTCCCATTGAACTTTGTACAGGTTTGCAACAACTTAAGGATAAGTAAAAAGTAATTCATACATGTTCATGTTTGGCTTAACTATCCCTTCAAGCTTGTAGAAAAACAATGTTACATCTTGAGTATTAATCAAACTTTTCCAGACAAAAAAGTTAATCCTCACATACGCTAAGATGCAAAGTTTTATTGAATCATCTCTTAAAGAACAATACAGGTTAACGCTTTGAATTGAACCTACCTTGCTGATGACAATGTAAGTACACTATCTCTTCCAAGCGGATAGTCATGGCGTAGTCCCAGTACACACTGCGGGTAACCAGGTTAAATTCTTAGTTATGAGAAAATTATATGAGCAATAATAACCTATTCATCATGGGCCTTTATATGATAAAATATGTAACAATAAAGCTTTTTTAGTAGTATTACATTTCTTAGGTCTGAAAATAAGGGTCCTTAGTGGGAAACATAATACGTAACTACAAAAAATGTGATCTTGCGTTTAATTCCAACATACAGCGGTGTGTTTCAAAAGTGGAATATAGCAGTAACATGAAACTAAGTTTCTTGCACAATGGTTTATTCTCTCTTAAAATTAAAAAGAAGCTTTGGCTCAAACCTCCTCTCATAGTCGAGATCTCCCATGGAGCCGTTCATTAGCTGATTTGGCGTCCATTTCAGAGTCATGCTGTCAGCCGTCTGGTGCAAAGAGAGGTATCCTGGGATTGCTTCCATATCATCCCTCTAACAGTTGCCAACATTAACAAACAATAACAACTTTAATTAAAAATTGTGATTTTAACAACTGGTATAAATTCTCTCTAATGAATAACATTTCAGAGTAAGAACCCCCTGTGCACAGACAGACAGGGCACAAGTCTGGCTTTTAATAGTATGGGTCCTCATTATATTATATTTATAAAATGTTATGTACGATATAATATTGCAAAGGGATATAAATAATCAAAACTGACACAGAGTTCTTTGCACTTTTGGTATAATTTATGAAATTAATGGATTTAAAATTAAGTAAAATTATTGGCAGTTGTATTTATTTACCGGTTGCACGAGCACGTTGTTTTTTCCGAACAGGAGGGTTGCCCTTGAGTTCTGATGAAGAGACTCCACATAGTCCCGTGCTGAAGGGGAAGGAGAGGGTCTTTCATCTATGCTGCTACTGGAATGTCTCTTCTGAATCTAAATGCACACACATAAAAATACAGTTATATAAAACGTCAAGACTTTATAAAAAAATTACATAACATGACTGATAACACCAGAGAGTATTCATTATAAATACAATCCATTAACCATAGCCTGGAAAAAGTGGTTTTAGTCATACACTGATTTACAAGTTTAATCTATCTGTGTAAAGGGTGAAAAAAATTTATTGCCCCAAGCTGAGTCATAACAAGTTTACTGTGCTTAGTTCAACATCTCCACCTTCATATATCAAAAGGCACTCTGGAACCTTGCGGTCACAGCTCAACAGTTAATATCCATCGTGAAAAAGGACCAAAAACAAGCCCCAAGCCTGGTCACATCTCAATTTATGTGACAAAACAAGCACAGTGTTCCGTGCTGTTATGTGGGGGCGTTGGTGATGGCCAGAGAGGGTGATCAGTCAGGAATCTGATGGCTGTGTGCGGTAATGGAGCTGGGTAATGATGTGAAGCGTGAGTCTACAGCAGATGTACTCTATAGACCACAGCAGGACTCTTAAAACGTCAAAGATCACAGATGATCAGTCACCTTTAGCTTTAATTTTTGGAGATCATAATGTATTGAGTCTTTGCTTTACGGATCTCTGTTTGGTTAACATCGCATAGAAATCTATATTTAAATGACCCTTAATTAAGCAGTTACATTCAAATTTTATTGACCATATTGTGGGCATGTCACACAGCTTCAACAAAATTTAATGACTAATCTAGTAAAGGTAAGGAGAATAGGTGAGCAGAATATTGAAAAACAAGCCCTATTGGTTATGTCACGGCATATTGTGAATTCAATCTGACATGCGATTGACTGTGTTCGGAATTGAAGCTGCTCTTGATCCCTGACATTTTCTTGAGGCACAGTTTAAAAGCATCAAATGAATTGTAAACAGCTTAAAGCCAATGGCCAATCTGATATTGCTTGATTTTGTATTCATTCAGTCTTTTTTATAAGGGGTTGAATATTTAAAAGCACTTATAATGCAAGAAACAGCGTCATACTTCACCTTTAAGTAAAATGTATGTAACAGGTCTAAATTACATCTAAATTATATGTATATGTATATGAAACAAGGCATTGATGTTTTTCTAAAACCTTCTGAAATTGATCAAATTATTTATTTTAAAAGGAAGCCGGCGATATGAATATAAAAGGTGAAAATTGCAATATATGGTGAAATCAGTATGTATGGTAAATCTGTTCCATCCACCTACGTAAAATTGCAAACTGTTTATAAGAAAGAAATTGCATTCTTTAAAAAACAAATGTACTAAAACAATAAAATTATGTGGGTGGTACAAAACTATGAATGCCTAATTTACTAAACAATGAAAATGAGTCTGAAACGAATTATGTTATGTGTCTTTCTAAATTCTTGTTGTTGTACATAATCTTGCACAAAACAGTATTTTAAATCTAGCAACTTTAAAAGGAAAAGTATACCATTACTATAAATAAGCGGTCAAGTGTCACTTTCAAAAATGTTTTCAAAATCCCCCTACCATTTTGCATCAGTGTGTTCATTATACTAGGATGGGAAAGCGTATAGCAAAAAAGAATGACACATTTATCTCAGTTTTTATTCACTTGTCACTCACACAGAGGGCAGGTCTTTTGATAGGGGAGTCCTGTCTGCAGTGGCCACTGTGAATACGATGCCTTTGCACCAACTCATCAGCTGATGGATCCGTCCAGAAATGATCTGCCGTCTTCATCTTAGTATACTCCAATGCACAAGGACCCACTTATGAAGACATGGTGGAGAAAGAAATAGACTTAAAATGGCATGTGGCTGGGTAAATGTACACATAATTTTCATTTTTCATTGTAGTTTAAAGAATAAAATGAAGTATACCTAATAATGAGGCGAGGATAGGTCCATCCACAGGATCCATAAGAATGGCTTCTTTCTCATAAAATTTGCTGTAACAAAATTAATTTTACCTTTAGAAACTATTATAGATTTACATGAGCAAATATGGTTGTTTCTAAAAACTATTTCACTTCTTTTTATGTCACAATCCCACCTCTCTCACCTGCTGTTTTCCACCAGGTACAGCACAATCTTGTCAAGTACTTTTTCTATGAGCGCGGTGTGGATCCACACGTGTCTGGCAGCCTGCGGAGAAAAGTTTGGGACCTTGGGGATCTTGCGGGTGCTCTCGCTGTAGGACAGAGACTGGCTTCGTCTAAAAGATAAAAACACAAGAAAAACATATGATTTAAGTGTGGCTAAATAAACATTTTGAATGTGCAGTATTTTGTGATACATATTTTTTTACTGTAGATCTTTATGCTATCACATTTACTGTTGAGTACACAAAACTAAGTAAGGTTAAATGCCAAATGTTGAGATTTGGTTACCAGCAAAATGACAATATGACAATTCCTTTTATCCATGCCAAACCTGTATTGATCTCTGTAACATTATCGACCCACATTTACCTTCCTTGTATTGAATCAAATCCACTGAGACTAAAAATATCTTCTTTCGTCAAAAGAAAATGATTGTGAACGGCATAAGGTTACATAAATGTTGACCAATCTTTTGGTAAATAATCCTTCTGTCTGTTGCTAGTGTTTCATTTATGTGTTGGATTTGATTTCTTACTTGGTCTCAAAGATCTGCTCCAGCTCCTGGGCTTTTTTGCACAGTTCCTCAGCTGGATGGAAACTCTTGGCCACTTTGGTGAAGAGCGCTGCTATCTTGTTGCTTCGAAGGAACCCAGCAGCTCTCCGTTTCAGACCATGAAGAATGCATGCTTCAACAGCAGCTAGAAACATTTGTGCACAGAGAAAATACAAAAAAATATCTAAGTCAAACTGTACACTGATCAATGCCAAGTAAAAGCCTAAAAAGGCTTTGGAATGGAAAAACATGAATAGACAAATAGTAAAAGGAGATAGTCTGAAATATTTACTTTCATTTTCTTGTCCAAAATTGACATATTTAAAAATATATAACAAGGTATAATCTGCAGTCATTTTAAAATAATTTTTTTTAAAGTTTAATCAAACAAAATTAGTCATAATTTAGTGTAACAATCTATTAGTGACATTTTGTATTATGAGACATTAAGACGTAAAGGTACACAAATGTTGTATGTAGAAGGAGAGAGACAAACACACTGCTTTACGTGGCAGTGTCTGCAGACCTGATATTGAGAGGCTCTCTCAGGACTAATCTCGTGAATCTGTTCGGATGGGGTCGGGAAAGCCTGTGTAGCCATGGAAACCTTTACTGATGGAGTATTTGTGCTCACTGAAAGCTGGGCAGGGCTCTGAAGCAACATCAGGCTCTTGTCTTGTTATGTCTTTGCTATTGTCTTCCATTCAAAGTCTCTTCCAGCCCTAAATCTTTCTCACTTATTCCTTATTACTTTGACATTTTTTTCATTGGCAATCTGTGTAAAAGTCTCAATGTTTTCTCATAATATCTGGTTGAACTGTTTTTAATTCTTTGTCTCTCGTTATAATCTTCTTTTCTAACATCATATGTAACTTTTTTGTCTCTTCTTCAGTCTCTGTTTAAGTTTGTTACATGGCAAACTGAAGGTTTGTGAGATACTGAGGATGGACAGGTTGGTTAACCAGTAAGGCCTCCTCGGGACCACATCTTCATCTTTTTAGTTTAGGGGCATTAACTAGTTTTTGTTGTCAAATTGTTTGCATGCTTTAACGAAGCATTTTAAAGAACTTTACATATTTCATTTTAATTTAAACATGTGTATTTAAATCCCTTATATATAACTTGTAATAATGTTACATTTTAGTTTATTTTACACTCACAACAGTAATGCACGGATGCACACCCAGAAGAGATGCACATTTATATAAACACAGCAGGTGCTTTAATCTCATGCTTCTCTTTGACCACATTAAATCGATTCATGCAAAGAGAGAACCAATAAAATGAAAGAGACCAGTAAAATGAATGCAGAGGATGGACGGACCACCTAACAAGTTCAAAGGTCCCATCTCTTATCACGGTCAGACAAAACAGCTAATTTGGAAGGCTGTTATAGTTTAAAGGTGTGGGGGAAATGAAAATTCGACTATCATTTACCCAACCTCATGTTTTTCGTCATGTGAAACAGATTTGCTGAATAAATATGGTTTGATGGTCTTTGGTCTTTTATAATGAAACGAAAGCATAAGAGATTACAACAGCAGGAAGGAAGATATTTATTGGTCAACAACATTTTGTCATGGATGTTGGCCTTCATACAGAACTAAATGGCTCCAGAAAATTTACAAAAATTTAATTCACTTTTTTGCACTTTGGCAATGCAGTAAATATTGATTAACACAAACAGCATAAACGCTAATTATTTAAAAATATGGTATGACTTAAAATAAATTTTTTCATAAAAATTGCAGACCATATAGTTTACAAAAAAATTTCTACTATTTGCATTAATTCAAAAGAGTGTTTTTGACTCAAATCCTTTTAAAAAGCCATGATAACTATTTACTGTCACTGTCAATATTAAAAGGTGTAACCTTGGTATTCTGCTCTTACATCCTATTCGATTTTTCTTAGGAGAGAAGTCAGATTTCTTTCTTTTGTGAGAGCTTCTTTCTGTGAAGCTAGTTTGCTTTCTCTTTTTTTTTGTGGTTTAGTTTTGCTTACGCAGAATGATTTGTGCCTAAACCGTACTCGAGATTCGTGATGATCCCGATGCAGTGTTAGCCTACCCTCCACGATTGCTTTTATTCCGCCTCATTCCTAATTCAATAGTTTTGAGCGCGGGAGACATCGTTGAAAAAGCAATGTGACGTATCTCGATGGAAGAGGAATGAAAGCAATCTCATAGCAATATCAAAAAACCAAAGAGAAACATTTGCATGACAGAAAACGAGCTAGACAGAAGAAAAATAGATATAGCATGGAGTCAATTATATTCTGAAGCAAGATTCACAACCACATGAAAGCCCAAAGATTCAAGCTGTCACAGGAAACAGCATAGGGAGCAGGCAGCCGCCCCCGACCCTAATGTCAATCGCTCATTAAAAATGTAATCATATAGCCTGCATTAATGGCTGCCAATCATCCTGGCACAGTGAGAACAGAGAATGAGTTGAATGAATATAAGCCTCTCCTGTGACCACTTTACACTGCAATTCATTTAGTGCGGTGTAATGGGGTAAAAGTGCTGAAAGACAAACAACATGCCATCAAAGCTCCAGGTAGACTAGCGACCGAAATAAGAGATGGTCCGCCTGATTATGTTCAAGACTGCCCAGAGGAAAATGTTTTAGTTCTCAGAGATTACCTCTATTTATTTTTATGCTCTTAAGATTTAATTTCTTAGTTATGAGAAATACAGTACTGATGTATTAAGTATTCATATCTCCAGTGACAAATAGATACAATTAAGACAACTGTTGCATACAATTAAAGCACACACATACTAATAAATGTTCACCTGAAATGCAATACACGTCCCATTGGATATGCCAAATGCATATACAAGAATGGAAAAATTCTGATAATTTACCATGATTGCCAATATTAAAGGCACAGTACACCCAGACATGAAAATTACGTCATTTCACTTACTCTGTTGTCATTTAAAAAAAATTGATATTTTGAATGATCCCTTTTACTGGTTTTGAGTCTATGCACCCAGTCAGTGGGGGCTTATAGTTTTTGGGTACAAATATTCTTCGAATTACCTCCTTTTGTGTTTTCCACAAGATAGATTTACAGGTTTGCAGTGTGAAGAAGGTGAGTTAATGTTAAAAGAAGAATTATTTTCAGAAAACATGTAATGATACAAACGGAGTGTGGGGAGGGGTACTGTGCAGAAACTCCAACTAAAAGTGGTTTTTAGCACCATTGGAGCTTACGACACTGTATGGTACAGATTTAATATTTAGATTTTGTTGTGACCTTAGCAAACAGTTTTATATCATTCTTCCACCTAAGCAGATAGGACTGGGTCTTGTACAATTAAAATAGCTGCCTCATGACATTGCAAACATGGCTGGCAAGTAGGATGAACCTATTAAAGAAATAGTGCGGTCCAAAATGAAAATTTCAACATCATTCACTCACCTTCATGTCATTCAAAACTCGTACAAGATTATAACATCTCAGATATATTGAGGAATGTCTCTTTGGTTTTGTGTCCTATAAAGTAAGTCAATCGGGGCAAATTCACATATTTTGATTATTTGCAGAATAAAGAAAGTTAAACAGGTTTGGAATGACATGAGTGCAAGTTAATGAGGACAGAATTTTCTTTTTTTAAAAACTATCCCATTATTTCACATTTTCAAAGGCTGTTGCCAAATGAGAGACTAGGAAAAGAATCTTGGCTTAAAGGAAAAACAAGAGATCTGTGAAGCGCTTGACCCCTCACAGAGTTTTGCTGATTACATTTCTAGTCAGACGGAAAGACTGCCGGCAACCTTGAGTTATTAAAGTGATTTAGAATATGTTCCAGAACATGTGAATAATGGCAGGCAGGATTAAAGTGGTTTTATTAAACAGGGTGAATGTGGCCTGGCATTAGGTGCATTATTACTAACAATTCATAAATTCTGTTTACATTTCAGCCGATTATTAACATCATATCAGGTTACACTGTCGTGCATTGGCACAGAGGTTGTACATATGCTTCTTTGTTTGCATATGTGGAGCAAAGACAATGTTATTATGGAATGTTAATCAGATTTTCTGATAACAATGGTAGTAACTGCTCAGCATGATCCGTCACACAATTGTTAAACCACACAAAAAAATGAGCAGGCTATTATCATATTAAAAAACCTTTAGACCCATATTAAACACTACTTGAATAAACGATATTTAAAAAAAAATATTTGTTTGACCATGCCCAACATTTGGCACATACTGAAATACAATACAACTGAAACCCAATAGCACAATGAGTCTGCTTAAAATTCTTGTAATTTAATTTAATTAAAATGAACAACAAAATCCAAAGCTAAGGTTTCAACACATGGGTTTCAGAAACATATAATGGGTTTAACAGAACGCATTTCAGACTACAAACCAACCTTTGACTTACCACAGAACGAGACAATATGGCTGCTGTCTTCATGCACAAACTTCCTTGTGACTGCTTCCTCCATGATCTGCTTAACCTGTGAAAGTGATGGAGACAGAAACGAAGGAAGATAAAAGTATAAAAATGAACAAATACAATCAGTATGACTTTTGTGCTTATTTTGTGCTTAGATGTTACTGTGAATTTAGTGGAACATTTGTCAAATGCTGTGGGTCTTATGAATTTCACAAGTAATATCTTATGAATTTCACAAGTAATGTCATTAAAGCTTATAAATGCCGGAAGTCATGAGAGGAACTGGAAAAAAATGTAAGCAAACAGCAATAAATAACTTGAAGGAGTCTGCGTATTCTTGGTGAGTAGGAAGAATGCAGACCATACTAGATGGATGACTCACTCCCCTAGACTATAAAGAGGAAAAGTAGAAGAAATTAAGGGTTGGCATGTGTGATTTTTCAAGAGTTTTCTAGTCGTGACTGTGGATAGAAGATGCAATAAAAGTGCAAACAAAGATTGTTCATAGATGAAGGTTGTACTACAGCAGACACACATGCATAACGAATTTGCTTGAACGCTCATGGGCTCTTTGTTTTCAGTATGGAAGGGTCTGGCTGGGAAAAAATAGGCAGTTGATTGGCTTAAGGCAGTTACTGATGGTGATTTCCTGGTCATGTGTTTCCTAAATGAGTACACTTGCCATGAGAGAGAGATTTGGTAAATAAACATATTACCAAAGCTCTCCTTTGGGTCGTTTAGATATGTTTAAAAGTTGACATTAACAACAAAATAACTACAAGTAAACATTAGGTATTGAATGTATTTCCTTTGACCCCAATCAAAACAAACCTGAAATCCATTATTTGGTCCACAGTGTCTTTATGGTTGCAAAGAACTCACACCAGATGTCTTATAAATTTACTTTTATTTAATTGAATGAGAGTACAATCTATTTTTAGTTCATTGAATTAGAGTACAATCCAGGTTTTGACCTTGACATCTCCATCCACCCTTTCAGATCTTCATCTTTTCTTATATTCCTTTCATATCCAATGCATTGCTTAGTTCTTTAAATCCTAGGATACGTTATAGTTCATTATCTTTAAAGCATCCCAACCAAGACAACTCAACATGTTACTTACGTGGATTCAATATTTCTTTGTTCTCTCTACATAACACAAGCAGGTCACTCACAGTTAAACCCTACAACTTTGTTTCACCATGGCCTCCCAGAATCAGAAAGAATCTGAAAAAGTCTTTCCCAGAGCATGTACATTTAAAAAATCGTTAATTTTTTTATTGCAAACATCAATTTTGGGATTTCCTATATGAAAAAACTTGCAATTTGAATATATCTCAACCTAAGAGCTGAAACATTACAAAGGAATCAACTGATTGCCAAAAATATCAGCTAAACATTTCCCTCCTACATGCTATAGAATCACACCTTTATTTCTTCAGGGAGAGAGAATGAAGTATCGGCTTTGCAAACAGAACTTGTTGACTGAGACCAAGAAAGATAACTTTCAACTGAACATAACAGGATGATTTAGAGATAAAGATCAGAGTCAGAGTAAAAGACTTTAATCAACGTTACCACAAAACAAATGCCCGTTATCTGGATAAACAGACACGTTTTTTCCAAAACAGAACGTTTTTTAAATGATTTGTGTAAACTGGTTTGTCACTATGCCATACAAAAAATTAACGTCACAGGTTCCACAGAATGTTCACAGTTATGCATATCCGACAACCCTTGTTTTATATTACATATTATGCAAAAAATCAAACAAATGCTAAAACATTTAACATTGCCTGAATAAAAAATTATTTTGCCTTTTAATGCTTTGGACACTTTCTTTGGTGTGTGTGCGTGTCAATCTGTAAAGTTAAAAAGCAAGTTAGAAGGTCTTTAACAAAAATCACATGGCTTGGACTACAGCGAATGAGTATGGTCATGGGCGTTACAGGGCCTACACCAGTAATAGTAGACCAGGCTATATGACTTATCAGAGTACACTGGGCATATGATGGAGAAATCACAGGCTTAAAGAGTCAGGAACTAAAACCATGTGTTATACAGACTGGATAAAAGAGGCAACGCTACAAGGTAATGGATTGGACAAAAGAGTTTTCCGTTTTTATTGTATTATGTATGGTTGAGAACTCAAAACAATAGAATTAATAATATTTGTATTACTATTAAAGGGGTCTTTAAGAACCACTTATAAAAATCTCCAAGCATGGAAGAGTTAAGCTACATAACAGCATGCCAGACAGCCACTCCGGAGTATATCTTTAACAAGGTTGTAAGTTCATGAAGGCTTTTCCTTTAGGGCTGAATTAACACTCATAATCTAATGAGATGTCTTGCTCTCTGGCGCACAACTGTCCATATCATCAACAGTGATAATATCGAGTGCAGTTGTTACTCGAAAAACCAGGGACACTAGATGACAACCAAGCAAAGATCTTGTCTAACCGCAGTAACATTCAGATCGATACAGGAGCATTACCATGGCTGAATTAAACATCATTGATGGGATAAGAGCAGAGAAGTCTATCAATACCTGGTCATTACTGGTGTCCAAAGCTATAAGTCTTATTGATTTCACTCATTTAACTGTAGTGTGTAGTGTGTAGAGAGAGAGAGAGAGAGAGAGAGAGAGAGAGAGAGAGGAGAGAGAGAGAGAGAGAGAGAGAGAGAGAGAGAGAGAGAGAGAGAGAGAGAGAGAGAGAGAGAGAGAGAGAGAGAGAGAGAGAGAGAGAGAGAGAGAGAGAGAGAGAGAGAGAGAGAGAGAGAGAGAGAGAGCGAGAGAGAGAGAGAGAGAGAGAGAGAGAGAGAGAGAGAGAGAGAGAGAGAGAGAGAGAGAGAGAGAGAGAGAAAGCGAGCTTATAGGGGTCTGTTTGGAGCTTGGCTGTCCCTGATGTCTCAGCGGCATGACAAAGGTTTCCATGGAGATGGCATGGAAAGTCTCACAGCTTAGGTTGCCAAGTTACTTCCCAAATGTGATGGCACCGCAATGAACTGTTGCTTTAACTCTGATCCAAACCCAGGCAATGTTACAAACTGTAAATGGGAATGCCATTTACCACGAATTACACCACCAGCACAAAAAAAGATTTTGAGTGCGGCACATTACCACACTTTGCCGCACTGAGAGAATGTATGTGGGAAATGAAGAGAGGTTGAGTGGGTTATTATACTGCTCAGCGGGATCAGGCAAATTCGCACAATAAAAGCAATTATAAGGCCAATTATACATCAGGACCCCCAATGGAAAATAAAACTACAGGACTGTCAGTCAGTGTTATGAAATATTTGTAACAGCTGTCATTTAGACTCTTGCAATTTCTATAATAAACCCAAATAGTACCTCATTCAGCATAGGGCCATGAAGCGAACTGTAATTGCCATTTCTCCATGTTAAGGCTTGAAAAAACATGTCGGTGTCGACTATTGCGTTTATAAAGTGCTAGCAGTGTGACCTAGAAAAGATCGCAGCACCTGATGTTCAGAGCCAAAAACATGCACCTTTACTATACCATCTATGACAATAAAGACTTGTCCAAACTGACATTTTACTATATGTAAAATGATAGCAATGGTTCCTCTACATGTCATGAGATGGTATATCACATAATGTAACAGGTGATCTTTGACATCATAAGCCAAAGGAAGGTGAAAAATAGCCTTTTCATATTAAGTGTTTCTTATTGTAAAAAAATATACTACCACATGCTGCTTTATTTATTTGTCTTGGCAAACCCATTAATGTCATGGCTGCTTCACATTTATTAGCTAACCAATGCCCATAGTACAACACACCAGAGATTATTACAATGTCAGGCATTCAGAAGACGTGACATGGTCTTTTGTAATAAGCATGGCAAGCGCACATTTGCATTGATAAAATATACAGTATAAGTCACACCAACACAGATACTTTGTGGGTGGTGTTGATCTAAATCTGTCCACTGTCCATATGGCTCAACAGCAATAGGTTTTCACATATCCGAGGGCAACACATTTTCCATGACACATACATATGCATGTGTAAATGTGAAGCAGAAGTATCAATTTGGTTTGCTAACAAATGAATGTCCTTAATGCACATCCATTTTGAAGCTGGAAAACAAAAAGACTGCTAGTTAAAAAATACTATATGACTCCATTTGAATTGTTTAGTAAAATAATTATTGATGGTATTTATTTCTTAACTTGATGGGACACTTTTTCATCTTCCTCTAAATTCCCCTCTATTGTGTCATTCGTTTTAAAGCTAATAATTTAATAATTTCAATTAATAAGATTTTTACTAATTTAAAACACAATTAAATGTTATATGATCTATTATAACAAAATTCTGACATTTATACTCCAAACAATTTAAATTCATTTTTAAATCTATAGTAAGTAAATCATGCAACTTATATTTTTGAACAATGTTTTAAACAAGATTCTCAAATCGCTGTTTGGTGATAGCATGAGAGCACAGATTTCTGTCTGCAGAGGTATAGTATGACTCATCAGTCACACTAAACGGGTGAAACATTTTATTTCCACCTCAGTTCCCGTGTTACTAGTTGATGACTTGACCTTAACTCTGTACCATCTCATCTGTGCACAGAGTCTACTGACAATACCTTTATGCCTTTTTTTACTTTCCCTTATATTAACCAAACAGACTTCATGTTTTAAATATTAAATCTTAAAATAATTATAACTATTTGGCAAGAGTTTTCTTTAACTCCCTAAAACATCTTGTTAAGATGATTTGTGACACCCTCACAGACAGTTTTTTTTTAAAGTTCTGCATTATGGGAAAACAGTAGGTGAGTATTTAGCAGATGGATTATACCAGATGCCTTGCATCAGACATTAATATATTACATTCATGCTGCATCACAGAAAACAATCAGTGCCACTTGCGGTGACAGAAAGGTCGAAAAAACAAAATAATTATTATATTTTACAAAGATGCCATTGAGCGCTTTTTATGATTTGATTGTTGCCGAAGAATATTATAAGCTGGCAAACAAATAAAATGACTTCTAATTCCAACCAGTTACACAATAGCACTAGGATTCTATCTGCTATCTAATCAATGTTCATTAAGCCCAAAGACAACATACGGTCTTAGTCGTGAATGAAAGCCCATTTCAATGCAAATTACAAAAAGGAAATCTATACGTCCCTGTAAGGACTTAAAACCATGCAAAAAACTTAAATAGCCACGGGTTTGCAGAAAGGTTAAGATGCTCTTACTCTTTGCTGCTGTATAAATTAAGAAAATCATTTAGAAATGGAATCTATTTAAAGACACACTGATAAACAGTGGAATAAACTAGCTAGGTTAAAGGAAGCGAAAAAGGAAAGGTAAACAAACGGTGGGCTCCATAGTGTGCGAGGCTGTCCACGCATGACCCTCTCCTTGTGTCAATACAGGTGTGGACAACGGAGAAAGAGACAAAAATATTGCAGTTGTTCTGTCTGTATCTGTAATATTTTTCAGTTCAAAGCAAAAGAGTAGCCTGCCAGGCATAGATGGTTAACTCGGTTCATGCTTGGCTGTAAACAACCCACGGCTCAACAACAGACCCACAGTGCATAGGATCATCTCCCCTCATTTCTTCCCATCTAATCTGTTCCAGCAATCAGAGTAATGCGTTTTACCGCTGTAATGTCCGGTTGCATGTGTCTTCTGGGATACACCGCTACATTTGGCACCAATCACAAAGCCAAGGTTTTTATTACAATTGATAAATGAAGTAAAAGTAACTGTGTACAGATTTCAGTGAATGAACTGTGACCACATATGACCAGCTACTATGTCAATCGTACCCACACTCCATTTAGAATCAGCGCAGGACGCCATTGAACACTAAAAGCTGGCACTGAGAGAATGATTCATTCCCACCCATCAGTCAGTCCACTCATGAGAAAACCTCAACTAATGATGGAAAGCTTTAATGTTAACACACATATACACACAAACAGAGTAAATGCTGCCTTAGAAAGCCAACAGGATTTATTTGCTTTATAGACAAAGGTTGTACGTCCAATGTGCGGATTCAAAAACTATGAAAACCCCATCATGAGCTTTAAAGCCTGCCTATGTCAACCCCCTCACAACTTCCAGGTGAAGTGTGAAGAGAAGATGAATTTGATCACGTTTGCCACATTTAGGTGCCGTGATCGCCATAAGTGACCAGCAAAATGTATTCAATAATAAACCATTAAGCAAAAAAACAAATTATGAAGATTTGATGGGTGGGTTTCAAGGGTGCAGGGCCTATAGAGATATGATTCCCTTCTATCAATGCCATTGATGAATCATGTTCTTTATTCCCCTGAAAAACACATGAACAAACACAGATCTGTTGACACTTGATGGCTAAGCGTGAGACAATAAATGTACTGAATTAAATCACAATAAGTGCTCACACAAACGCCCGCTTCAAGCTTATGAAATATGACAGATCATGTACATTAAAATGCATCGGACTATAGATTTGTACTTTTAAAGGTTGTAAATGGCAAAAGCACTCTATTAAGAAAGATGTGCATGGTTTAGAAAGACAAATGTGCTTTGGATGTGAGACAGATGGCAAACAAACTGACAGGTGCATAATAAAAAAAGCTGAAAAATAAATATGTGCATTTATAAATCATTCATGCCATGCTGGGTTAATACTTTTGCTTTGTTGATTTGAACATTAAATTTTATTTTTTTAACAAGAAAAACAGCACAGCTTTAGGTTAAAGACAAACTGATGACTCATAATATAAAATGGTGATTCAAGCTTATGTTTACTTAATGTTTCAGCCTAATGTTCTTTATATTTGTTTTTACTATCGCTCACCTCCTTCTTGACGTTTCGCAATAGCCTCTGTCGAACCTCTGCCTCTGGAACAGCAAGGATAGAAGAGAAGGAGTTATTTAATAGTGACAAATATTGAAATATTGTTGTAAAATCAATATAAGTAGAATAGTGTCTCACCTGCTGTTGCCATGACTGCTCTCCTCTGGACACTCGACTGAAACTGAGCGCGAGAGCCACGCTCACCCTGCGCGATCACGTGACCAGACAGAGGTTTCCTTACATTGGTGGAGAAAGCAAACTGTTTTATTTATGAGCTATTTTAATTTTAATTTTATACTGTTTAATATATTAATAATATTAATATTTCTGTGTCTCCTCATCTTATTTAAGATTAATATTAAGTGTTTTGTGGAGAAATCAAACTGTTTTATTTATGAGATATTTTAATATACTGTTTAATATATTAATAATATTTATATTTCTGTGTCTCCTCATCTTATTTAAGATTAATATTAAGTGCTTTGTTGAGAAATCAAACAGTTTTATTTATGAGCTATTTTAATATGCTGTTTAATATATTAATAATATTAATATTTTTGTGTCTCCTCATCTTATTTAAGATTAATATTAAGTGTTTTGTGGAGAAATCAAACTGTTTTATTTATGAGCTATTTTAATATACTGTTTAATATATTAATAATTTTAACATTTTTGTGTCTCCTCATCTTATTTAAGATTAATATTAAGTGTTTTGTGCAGAAATCAAACTGTTTTATTTATGAGCTATTTTAATATGCTGTTTAATATATTAATAATATTAATATTTTTGTGTCTCCTCATCTTATTTAAGATTAATATTAAGTGTTTTGTGGAGAAATCAAACTGTTTTATTTATGAGCTATTTTAATATACTGTTTAATATAATAATAATATTAATATTTCTGTGTCTCCTGATCTTAATTAAGATTAATATTAAGTGCTTTGTTGAGAAATCAAACTGTTTTATTTTTGAGCTATTTTAATATACTGTTTAATATATTAATAATCAAATCAAACTGTTTTATTTTTGAGCTATTTTAATATACTGTTTAATATATTAATAATATTTATATTTTTGTGTCTCCTGATCTTATTCAAGATTAATATTAAGTGCTTTGTGGAGAAATCAAACTGTTTTATTTATGAGCTATTTTAATATATTGTTTAATATATTAATAATATTTATATTTTTGTGTCTCCTCATCTTATTTAAGATTAATATTAAGTGCTTTGTGCAGAAATCAAACTGTTTTATTTATGAGCTATTTTAATATAATGTTTAATATATTAATAATATTAATATTTTTGTGTCTCCTGATCTTATTCAAGATTAATATTAAGTGCTTTGTGGAGAAATCAAACTGTTTTATTTATGAGCTATTTTAATATACTGTTTAATATATTAATAATATTATTATTTTTGTGTCTCCTCATCTTATTTAAGATTAATATTAAGTGCTTTGTGGAGAAATCAAACTGTTTTATTTATGAGCTATTTTAATATACTGTTTAATATATTAATAATATTAATATTTTTGTGTCTCCTCATCTTATTTAAGATTGATATTAAGTGCTTTGTGGAGAAATCAAACTGTTTTATTCATGATATATTTAATTTGCTGTCTAATAAATTAATAATAATAATATTTTTGTAAGGTACTAGGGTCAACATTGTTATTTATTAGTGCTTGACACGTGCAAACAGAACAAATACTTGCAAATAAAAATAAAAATTATCGTGATTAGTTTGATTTGAGTATTTGCAGTGCATGAGTTAACAAATAGTTGAAAGTTTGTTTGTGGTTGACACAAGGCTGCAGGGGCCAGCCGCCATCTTGTCTGTGACGTCAAATGACGCCTCTCGCTGAGGTCTGATGGTATTGATCAATGTGACCTCGGGGTCAAGAAATTGAGGCCACTTTAAACTTTATTCCATGTGTTTACATAAAATTGTTTAGGAAAGATACGGAAGTATATATAATAATAGAAACATTTTAATTTTTATAGAAATTTATATATTTTATGTGCTTTTCTATGCGGAAAATTAAAGGCTGAATTGAAAAAGTACATTGCACGATTATTTATTTTATTAGGTAAATTCCAACATACATAAGAAAAAATGGGCTCATTGTAAACCAGATTTCCTTATTTTATCAGTAAAGTTAAAGTTTATGTAAATCTCTTGGACAAAAATCCTAAAACCATGGATATTTGTGTAATTTAACTTTGGTTTGTTTGTATATTTTTACATTATTTTCTATGGAATGCTAATGATTTGTATGATCGTGTAATTCTTCCTATTAATGTGTCATTGGATAAAAAAAATTATTCTTTATTTTTATTCTATTTATTTGTTTTACGTTTAATTTTAATTTTATTTTTTTTTATTCTTGGCCTTGTAATGTCTATAGTTATGTTTTTCTTTTGTTATTCTAAACATATTTACAAAAAGATTTGAGTTTTATCTTTAATTCATGTCCCAAATTTGATGTGTTATTCAAACCTTTATCTATTTTGGACTGATCAATTGACAATTCAATTCCACGTTAACTGACCATATTATTTACTATTTGCATAGGAAAGTGTTAAGATTTAAAGTCTATATGTTATATGAAGTTGTCATCTTTGCATTTTATAACAACTTGTAATTAAAAAATTAAATGCCCAGAGTTCTGAGGTCGGAAGCCAACAATATCAGACATCCGAGTTGTGTCGAAAGCAGAATTTATTATAAAAGACATGGAGGCATTGCTTTTTCTCACGTGACCGTCCGCCAGCATTTTATAAGCCCCAAACAATTGACAACAGAAATGTAAACGGGCCTAATATGACGTGCGTTAGGCCACATAAAATCCAATAAAAACTCATAATCCAAACTCTAATTAGCATGTTAAAAGCCTTTCCTTTTGTTGTCAGAAGCTATTGACAAGCTGTTGACGTTTATTGACAATAGCAAAATGTTATTGACATTCTCCAACGTACAACAAAAACTGGGAGGAGTGTTTGCAAATCTATACTGAGTGCTTCCTGCCCCTTACTGTTCCTTTGGGGGAAATTTTAATGGGTTTTCACTTTTGCTGCACAGACAGTATCGCCACGTCTGCTTAAACTCGTCAGGACAACACCTTCTGAATCATAAACATCTTACAGGCATCTTTTTTACAGCCATCATTTATATTTAATATGACCTCTGACGTTTCAGTGATGTATCACAGATGAGCAAACAACGTGTTCCAGATGTCTTAGATCAAATACATGTCTGTGTGCTATCATGGGCATGAGAAAGATTTGGAACAGGGTTACAACAGAACCAAATGTTTAGCAAATGGGTGTGTTGCTAAGCAACACTGTAGTGGCCCATTAACATTAACTAATTAAGTAAAGTCTGGGCAAACTGTGTACCTAATCCTCCCTTCAGATCTCCAGGGGAAATTCTTCCTTATTCTTAAAATTAGACTTTTTAATAATTACATTAAACTGGGAAATGAATGCACAGCAAAGGAAAATGTTGTGTTTTACAGGTTAATTCTTAAACAAAACATAAACACAAATAAGCAGTTCTGTGATGTAGAATTTATGGCAAATAGAAGAAAGATCTTGATGACTATTGAACGACTCTAAATGGTTACTAACTGACTTATGAATAACACCAGAAGTCAAGTTTTGGAACATTTACTTTATCTTGTATTTATTTCCTCATTTTAGAATTATAATAAACTCACAAATCATCTTATATTTAATCCGATTTAGCCATGATCATCAAATTTGACTAGAAATGTTATCTTGTCATTTTTACAGCTTCTTAAGTTCTCTTCATAATATGCTTCATAAAGCGATCTATTCTGCACTCTTATTGGCTGTTCTTTTTTCAATATTTAATCAAAGTCATGCATTTCAAAGAAAACAAAAAAAAGTTGTATTTATATATATAAATATATTTTTATCCATTAATTTCAGACATTTAGGCATACATCTTAAGTTCAACTTTTTTTACATTTAACTTGTCCATGACTGGTAGTAAACGAATAAGGACTTCCAAGATGCATAGGAAGGCCAACATTTAGGAATAGGTGATGAGAGAAATGAGCAAACAGTCTGTAAACATGTTCAGGTTGTGTCTTGCCCTGCTAAGGGCTCAATTATTTAGAAATCGACCTTTGATTAATTCAAGGTTCTTGTGCTTGACTGTACTTATGCTGATTGTGGGAGCGTTTAAAGAGAACCCAATGACAAGGGCAATTGATTTCAAAGTATGGCTGGATCTGCAATGTCAAACATAGATTTGATAGCACAGGTACACCTTTGTGATTATGTCAGTCAGGGTCTAGTGGTCTTGTAAGCAGAAAGTTGCGAGACTAAATCCCATTGCCAGCAGACAATGATTGAATTGTCCTTAAGCAATGCACCTAACCCGCTTGCTCTGCAGTAATAATTGGCAACTCCATAATGCTTCTCTAATACTTCTCTAACATCTTCTAGAGTTGAATTCTGCTAATTTATTCGATTTCTATTTCATTCGTTTGTTAAATGTCTAGAAAAATTGATAGATCAGAGTTTGTAAACGTGTTGAATCGCAATATTTATTAACATCATCAATCTGAATTTAAAGGTCCTTTTTTTTAATTAAAAATCATATACCACCACCAGCATTAAATATACAAAATCCTAATCAACACTTAAAAAAATCAGTATTCCAATAACATGCAAATGATCAGATGTTAACACTAAAAGACAGATTGTGGGATTCACTACTGCCATGTGCTTATTAATAATATTAAAATATTACAAGGGTGCCAGTGTTACAGAGGCAGTACTGAACATTCTGTTCTAAAAACATGCATTTCAATCACAAAGCAAATTGTTCATAACTAAAGCTTTACAGCAGTGTCATCTAGTGGTGAAAATAAGATGAAAGTTCTATCATGTTTTACACTCTGCTTGTACCTGTATAAATGTATTTGTCCTGATGAACACAAAAAGATATTTGGATAAATGCTTGTAACAGTAACAGTTCTTAGACCACAATGGTTGGAACAATTACTAATAACAGTAAAAGGTACAACAGAACTCTTTGTTGTTCTTCAAAATATCTCTTTTTGTTCTCAAAAATAATTGAAAAAAGTTTTTCTGCTTTGGTAGGCAATGTGGTGTGAGAACTATTTGGTTATAAGCATTCTTCCTTTTGTTCTATGAGTTCACCAGAACAAAGAAATGTGAGAAAATGGTGACAGAATTTACGGGTGAACTATTCCTTTATATTATTCCACTATTCCATTTCTTTACTATTCCTAAGTAATTATACAGTTTTGTAATTGCACTCTATAGAAATCTGTGAAAAAATTATTATAAAGGAATATATATATATATACACATATATCCTATATATATATAGGAATATGAAGGAATTTTATGTATAACATATTTACAGTTGTTTAACCTGTGTTTTACACCTTTAAGACATCAAATTATATGTACAACATTAACAGATATGTCTATAAAATAAACAGATTATGTACTGGTAATACTGCCACTTTATGTATTTTTTACAGATTTTTATTATTGTGTGTTGTTCTGATGAAAATATCAAACCCAGCATGTCTGACTCATACGATACAGAGATTTGTACACCGTTCTCTTTTAAATGAAGCCTTGTAAAATCTTTTATTTATTTTATAGCAAAATTGAATGAGCTGTTGGTACTTAATTAAAACTAGTTTAAATCAATGCTGTTACAACTTGCAATACGTAGAAATGTCCATAGGGTGGTGACTGCAAAACCTCAAATAAAACATGACATCAGCATGTGTTGACATGCCTGATATAAACAAATTTCATGCCAATATTAAAAAAATAAGATTTCTATAAAAGCATACACAAATTTATAACACAAAAGATGTGTGCACCTGGGCCAGGGAAGAATGCAATTAAGGGGTTTAAATTCCTATATATTTACATTAAAACAACCTATGTTATTACGAACATTCTTGCTCGGATTATGAACTTAATCATATAAATTAAAACAAATTATTGCGTTTACATGGGTAAAGTTGAATTGCAATGTTGCCAAAATCTCTGAATGTCAATGTCGTAATTGTCTAAATCAGCAGAAGCCAAGAAATTACTACTACTAGAAAAGAAGAAAGTGAAAAGGAGAACTGTAAAAAAAAAACAAAAAAAAATCACATTGCTTTTTCCACAGGCTTATGTATATTGAGGCTTGATTGACAGGTGATGCCGGACCTTAAGGAGAAATCTGTCATCTGAATGAGCTGCTGAGAGAGGGGAAGGTTGATTCACACAGACATGAAGGCACTCATGCTAATCCAGTGTCCAAACCAGTGCACATGACCTCTGGAAAACGTTTCATCTGATGATTATTATAAAACCTAGAGAGATCTGATTGATTCTTATACCAAAAAAGTGTTCCATATAGGTTTAACATCCTTGATGCGAGAGAAAAGCTTTAAATTCACACGCGGCCACTGTACAACTTCTTAATGTCTTGTCTTCATATAAAACCAGGAGTACTTCTTTATCTCTGTTATGTAATGAATGCTGTATAAAATCAATACAGTGATCCGAGGAACTTGTAGGCTAATGTAACATCAATAACCCTTTTGTTTTCCAGACTGAATGTAGGAACTTCAGACAGTATTGAACTGCTTTTGATAAGAAGGCCTGCAGAGAATCTTTATTTGAACAACGTTTTATTCGTTTTTTGATTTGATATATACAAACTGAAATATTTATCTAATACTGATTTACATAATATATAATGTACAATATGACCACAAGTATTGCTACCTATATTATGATCTTAGTATAATGAATGTTCTCAAGGGAATTGTATTCCCAAAATAAAATTATGTATTATGTATTAAACCTTACTTAAAACATAAATATTTCATAGAAATTAGAAGATATTTTGAGAACAGTCCCAGTGTTTTTTTTTTGTCAACGCAAGTCAATGCAAGTCAACAAGATTGTTGATTACAGTTATTCCTCAAAATATGACATGAGGGTAAAGATTATGATCTTCCCCCTTTGAGAAATAACAATAGAAGTTGTCATTAACTAAATCCCTTGACAAAATTTAAGGAGCTTGTTAAGAAGCCTAAATGAAATCATCACTCTTCCCTGGCAGCCAGGGGAAAAATCATTATGGAAGAAACGGTTTTGCAATCGATTCATAAAAACCCAATAAATAAATGAATACTAATTCATATATTGAATACTTGTGTATATAAACATGGAAATTACAAGCCAAAAATGTATATGTCTACCAGCAATAATATACACACTTTAACATTCATTTGCTCTTACATTACGTTTGAAGCACCTTAAGGTGCCTGGTCACAGAAATGACTGTGAATAATCCCTCTTAAGAAATATGTACAAAAGACATGAAAAGGATGTGCTATTTGGATATATCGAGTTATGAGCAACCCTTATGTGTGTTTAAGTGTCCTAAACATGGATTAATCTCTCATATATGTATAAAGGACAAGACCCAACTTGAAAAGATGCTGTTTTAATGAAAGCACTGAAGCTAATGACACGACACTGGCTGAATTTCTTTGCCGTGGGTTGATAAGTGAGAAAGGCTCTTGTCACCGTTTCATTGTGGTTGGAATTTTAACATTAACAAAATCCTGAATGCAGTTTTGTATTCTAGATGTTAAGAAGCAGATACTTAGTATTATCAGTACTTCTGGTCTTATGTGTAGTCTTCATTGAACTCGATCAATGAAAAGCTGTAAGCACTAGCATATGAACTTAAGTGACTTTATATCAGATAATAAGGTCAAGGCAAATCACAATCGATACACTTATACACACGCACACACACTTAAAGTCATATAGGAGGGGTGAAATCATTGATGCAGTTTTAGTTCTCATGTTAATTGTTTAAAAAATAATCAAAGATTGTGTTTAATTTATATTAATAATAAAAGCGGTATAAGCAAGTTGTTAAAGCTTATTCTATATTAAAATGACAGTTCATCAAAAATTTTATTCTGTCATGATTTACTCATTATCTGGTTGCTTAGTTGAACATAGATAAAGATATTTGGAAGAATGCATGTAATATTTTTCGGTGAACTTTCCCTTTAACTGGTTAAATAAACCAAATATATTGAATGGATTTTTCTCTATTTGTGTATGTTGAACGGGTCGTGTAACTTTGTTACATTTACATTTAGCCAAGTAACAGTACTTTCACGGGCAACCCAAAAATATACTAGCTAGAAAATTTCAACGTGTTTCAACTTATAATATAATTTAAAAAATCTATCTTACAGAAATTCTTAACTAAATTATAAGGTTTATTTAATAAGGTTTTATACTTTATAAGGAGTTATGAGGGGAGGGGCTTCAGAATTACTTTTTCTAAAAAATCTTGAATATTGGTGTATTCCAAGGATACCATTTTAAATACCCTTTGGTTTTCAATTGTCAGCTGTCCAGTTTTCTTTGCTGTTCAATTGAAAAACAATGTTCTAGTGATTTGAAGTAGCCGATGCATACAGAATAAATTAAAATGTGCTCAGTGATTTCCAAAATTAAGAAATGTACTGCAAAAAGAAAGCAGTACAGATGGCATCAAATCAGAATATCATGATTTTGATTCTGATCCAATGGTTTCAATTTTATCACATGTCTTCCATAGTAAATCTTGTCATGTTAAATTTGTGTTTTTCAGCCGTGACAGAATTTAAGAAATGCCGAGACAGCCAGCACCAGCATCTATGCTGTCAGTTTGGAGTTCACCAGCTCGCTGCTTGCGGCCCTGCGTGATCCGAGCAGACATTCAGAGATGGGCAGAGAAGCATGTGGGTCCTGTCAGCCTGATGTTCTTTTAAGCGCACACATAGACTCATTCACCACTTCAGCATGAACTTTATATATTAAAAGCCTATGTACGATTGTGGGGGGGCTTGTGCACTCTCTGACAAAGATACTCTTGAAAATGATCTGCTAGCCCTTATTACATTTTATGCTCATTATGTAACTGGCTTTCTTTGGTGTCTATACGTATGCACTTATGTACAGTATGCATTGTGGGTCACTTGGAAAAAAGTGCCTCCGAAATGTGTGAACGAGATGTAAATCTGTTCTCAGTTAAGCTCCCTTGGGCATCTACTGACATGTAGTGTTTTGAGTTCATACTTCCGCCTCACTAGACAAGGATCGAGCGAAAAGGTTAAGGGTTATGTCATCCGAATGCCTTAAACATAAAGGCATGTGTGAATGTATATACCTGTGGATGACTTGTAAGAACTTCATAGCTCTAACACCTTACAGTAGATCAATACATCCAACAAACATTACATTAGTATTTCGATAACTCTGTAGAAAATGCTTTAACATAGTCAGTGAAAAAAATCCAGCCATGCAAAGGGATTTGGTTTATTTTAAGGAGCAATCATGTAGTTTGATCTGTAAAAGCCTATGCAATGCGCCCACACACGCTGGCCTAATGCGGTTAGTCACCTTTTAGCAGAATTTTTTCGCCTTCTATCTGCAATCCATTACTAATGCAGAATGCAGGTATTGTTTCCTTGCGAAGACAACACAAATAGATCTCAAATCGACAATCCTCTGTTTGGAAGCCTCATGTTTTATCCATTAGGCCACTGGGCTAACACCTCCTTGGCCGGCAGCCCGGTGCTAAATCTCTCCGGCTGAGAAACTATGCAAGTGTGGGTTACATGCATGTCTCTGGTGTAAATAATGAGGTTGAATGAGATACAAAGTAGGATGGCTTAGAGAGGGGCAGCACAGCTGGAGTGACACATAAAGCTTTTAACAGCGGAACTAGGCTGAAAATAAAAAAGTCATTGGCGGATTTGGTTACAGGATGGCAGACAAATGTATCTTTTGCAATGATGCATCTTTTGATTCATCTTTTCCAAAGTGCAAGTTATCGTTGTATAACCTTTTAGGTAGGAGAAAATATTTAATTGTCAAATATGAATCTAAACAAAGCGATTGCGGTTAGGGATGAGCTTGAGAGGTTTTTCTGACGAATTTTATTGATGATTGCTCTTTATAGTTATATGGGAATTTACTGCACAGTTGCGAGGAATGTTGTATACAAATTTAGTGCTTAAATTTTATTTTGTTTTAACTTTATTTAGAATATAACAATTTCAAATTGGCATGCCGCTTAACATGTACTAGATGAGACCTTTATTGAGGAGTACATTAGAGAGTTCCTACAGTACACTTCCAACAAACCCTTTGAGAAGTTTTGATGGATAACGCCGGATTGTGAGAGGGGCACTGAGACCTCTTTTATCCGTGAAGTTATACGAAATTTAAAGTATGTGCCTGAACTCAATGCAGTGATGAATGAATTCATTTTAGATGGACAAAATATTGGAACCCATACTATTGGTTAAAATTCACTTTCTCACTCCATTACGTCATAATCATAAAGAATTATCATACATTTTAAATAAAATAAATCAACCTAATTATGGTAAATTACAAATTTTTTTGGCTAAATATAATAGATATAACAATATATCCAAACTTTTTTTTTTAAGTAGCCACCCTAAAACTGTCAACAAATCCCTTCTGCTTTTTACGATGTACACCCTCCGGATAGTGTAAAAATGATAATACCCTATCTGTGCTTTCGTCCTTATTATATATATATATATATATATATATATATATATATATATATATATATTCCTTCATTATACAGTCATCCATTTTTTTTCTCAGATGTGTTTTGTCCTAAAATAAACTATCAGAAGTAGATACAAAATCAAACATGTAAGCGTACACCAATGTAAGAGCTCCAAACATTTTTAAGATCCTGACCCACATTTCCCTGAACTTTTGAATTATTTTATTTAAATATATAGATTTAAGAAAGCAGAATTAACTATGAACACAAACGCAGTCAAAACATACCTGTCATAACCTAAATCTATTTAATTGGACTTAAGTACTCCTGTATTTCACCTGGGCCTTAAAGCAGGCCCCTTGGAGGCTTCCATTTCGTCGTCTAACTTTATTTGCTGCACTCTCTGGCCATTGGACTGCGCGATTACTGCAGTCTGCATATCTAGTTAGGACTTTTTCGATTATCCAGTGCTAAAAGCAGTGGATTTGATTTCCAACTCTTTTTATTAGGTTTACCTAACGAGGACGGTTAGACCACAGAGCAGATACACTCTCCTGGATCTCCAGTAAATAATATTACATCGGTCTGCTCAGGAAGCCAGGGAAAGTCAAAATGCTATTCACACTGCTCTGCTGTCAAAATAACGTGGGCACGAAGCCTGATGATCCATTCTTCATCCGATACAGTGACCTAATTTATGGTATGGGGAATAGGTCAACAAAGTAAACAGGTTACGCAAACAATAAACATCCGATACAAACAATCCTTCAGTGTCAACGCGAAACAAGACGTGTCTGAATTGTGAAGCTTGTGGATTTCGAAAACTTTGCCAGCTACTGATATCAACAAGACTATTATTGTTTTAAACTCACTAAATAAACAAATAAAATAGTCCATGTTTTTTTATGGATGAAAACTAGTTGTTCTAAACATTTTTGGTTTGATTTCAAGTAGAAAAATTTTTTCATCCGTTTTTCACCTTTGAGTCGAATTGAATATGTATCCATTTTGTTGTGATGTACACAAAGAAAGATATTTGGAGAAATGCTTATAACAGTTACAATTCATGGACCCCATTGACTACCACTTTTTAAAGCACTTTTTGCTGTCCCAACATTTTTCTATATATAATTTTGAGTTCAACAGCACAAAAACCTACACTTATTGTTTCCTACATTGTTCGTCAACAGGGTCCACAAACTGTAACTATTAACAGCATTTCTCCAAATATCTTTCTCTGTGTTCATCAGAACAAATGCACACACATTTGCACACCCCATTGACTACCATAGCAGGAAAACAAAGAGCCCTTTTTGCTGTCCCGACATTTTTCAAAATATCTATTTTTATGTTTAACAGAACAAAAACCTACACTTATTGTTTCCTACGCTGGTCGTCAACAGGGTCCACAAACTGTAACTATTAACAGCATTTCTCCAAATATCTTTCTCTGTGTTCATCAGAACAAATGCACACACATTTGACACAACTCAAAGGTGAACTTAAAGAAAACCATTTCAATGTTTGCATCTATTTTGACACAAGCTATACTTTAAAACACACATGACATTCTTAAATCAATTTGAAATCATAAAAATATGCCCTGCTGCCCACAGCTTAACCATAAGCCATAGTTACCTTGACAAATAGAGCAATATCTTTTGAGAACTACACTTGGAGAGGTCCATGTGAATGATGTCAGGGGTGAGTGATGGGGTCGTGAGCATCTCATTCAATCACATCTCTCTCTCTAGCTCAGGTGGGGGGACTTGATGCTTAATCCTCAAGGTTTTACTCCAACCAGCAGGGAAATCAAGCACAGCAGAATGCTGCTGTCCCCAGCACAGCCACGATCTTAACCCAAAACACACAACAACTTTACGTTCAAGTTTCACAGGAGCCGGTGCTTTTCTGCCCACTTCTGCAGTTTGCCAAGTCTCCAGTGCGCCGAAGATGCCCCACCAAGAGCAAGTGCTGGTCCACGGGAGCCTCTGCGCCCCGGCTCCTCCTAACAACTCCGGGTACAACACCAACCCGGTACCGGTCATCATCCAGACAGAATCCCGGGACAAATGGACCAAAAAAATGGACTTTCTTTTATCGGTCATCGGGTTTGCTGTTGATCTTGGAAACGTCTGGAGATTTCCTTATATTTGTTACCAAAACGGGGGTGGTGAGTTCCTTTGAATACTCAATATTTGTTTAAAATTATTTGTCATTTTTTATTGATTTATTTTGTTTGTTTTGGATAATGCATTTTTTATTTGAGAGCTGTCCATGGTGCTGAAAACATGAATTGAAATGCACCAAGAACTTTTTTTGTACTTGATGTGGATGTTGTAATTTAATTTATTTAATATTTAATACACTGTAAATAATGATTAAACTACACAAACATTAAAGAAAGAAAAACTGCTGGAATCTGGATAATTTTTTAATATATATTTTGTGTAGGCATTCAATGTTTTTGGGATACTTTTCTAATATATAATGCAATTTAATATGCAAAATAAAATGATATTTTGTCATTTGTATGTCATTTTAATTCACATCTTGAAGCCAACTGAGTCTTCAAGCATGCAAATGGAAAACTACGCACTTGAATTTTCCCATTCTAGAATCAAATCACATTTTGTGAGACCAGAGATGTAAAGCACATTTAAGCTACGTTTAAGTTACTCTTTATTAGGTTTTTTGTTTGGTGATTTTTTAACTCCGCAAAATCGATGTTAACCCCTTTTGGTGTATACATAAATTGACTTTCACATTTCATGCTCTCCATCCTTCAGGGGCTTTTCTTATTCCCTACGTTTTGATGGCTATATTTGGTGGAGTGCCACTTTTCTACATGGAATTAGCTCTAGGACAGTTTCACAGAACAGGTGCCATATCCATATGGAAACACATTTGCCCTATATTTAAAGGTAAGCTTTTAAGTTAAGACTAAACCGTTTCCACCAACGCATAGTAAAACCAATAGAAAGAATAGAAGGAAGATGTGTCTTTTCCTTAAACACTGACATGATGTCTTCCTTAGGTATTGGTTTCGCCATCTGCATCATTGCTCTGTATGTGTCCTTCTACTATAACACCATCATCGCCTGGGCTCTGTTCTACTTTTACTCCTCCTTCAGTAGTACTCTGCCCTGGACCAACTGTGATAATGAATGGAACACAGAAAACTGCACTAACTACTTTGGAAAAGATAATGTGACCTGGACGAACTACTCACGCTCACCCGCCGAGGAGTTTTACACGTAAGTGCATGTAAGTGGCTGCACTGCTGGGGAAAATATAACAGAGAGACAGATCAAAAAGACAGGATTGGAATAAGAAATGAGGTGTGGATTTAAGGGGGATAAGCTTAAAAGGAGGAGAATCTTCCAATAATTTTCTGTGACTTGTTGCATCGGAAAAATGTCTGTAAAAGTGTCTGTTTAACCTAAGAGTTAGTTGACAGTTTTTAAGCATTTCTTTCTACTAACGAATATCTTAGATTCTTGAAACATCATATACAGTCAGGTCATGGCGAATGCTGTGTACTGAGGTTAATATTTACTGACTCCACAGTTGAACATCCCTCTTAAAACAGGAGGAATGTCTTGGCGGTCCATGAATCGTCTGGCCTTGAGGATGTGGGATACATTCGTTGGCAGCTCATGTTGTGCCTCTTCCTTATCTTCACCATCGTCTACTTTAGCCTGTGGAAGGGAGTCAAGACATCAGGAAAGGTCAGGGCTCTTATAACTAATCAAACTATGTTTTATTATTTATTGATCTGAGAAAAAGTTGCGTAGCTGCAGAGTCTTTCTTGTCTGTCTCAGGTGGTATGGGTGACTGCCACCCTGCCTTACGTCGTGCTGTTGATCCTAATGGTCCGTGGTGCAACTTTGCCAGGAGCGTGGCAGGGAGTGGTGTTCTATCTTAATCCCAAATGGGAAAAACTAAAGGAAACCAGTGTAAGTGCTTCCCTTCAGTATTTTCTTCCCATCTGCCTTGGTTCATTCAAACAGTAGATTCATTGCTAAATTAGATTGTCTTGTTTCTTGACATCCTTGCTTATCTTATTACCCTTTTAAATGTATTTATGTGCTGTCATAATTCTGTATTGGCAAAAGGTGTGCTCGTTTTATTTCATGCGGTAATAAAAAGCACTTGAGGCATATGGACACGTAGCACACGTATCAATGGCGCAGGAACTCACTTGACCTCCCTAGTATGGACATATCATAATGGGCAGAAGTTGTGATTCATGGTATAGTTTCTACATAGCAAAACATTCAACGAAAGCAGAATTTAGCATATTCTTTGCTTATAACATTGCACTCAGCTATCTGAGATGCAGCGACAGCATGATGAGAAGCAAAAATAAAGCACTAGGGGCTAATGAGATGCGTAATTGATTTAGAATTTTTTCCATCATAAAAGGCCCTTGTACTCATTGACACGCTCACAAACACACACACATAAACACGCGTTTCTAATGTTGCATGAATCTTCAGATCTGAGCAAGCACCGCCTCTTCAATATTCCCAGTATTCTGTGATGTCATTGTCTTTGCCATTTCCCAATATAACCCAACCCAAACTGCCAGTCTTAATGTGATTTTCTCCTCATTTTAAGCTGTTCATGTTTATAGACACATCATTTTATAGTGTGAATTTTTGGATTTTGTTGTGCCTCTAGGTTTGGGTAGATGCAGCCGCTCAGATCTTCTTCTCTCTTGGTCCTGGGTTCGGTGTGCTGCTTGCACTTTCAAGCTACAACCCCTTCAACAATAATTGCTACAGGTAATGATTAAACCTGAAAACAGAAAATTATGAATTTTTCATGAATCTATTTTTAAAGAAATGGTTCACACAAAAATTTACATTTCGTCATCATTTGCCTTCTTTTGTCCAACAATGGAAGTCAATAGTGACCCAAATAACATTTATTTTCATATTTGTTGTGTTCAGCACAACAAAGAAATGTACATAGGTTTAATATAAAGAAAAATCTCAATACTATATGACTAAACACTGAATAAACAACAAACAGCAACACTGTGGTGGTTAACAGTAACAAAACTGAGCTGTCAAGCTTGGCCATAACCATTCTCACAGTATGATCCTATATATAGCATAGTCATTTATTTACATTTGACTCTGTATCTATTAAATGAGGGGAAATGCTGTCAAAATCAACTGCGCTCTGATGAGATGCAAACAAAACCAACTTTATGCTTCACACAATAACATTACATCTGTAATTTATGTACCAATAATTCAATCATGTCCATTAAAGTGATAGCACACCCAAAAATGTTAAATTATTTCATCATAAACTCACTCAAAGAGTTTCTTTCTGCCACACACACACAAATAAGATATTTTGAAGAACTTTGGCAATTTGCAGATGTTCATATGCATTAATCTTTAATATTAATGATTCAATTTATTATGTATAATAATCATTGCTTTATATCAATCTGTTAAGAAGTAACTAGTTACTAGCTACTTCAGTAGTTTTTCCATCTGATACTTTTTTACTTCTTGCTTACTTTCTTACTCGAGTAACTATTAAGATTGTTTCTTGTATTCTTACTTGAGTTCACGTTTCAATAAGTACTTGTACTTTTCCTTAAGTTCAGATATTGGGTACTCTATCCACTTCTGGCCACCGCTGTTTGATTACCAAGTTTTTCAAAATTAATATATTGTTTCATTTCTTTAGCGTATTTAACTGAAAATAATTCATGCTATTATACAACCACTTAGTCAACCTTAGCAACCACATAGCAACTCCCTGACAACCATCAGCATCCTGTCATCACAGCAACTTGCATGTCTATGTTAATGTCCATAACCGCTTTATTTTATTTATCTTTCATACAGAGATGCCATCGTAACCAGTCTGGTAAACTGCCTGACAAGCTTTTTGTCTGGATTTGTTATTTTTACTGTTCTGGGATACATGGCTGAACAGAGAAATATAAAAATTGAAGATGTAGCCAGGGATAAAGGTGGGCCTTCAGAATCGTATTGTTTCAATAAAAGAAAACGAATGAGTTTGTTTATTCATTGGTGAACTGCCTTTATTTGTAGGACCAAGTCTGCTCTTCATCACATATCCTGAGGCCATTGCAAACATGGTTGGCTCGACTTTCTTTGCGATCATCTTCTTCGCGATGATGATTACTTTAGGACTGGACAGCACTGTATGTAAACACGTTCAATGCATTTATTTGCCCTTTTGGAACTTTTATAAAAACTAATTTGTCCATAGAATAAAACATTTTAATCAACTGCACAATATAAAGTATAAAAAGATACCAAAACTACAAAGAATCACAGAATTTTGGTCAAACTCCATTTGAGTGCTTTTTTGTCATGCTTCAGTTTGGTGGGCTTGAAGCCATCATAACAGCTGTGATGGATGAGTATCCAGATGTCCTGTCCAATCGTCGAGAGCTGTTCGTTCTCGCATTGGTTGTTGTTTGCTTCCTGGGCTCTCTAAGCACCCTTACAAAAGTAAGTTCCAGCGATCTTTAGTATCCGTCCTTACTTTTCGTAAACATCACCAATGGACTTAAACATAAATGGCACTGCTTTCTGATATATGGAGTCACATCTGCAAAAATAAAAATACCCAGATGAATAGCAAATAAGACAAAAGTTAAAAATATTGAATTGACTAAATAAGCATTTGAATACTGCTGTGAAATTATCATTCCATCTAGTTTCCTCTTAAGAACTATTTGGATATTTTGCATATCTTGAAAATAAAATAAAATATAAGAAAATAGAGCGTAATTTAGGTAGTTTTTGCAACTTTGACTTCTGTGATTTATTTCAATATATATTAAACAAATTAGATCAGCATATTAGAGTTTCCTGAAATGCCTAAGATGCTTTCTTATCATACCAGAAGAAATAATCTATAGTAGAGATTATTCCCAGAGGATACATGCCACACCTATAGTATTTTTTTAATCTGAGATATATGTCTTAAAAAAACATTGTGTTAGTGTTTTAAAACAACTACAAAACAAAGAAACAATTTAATTAACAAGCGAATCAATGCGGTTATTAAAATTCTTTATTTTAGTGAAATTGGGAATTTAATGGTCTAAAGTATTATTTTTTTATTTATTAAGTCTTATCCCAATTTAAAGACTGTCCTGGACAGGAAAGGATCCTGTCACAAATTCTCAACAACAAAAATGTTTGAACGAAAAACAAAACAAAACACATTTTCAACACTTTAACACATGTTTAGTTGCAAGATCAGATATCAAAAATAATTTCACAACAATGAGAAATTATCTTATTTTTACAAATTGATGTCCATTAATTAACATTAATTCCCAGGGAAACTCCCTACTTGACAAGTAATGCCCCATAACATGATATCCATGCTAAAGTTACAGTAAAACTCTTAAGACAGAACCAACTGTAAATAAACACACTGGAGTTCAGGTGAACAAGACTAAACATGAGACTTAAACTAAGCATCTATAGATATAACAATAATTGTGTATATTTACTTTTTTTCCAGGGAGGCGCATATGTGGTGAAGTTACTAGAAGAATTTGGAGTTGGGTTTTCAATTATAGCTATTGTCTTTTTGGAGGCCACTGCGGTATCCTGGTTTTATGGTAAGATTTGTTTTCCATTATGGTTTTTATTAAAATATTTCATTATGATGTCCTTAATACTGTATACTGTTGTATAAATCACTACCAAACATAATATAACTATACAGGAAGACAATGTATACATAGTAAAAACATTTCCCCCATTTTTCACAGGAATTAACAGATTCAGCAATGATATCAAATCAATGTTGGGCTTTACACCAGGACTGTTCTGGAGATTGTGTTGGGTTGCTATCAGTCCAGCATTTCTAGCTGTAAGTCTGAACAAACATCTGCCTTAATATTCAAGATATGTAAAGGTTTGCGTGTGGCTAGAGTTTTGCCTGCTCGTAAAATATTCCGCAGCCTCTTCATCTCTCAACTCTTATTACCTTTATAATCCCATTCTCCCACCTCTCTGACTGTCAGTTTTCCCAGGCTGGAAATGTCAGACCCTGTGCACTCTTATAGTTTAATATTCCAATAAAACCTGTGCATACATCAAAGCTAACCTCAACAGGCTTGTGGTGGAATGAACAATTGACATTTCCAATGTTTTTCTATTCTAAAATGTACTGTTCTTTTCTTATTCCTTGATAAACGGTTTCCTCTCTCGTCTCCAGAGAGTGTGCGATTATTTGAATTGCTGGAGAGAAGATATTTGTCACAGCTTTTCCAACAATACACTTTTCTTGTCTCTACAGTACTGTGTAGGGTCTGCAAGTTAGAAATGACTTTTGATATATTTAATAATCTTATCATAGCCTCAAACATATCAAGTAATATGAACTCACGGTGCTGGAATGAAGGAGTCTACGATTTCCCAGTACAGCTGGGGGGTATTTGACTGTTTTACATTACATGTCCTCAGTCAAAATGAAACATCTCAGTTTACATATTTATTGTAAGTTAAGAAAAAAGGAAACAATTCAAAGAAAAGGAAACCATTATACAAAAAAATTATCATCAAGATCTATCCTCCAGTGTTAAAAGCAACCAAATAGATAAAAACTGATTTATTTATTGTTATGCTTCAAGACACTGAATCCGTTTTTTCTGTGCTTGTTTCTTCAGTACATTATTGTCAGCTCACTGTTGAACCCTCAGCCCCTCTCACTGTTCGATTACGAGTTCCCAGACTGGAGTATGACGGTAGGTTACATCATTGGAACCTCATCCTTTATGTGGATCCCCATATACATGGTGTACAAGCTTGTCTGGACCCCAGGCTCTCTTAAACAGGTACGATCGCTTATATGATCCATTTAAACAATTAATATTCAATGAACAACTTGTCTGGTCGTGTTGCTCTAAAACTGCAAAATGGTTTTAGTAACTCACATATTGTTGGGGATCCCATTTCAGCGGCTTGCTGTTTGTCTGCGACCGGAGAGAACCTTACCAGACATCCATCCTGACAGCATGGGTCTAAGTCCGGTTCCTTAGTCCCTCTTCGAGCCACCGAGACCAAAACGACTAACCACAGTTTAGAAACAACACAGATCTTCAGTTACATATGTTTTAAAGAGAAGTAGGAATTGGTACAGGGCAACTTTTGCATCAGGGATTCACAAACTGAAAATGATGTTCCAAGTTATCAATTTGTAAGGAATATAACCATTGATTAAATTTAATCTCAATAATTAAAAATGTATGTTTATTGTAAATTATGATTTATTATGCTGTGCAATTTACTGCAACTAAATCTGTTGATGTTCTTTTTGAAATATGAGGTTTAAGGTGTACTGTATAACCGTTCCGTGGTATTTTTTGTTGTAAGTCACATATATAACATATACATATATATATACATATTTCCCACTAAGCATTTCTAAGAAACATGCAAGAGATATCTGCAAGATTACCTCATTAGGAGAAATTCAACCAATGAGAATCGAGAACAATCTGTTCTCAGTCATTTTTTAGAATTAGCTGTTGTAAAGGTTTAAACATTATAGTGTGTTCTGACTTAAAGGGATGTTTAATTGTGTCATTAAGTACTCACTCTCTAGTGGTTCCAAACCTTTATACATTTCTTTGTTTGGTTAAACACAGGAAAGACATTCAGACAAATGCTTGTAACCAAACACTTGTTGGAGCCAATTGACCTATGGGTGGACTATCTCTTTAATTCTGCCTAATTAATGTAGCTACTTTATGTTAAAACTTTGTAACATCCGTATTGATATTCTGCCTCACCGTGTTGACAAGTAAAGAAGGAAATATCTTCCGTTCGTGCTTTGGAACAAATGACTGTTTTTCATTCTCCGACAGAACTTGAGACCAAATTCTAGCTGTGTTATGTGTAAGTGCTAAATCTTCCCACGATTTCTCCAAATAAAGAACTGGGAGCATTATGGAACAGTGGAAGTGAATTTTAACTAACCGTGAATGTCAAATTTGGATAGTTGAAGTTTTGATGTCCATATACCCTGTCTGTAGGTTGTGGTGAAGAGTTTTGCTTGTATGTTTGTGTGAAAATGAATAAAGCTGTACAGTATAAATCTCTATCTCTCTATCTATCTCTTTCTATCTCTCTCTCTATCTATCTCTTTCTATCTCTCTATCTATGGTTCTCTAAATGTGAGCAGCCCTGCACTGTTGCGTTTTAATTAACATGTTGATTTGCATTGAGCTGCAGCGTCCAGCATCTGCAAACACACATGGGTAAGAGAACAGCATTGTGTCAAGTATTTAAATGAGATGTTTTATTAAAGACTTCATCTTCAATCGCCGCCAATCGCAGCTCTGGGAAACGGCCTCCGTTGTGCCAGTTTCAGGTATGGGGTGAGAGAATAGAGAAAAGATAATGCTATTCCACATTCAACCTCTTATAGCGGAGGACACAGAATGGATCAAAGGCTTGGGTCCAGGGGACTGGAGTAGAGGTGAACCTCAGATTCAACTACAGAGGATCCTAACAAAAGGGCTGCAGGCTCTGTGCTTCTCAGTTAATTACTAAAATGAAAGACTAAGAATTCCAGGTTGCACGGATGGGCTTGCAAGTAAAGAACAGTGTAATGATCTATAGTACAACAGAGCGTTTAGAAATATTTTAGGCATTACATGACATTGATTTTTGAGAGAATACACGCCGTGACAGCTTCCCGGTATTCACAGTTCTCAGCAATTTACTAAACAGCTTGATGAATTCAAATCGTGGCAAAGTAAATCATCTGGCGTGATGCTTAAATAGTGCGTGTTTTATATCATAATTTGGGTGATTGTGATTTTATGTAACACTTGGACCAATTATCACATTAAGGAAATTATGCGGCATCTAAAAACATATCATTCAAGGCCTCTTAAAGGACACAACAGGTGCACATATCATTGCGGGGACTTTTTTCAAAAAGAATATTCACATCCAAAATGAAGGTCTGTGTTAACAATGTATGTCTGTGGACCGGGCATATTCATTTTGTATTAAAAATACATCCACATACATGCATATATTTAAGAAAAATCTATAATGTTAAAAATGTTTATGTACACCTTAATAATTTAAATTGAAACAATACATTAAATATGTTCTAAACACACAAACCTGTTTTCATAAATTGAAAATCAAAATGCACTGTACATATATATACACTACCTTGCCAAAAGTATTCGCTCACCAATCCAAATAATCAAAACCAGGTATTTCACTCTCCCTCTGAATGCTTCAGCATACCAAGACATTTAGGACAATTCCAACAGTTTGGAGCTGACCCCTTCCTCTTCAGACATGACTGTGAACCAGTACCCAAAGCAAGATCCATAAAGACATGGATGACACAGTCTGGTGTGGTTGAACTGGATTGGCCTGCACAGAGTCCTGACCTCAACCTGATAGAACACCTTTGGGATGAATTAGAATGGAGACCGAGAGCCTGACCTCACTAAGCGCTTCTGGAAGATTGGTCAAAAATTCCCATAAACACACTCCTAAACCTATTAGATAGAAGAGTTGAAGCTGTTATAGCTACAAAGGGTGGGCCGACATCGTATTGAACCCTATGGATTATGAATAGTCACTTAAGTTCACATGCGAGTCAATGCAGGTGAGCGAATACTTTTGGCACTATAGTGTACATCACGTAGGCTCAAACTTTTATTTTGCGTCTGATTATTCCTCTTGCCGGCCGAATCCAAAACCATTCAACTAAATATAACGTTTTCACTTTTTGTGTCCACCACACAACAATCGGACCGAAACAAAACCTTTTATTCACAATGTTGGTCCAATGTAGTGCAACCTAATCTTCACCAACGTCTATCCCATAATAAATTCCTGAACGACACCACAGGTAGTGCAGGGGTTCTCTGTGGGTCCGGACCCGCTTGTGGATCCTACAGTAGCGTGGATTGTGAAAAGTTTAACTTTGTTAAGACTGACATTGACAGCAGCATTGATACTTTACAATTAGATGGTTATCTATTGCTGCTTTAATTGATTAATTCTATTAAGGGAAAATCTCACATTTCAAAAACCACTTTGAAAGAATGAAGGGGTTTTCTCCCCATTCAAAAATGCTCTCACTGTGGATGACACATGTCAAGGTGGGTCCTGGAAAGAAAAGTTTGGGATTTGCTGTGGGATGCTGCTGACCTAACCCGGCGGCGCTAGGACCCCGCGGCACCCAGGCGCTGTTTGCTTTATTCTGCATCCCACGCTGTTCCACGATGTCAACACGGCTCATTTTTCTCGTCACGGCCTGTATAACATTCATCACATTTGGAAATGCACAGCTGGGAGAATCTAAAGCAAACAACAGACCGTATGAAGTCATAATGAGGCAGAATTTAGGTAAGATACATGCAATAGAAGCCTCGGCCTCTCACATCCATAGGTGAACCTGCCATTGTCACATGACGTCATTTTATATTTAAATTAAATCTAGTTTTATTAGTAAACACTCATTGTATATGCTTATATAACCGTACAATGTGTATAAAATAATAAAACTGTATGCTGCATGTTTGAAGGAGAATTTGTTGTATTATCATGTTAAGTTTGCAGTAGTAATAAAGTTTTGTTTGTTTTATTTCCTCTTTTAGTTCTTCTTATAAGTGTTCTTTCCTCTCTGTTGCTGTTTGCGATCGGAATGGCTGTTTGCGTATACAAACCTCTACGACGCCGGTAATCCCTCATGAATATTCACATCCGAGGCTCGCCATTGGACGCCTGCAACGTGACGTCATCATTCATATTCATGACGTCAGACTTTACTGTTGGAGGACTGTTTAAACATTTACAATTAAACAATGTTTTTTAATGAATAAACTTTTTTTATTTTAAGACACTGGAATCGAGGCAATGTGAATTGCTTGGGAAGTTTGCCGCGTATTCAACAAGTTATTAAATTAAGTTAAATGAATTAATTCATAGTTATTTATAGCCTTGTTGTATTTATTTTTGTATTTAACAGTTTGTACATATTTTGATTTAATTTCAAATCTTTTATTTAATTTTGCACATTTATTTATGTCGTCAATAAATAATGGAAAATATGAATTTGAATCGCTGTCCGTTTGTGTATCCTGACCGAAATTACTATTTTTAAATTATTTATTTCTGTCATGAATGATTTGCATTAACACAGAAGATATTTGTAAGAATGCTTGAAACCAAACCGTTCTCGGATCCCATTGACTAAAGGTAAAATGTTAGACTTTCCCCAGTACTTTTTGTTCTTCTACATTCTTCAAAATATCACAAAAAAATGCCACAAGTACCCCCCCCATAATAGCCAATAGGGTCCAAGAACTGTTAAGTTAGAAACATCCCTCCAAATAAACACATCGTCACTTATATTCAATATTCTAAAAAGGAATAAGATCAGGATACAGTTGTGGTGTTATGGAGAGGACATCTGAAGCCGTATTTATTATAATGTATTGATAACCAATACATTAAACTCCTGCTTACAGACTCCAGACATCATGGAAATATCAGTCTATGTATCTTATTTAAGATTACGGGAAAACATTATGGATAAGACATAGAAAGAAGACTTGGTTTTAATAGACCCCTTATGATTCCTTGTAGGGTTTTGTTCATTAAAATGCACAAATAAAAAAAGGGGTCAATCGATAAATTGGGATTTATCTCAGTTTGTGTTTGCATGATATGCAGAATGTCTGTTTTTTTGCATATTAACTTTAAATTTATAAGCATGATCACACACACATAGATGTAATTAAATGATTTTTATTCAAAAGATTGAAACAATATATAATAATTTTTTTTTAATAAATCTTGTTTTTCTTAAATTAATGCATGTACACTTTATTGGCAAAAGTATTCGCTCTCCTGTGTTTACTCGCATATGAGCTTATGTGACATTCTATTCCTAGTTTATAGGGTTCAAAATGAGGTCAGCTCCAACAGCTTCAACTCTTCTGGGAAGACCGTCCACAAGGTTTAGAAGTGTGTTTATGGGAACTTTGACCATTCTTCTAGAAGTGCATTTGTGAGGTCACACACTTATGTTGGACGAGAAGGCCTGGCTCTCAGTCTCCATTCAAATTCATCCCAAAGTTGTTCTATCGGGTTGAGGTCAGGACTCTGTGGAGGCCAGTCAAGTTCACCCACACCAGACTCATCAATGTCTTTATGGACCTTGCTTTGCAAGAGGAAGGGGTCAGCTCCAAACTGATCCCACAAATTTGGGTGCATGGAATTGTCCAAAATGTCTTGGTATAATGAGGATTCAGAGTGAGATTGATTGAAACATTTGATTTTGATTATTTGGATGGGTGAGCGAATACTTTTGACAATATATGTATATGTATATAAATTGAAAATATAACACATTATGTAAACACAAATATTTATTTTACTGCCATTTACCGCTTTCACAGCCTTAACCAGTAACAATAATACCCAATAAATATAGAAAGGATGACTCGCCATATAGAATGGTTATGTTATTTTAATTTGCATTCGTCCATCTATCTATCTATGAGGAACATGGACATTATAAAGGTGCAAATTCTGAAATCAGCACTTACCTAAAAATCTTGCATTTAACAAAAACAATAAAACTTTGAGACCTTAAACTGGATTTAAAACCATCAAATACGGACTTCTGACCAACAAGTATGAAAACGTTAGGTAAAAACTTTTATACATAATAACATTAACTTTTGCTTTACATGAATTTGCAATAGTACATTTCCAGAAACAAGTGTTGCCATATCACACACCAAAAACATCACTTCCACTAACCACTAACAAATTCAACAACACTCAGAATTTTACGGGCGTATACACATTCACCTGAGAATTCTAGAATTCCAATTTGATTAGGCATACATCAGATTTGTTTTCTCTCTCTCTCTCTCTCTCTCTCTCTCTCTCTCTCTCTCTCTCTCTCTCTCTCTCTCTCTCTCTCTCTCTCTCTCTCTCTCTCTCTCTCTCTCTCTCTCTCTCTCTCTCTCTCTCTCTCTCTCTCTCTCTCTCTCTCATACTGGCCTACTTCCAACTGTTGTTTCGTCAATCCCATCAGTCCCTTTAGAATTTCATCTTCTCAGAAGTCACAGAGACACACATTACTCATCCTACTAATGCAGAGGCATAACAGGTAGATGACAGGTGGAAATCTTTATATGTATTGACATAATTTTTCATTTAAGCAGGTGTCCAAAAATACACCTCTATATTTCCGGTCTTAAACACTACACACCTGGTTGGTTCAAACGGAAGCACAAGACACTTCACATAATTAAGTTAAATGAGTGAACGGCATCAATTTTTCCGCACAGCAAATTAAAGGCTTTTATAGCATCAATAAATTCAGAGAGTACATTCACGGGTTAGTAATTCTTGAATGCATTACTATTAATAAATATCTAACATTTATTAGCAGACAATGTAAAAGTTGTTGTTTACACACACCATAGCAGTCATCCTTTCAGATTTTCTTGCTTTTATCCCAAAGCATACTCAGATTGATGGCAAACTGCCCCAAACCAGAGCTGACATACAGCGTTCTTTGCCAGCATATTGCACTCAAATGTCTGTTAACAGGAAAGTGCAAATGAGGTGGCAGCAAATGTCTACACATATAAGAAAATGTCACATTACTTTTTTTCCGACTGAAGTGCGAGGAACATTTACGGTAAACATTGTGCCACAACGTTCATTTGACCAGAGCATGACTTTTGAGAGCTTTTCCCAAAATGCAATCAGTTTGAATTAAAATGACTGTAATTAGCATGATGCAGACAATCTAATCTGCCAGTCTGAATTCCACTTATCATTAAACTCCTCCCACTCATGTTTTTGGGGAATAATAGCCCTTAAAGTTTGCTTAGACATGCACTTATTTTTTTCTCGAAATATAAGATTATCCTACACATTTAACAGATGTTTTCATGACTTCGGACACAACTTAATATGCACACAGGGAGATCAGAAATACTGATGGCCTCCAGAATATCAAACCACAGATTACTTAGAAGTAAAAATGATGTCATGAATTACTCGGCCCCACATTGTTGCAAACCTGTCAAAATGTCTTTGTTCATTTAAACCCAACAGAAGATATTTGGGGGAATGTTAGTAACTAACATTTCCAGGCCCCATCGATCACCATAGTTAAAGAAATCTAGCATTTTATTTGTTCTGTTTAACACAAAAGAAGATTTTTTTTACTAAATATCTTTCTTGGTGTTCAACAACATAAAGACATTTATTCAGGTTTAATACAGCTTCAGGTTGAGTAAAGCATGACATAATTTTTATTTTTATCCCTTTACCTCACAAAATATAAAACGCTTTTAAGAGAATCATGACTTATTAGACAGTGCCATCTGTTGGTTATTGTAACAAAATCCTCTGTCCTTCTCCAACATGCTTTTAAATGCTTCCCACCATTCTCTGCTTTGTACTCTATTCCTAATGTACTATCTGCTGTTAAATGTAGTCCCAAACAATTTGACACTTTATAATGTCGAGCAAACAGAATATACTGTAAATAACCTTTTGCTGTCATCGCTGATTCCATTTCAATGTCAAAAGCCAAAAAGTCGATAAAGTGCTTTTATTAAAGTAAAAATGTTTCCTCGAACATACATCACAGTTTACAAATGCCTTCAGGATTTTTTCAACATGCCCAGACACAATTTGATCTTGCATTTTGCAGCATGACAAATAACTTTAAACCGAGCCACCACGAAAACCCTGACGGTTATGATCACTACACATTTTGGCATTAGTTAAGAGTTATCACTTAAACCAAGTTAAATGAAGTCTTGAATAACAAAAGCTTGTGAATTTCAGTAAAAGGTTCTGTGGATCATCATAGACAAGCTTTGTTTGTTATTTCTGTGCAGCATAGGAATAAAAACAGAAAACTAGCTTCCTGTCCAAGTAAAGAAATACAAGACATCTCGATTAAAATGCAGCACTGGGACTGCCACCCACGTTCAGATCAGATACAGGAAGAGTAAATAATATAATGACTTTGAGTTTATCATAACATAATGTGGTTAAAAACACACTGATTCATACAAAAGATACTGCAAGCTGTAAATCAATACTCAAACATCTGCACAAGATTTAAAGGGAGTCGACAATTGACAACATTCAAGACATCTACAAGGAAAACAGCTTTATGAAATAAATAGCGCCGTCAGGTACAAGGGGAGGAGATAGCATGAAATACCACAGCAGCATTCATTAATGAATAGCAGAGCAGGTTTCTCCGCAATACCACATTAGAACCTCGGCCAGCAAACAATGCTGTCCAACCACAAACACTTAGATTCACAATACGGAAAACACACACAGCTGGTTTCCACACACACATTCCCTTAGTTTGTTAGTGTATGAGGTTTTGTTGGTGCAAAGTGACCACATTCATGCTTTGCATTAAAAGAACTATGGTGATATGAGCTGTTTTATTGTATTATTATACATGTTAGGCAGATTGAAAGCTTGAGGTGTATTTGCTTCCGTCTGACAGCCCATATCGGGAATAATCCAGTCTGCACAAGTGCCTCTTACTCTGGCGAGGCACGATGGTGTAAATTATTGCCTTTCGACGGTAGAGGTGCTTAAGTCACTAGCACACGTGCGAAAAATGGTACTGTTCTACCGTTTGTAAAAAACATTCATCGCTCTCATTTTACTTGGCGGTATATAATGTTTTAAAGGAACAGATAACTGATGACCAGTCGGACCCTGAGATATAGTATTAATAAAAATCTAACGCTCATTTTAATGCTGAACAAACACATTTCTTTCTTTAAAAAAAAATCACGTGGTTGTTATTGTCAACACACAGTATTACATCAAGATCATGTTACCACAAAGCAGCGGCGTTTAATACATGCAACAGACTGCATTATGTTAACAGGAGGAAATGTTAGTGGAAAATTATAGTTTGAGTAAAAAAAAAAAAAAGAAAGCAGAAACATATGCAAATATGATCATTGTATTCTTGCCAGTGGCAAGAGAAAGCTGCATGAATCTGAATGGGGATATAAATTAAAGGTTATATGATTATGGCAAGAACAGGAACTCCCTTTGTTTCTCCTCCCCTCTTACTCTGTCACTTTTCTGTTATTGAGAGTTGTAAAATTCTTTCCAATTCTTCTTCTTCTTCCTGTCTTATCCTCTCCTCTTCCTCCTTCGCCTGGGCAGACAGCTCCATGGCCAATCGCAGGTCACTATCAGGACTGGAGACGGAGCCAGAGCTGGTCGGAGTTGTATCACTGAGATCCACTAAAACTCCTTCAGACCCAGATCTGTGCATCACAGAGAGGCATTAAAATCATACCCAGAAATGGAAAGATAACAAAACTGTGATGTTAAAGTGATCGTCTACAAAAAAAGAAAGTTCTGTCATCAATTACTCACACACCCACCTGTACACATTTCTGTCTTTTGTGAACCCCATTGACTATCATAAAATGAAAGTGACCGGACAGTTTTCTGTCCTATATTTTTCGAAGTATCATCTTGTTTTATCCACAACAACCAAAATAAAAAGTATTTTCCTACTATGGGAGTCAGTGGGGTACCTCAGAATGAAGAAATTGTAAACATTTAAAAGATAAATTATTTACTTTCTAGTTGTACATAACTGTCTGAATTTATCTGTTTTATTGAACAAACAAATATATTTGGACAAATGCTTACAACCAAACATTCAGTAAAAGGTGTGCCAGAATAGTTTACTGTTCTTTTTTCTTTGTCTGAACTATCCCTTTAACATATGCATTTAATAGCTCATGTCATTTAAAGGCTTTATTGCCCTCTTACTTTAAGCACTAGATATACGGCTAGAATAATAAAAGAAGGCATTATTAATTAAATACAACAGTGCCGCTTACATTCATAAGCCAAGCATTTAAGACTGCATCCATGTCAAGCTTAGGAATTTGGAGAAAAATAATTACCCATCACTCAATCTGTTCACCATGGATTGTGTGACCTGTCCATCTGAATCGCTCAAAGAGTCCTGCAAAACAATGACCAAACAAATCCTAAATAGAGACAAGCAGCATCAATAAAAGCATCAAAATTCTTCCGAGAATAATTTGAACCTGTGTGTTGAATGCACTGGATTCAAGTAGACTCTGGTGTATGGCGTATTGAAGTAGCTCTTCATCGTGACTGGTTGGGTTGTATTGACGTGTGTTAGAATGCCGGTAGCCGCCTCTGTGGCGATAGTGCGCAGGTGGAGCGAACACAGATGCGCAAACCTGAAACAAAGCCGGTCCTGTGGAGCAATTACACATTCCCATGTGATGCCCATAATATGTAGATTTATGTTTTAGAGTTATTGAGACTGATGACTGAATAAGGTAAGTAAATCTGTAACTAGTACAGATAGAAATTAAACATTTGCAAACCTGAAGCTTGGACATCATTCTCACACTTTTCTTCTGTAGGTGAGGGTGTGGAAGATGACTGGTCAGTGTCCAGAGGCTCATCTGTACTGCACTTGTTGACGTTTCCAAACGTGATGCGAGCATTTAAGACGTGGAACAGGGGGATTTCTGATGGAACAAAACATGGCTTTAAAATAACTGAGCTCAACTTGTATTTAAGAGAGTGATGGGGTTGAACTCCAGCAAAACACTAGCTGAGAAATAATGTTTGAAAAAGTCTGTTCAGCCAAAAATGGAAACTGTGTCACACAAATAGTTGCCCTTTTGTCATTTCAAACCTGTGTGACTTTCTTCCTCTTGAAAAATACAAGAAGATTTTTAAAAAAAAAGTAAGAAACAGGACCTCAGCAGCAACCATTCTCTTTTGTTGTATGGATACATTTCCAATGCAATTGCATGGGTGCCAGTTTTCAATATTCTTCAAAATATCTTAATTTGTTCTGTCAGTGAGTAAATAATGATACACTTAATTTGTTCTGTCAGTGAGTAAATAATGATACACTTTTAATTTTGGCTGATGCAAAAATGTTAGGTGAATGTGAAGTGTTAATATGCAAAACATCCGGAACAACATGCATCTTATTTTACCCTTTAACAAAAATGTTTGGACTGCAGATGAAGTTAATAGTTAAGCAAATATTTTAATGTAACTCCTAGGTTAGACAAGGTTGAAGTATTTGGTTTGCTTTGTTTTCCAAAAGCACACAGGCCTTTACTCACCAATCTTGACAGGGAAGCCTGGAGGAAACCTGAGGTTGATAAAATCTCGAAGTCGGGCAAAGTGAGTACTGGTGCGGGCCATCAGGTCAATGATGGGTGTGACCTGCTCCACCAGAGACAGAGGATGTTCCTCACTCATCCAGAGAGTGCCTTTAAACCTGACATCAAAACACAATATTCAAGTTAAGTCTTTTCTCACTCAGTATGGGTATAATGTAGAGTTTTCACAAGCTGTTATCATATACATTTAAACCCAAAACCACTTTATTTGCAATTTATTTGGAAAGTATTTTAGCGAAGGTAAAACTAAAGGGCTACTTCTGTGTTCTGATGGTGAGCTCAATGGGTCGTCCGATGTCTCTGCCCTGGAGGTCAAAATTGGGGTTAAAATATTCCTCAGGAGTGATGGCGGTGGGGTTTGTGGCAGTGGCATATTCCAAAGTCATGTCCTATAATCACGCACAGAAAATAACTGAGTACATAATCCTTTCAATTTCGCAAAACATGTTTGGTGCTTGTCTTACCCCTTGAGCCCCAATTTGTAGTTCCACTGTGCCAAGTAAAGATTCCAAAACATTCCTTTCACCTGCGAAAGCATTATTAACCAACACTTAGGAAAAGAACATCAAACACTATGAACCAACCGTTTGAAAAGATTTCTAGTTAACTTTAGAAAATAAAAGTAATGTGGCATATATTTTGGGTATAAATCTTAAACTGAATAAATTACTTTTAATCCTGGCCTTTTCCTCATCTGTGAGATGCTCTGTCCTGGTGCGAATAACAACGTTGATATTGTTCACTGAAAAAACCTGCCAAATACACCATCATCACCCACAGGACACACTTACTTCTGAAACTCGCTCTAATACTTTTTTGCACTTTGCTTTAATTCAGTTGTCCTCTGTTAGGATATGATGAGATCATTTGCTTACCTTGGCCTCAAATCCATTGACCGACTCCGTTCTGTCTGATCTCCAGCCCCAGATTCCTGACTTACACCTGAGTAACAAATCACATCATTCATCGACATCAAAAAGACAAAAGACCAGAACTGAACAAAGACCAGAACGGAACAGCTTGACCATTTCATTCCCATTCATTCATTTACATGTACATTTACATTTAGTCATTTAGCAGACGCTTTTATCCAAAGCGACTTACAATAGTCGAGGAGACAATGAAGCGGTAATGTTCCTCATTCAAACACAAATTATATTTCATTCAAACTTCAGGTTGCCTGGTTAGGATAGGGATTCTTTTAGTCATCTTGAGATGCTCAAATCTATAATGTTTTAAAACTTTAATAACAATTAGAAGAGTGTAATTGGTACTTATTTTTTCGGGAACAAAATAATAAAAGCATACAACCAGAGGCAGTGCAAATGTTGTAAATGTTCAAAACATTTTATTATTAAGTTTATTACTTTAAATGTGTGAACATGGTTTTTCACCTCTCAAATGCGATGTCCTTCGTGTCCAGGTACGTGTTGACGATGGACGTAGTCAGTCTTTTGGCTACTTCCTGTTCAGCAGGCTGCATGGAGTCAAGTGTGACGTCCTCAATCTCACGGGAAAGATCAAAACGTTCAGTGTCTACGACCTCTTCCTCATGATTGACTTCCATTAGCTCCGTGCAGTTGTCTGTCAAACGACACAAGTCAACATGATATTGATCAACCACAACATCAGCCATGAAGTGCACTTCCGGAAGACTTCAAAGAAAATATTTCACAGAAACACAACACCAAACTCTAATGTAAGTGCATATAAAAACGCAGAGCGATTTACTAACCATCTCCTCTGAAAATATAGCTTCTTCTGCCTCTGATCCAGGTCATGTTTTCAAAGCCAAGCAGAGTGGTGTCCACCCTCAGACAGGCTCCGCTCTTCCAGATCCTGCACACGTCGCTAGGACACATGCGGGACACTAGAGGAACTACAGCGAGAAAAGAGGATTTTCAAGACTGAGGATGAGCAAATAAAGTTTGGGGAATTGACACTTACTCCAGCTGGTAAACTCCCACTTCATCTCCATGTAGAAATCGGGGGACTGAGGACAAGGAGAGGTTCATTTTACTCAAGAAAAACACAGCTCTTTATGGAAAGGGAGATGATACTGCATGTTTTTGGAAAGAATTTCAAGAAACTAGAAAGTGTTCATAGTAAGAAATGAAAATAGTGAAAGCAAAAGTAAAATAAAGTGAGTTTTTTTGTCTGAATACCATTCATTAACCACAGTGTACATATCTAGGTATGCACAAGATTTATTTTAAAGTAATTATTATGTAACTTAGTGGACAATACAATGCTAATACAGAAAGTTAAACATGATATATTTATTATTCATTTTCGCAGAGCAGTCAGCATAATAAAAAATACGGGATGAAGTCATGTGAAATTGCCTCAAAATGATTGAAAATCATTTGAAAATTCTGTCGCCATATCCATTCTCTTATGTCATTCCAAACCTGTATGGCTTTCTTTGCTTTGCGGAACATGAAAGAAGATATTTTGCTGAATGTCTATGTTTTATTCTGTGTCCATCCGTTGAAAGTCAATGGTGCCAAATTTTGTTTTGTTACGAACATTCTTCAAAATATCTTCTTTGGTGTTCTGCAGAAGAATCCGATTTGAAATGAAAAATATGTGAGAAAATTATGATATAATTCAGATTTTCGAGGGAACTTAACATTCCTAAATCCCATATCAATGGTTGGAATATAAAAACAGATGACAAAGATGTAGAAACCGTAGAAAATGTTAAAAAGAGATTTAGAGATCATAATTACAGAATTTATGAAGTAAATGAAGATTAATAAAAGACACAAAAAATGTCATGCACACCTCACGGATCTTGCACAGCAATTCCGGAACACCACCCAGCGCAGTGGAAGCTTTAAAATAATCCCGTTTCTGTAGCACCAGTTGAACTATCTCTGGATCTCCTGTGCTCACTGCCTCCTGCAGCACTGCACACATGCACATACATAGATCTTAACAGCCAGTAATTAACAGAAATATCTTTATAGAGAGACAATATTAGTTTATGTGACACTGCATCCTCACAGCATCCTTTGAAAGCGGCCTGGAGATTTTCATTGGACTGGAATAGAAAACCACAGATGACACAAGCTGAGGAAGTGATGCTTAATAGCGCTCATGGGGTCATTGCAGGAGCGAATGCATCATACTTTGTGGAAAAAGCGCATCTGCAGCATTATCGGCGTCATAAATCTGTACCAATAACTGACAAGCTTTACTCTCACCTGTCCAATGTTTGTCGTTTTCTTTTGTAACATCTGCACCATGTCTTAGCAACACTCGCACAGACTCCAGGTGTCCTAGTGAGACAGCAAGGTGCAGAGGGGTTCTTCCTCGTGGATCAACTTCTTCAATGTTATTCTGAAAGGAGGCCAAAAAGAGTTTTTGAATTTAAGGAAACAGGCAGGGCAGAACTGATGCTGTGTGGACGCTAGAGTGACCAAGGTCATAATTTTTCCAACACAAAGAAGTACAATAGAAACCGTGTTTGTGAAATACAAGGTCACATTTTTCTAAATAGCAAAGGTACAACTGTATGATGTTGGCAAAAGATGGTACATCCATCCTTAATAATACACATCCTACAGGCATCTTCTCAGGTCCATGACATCTGACAGCAAGTCAAGTCAAGTCAGCTTTATTAATATAGCGCTTTAAACAAAATACATTGCGTCAAAGCAGATGAACAACAGTGATTACTAAGTGTGTTTATGTTGCAATAATGCAAAATGATAGTTAAAGACGGTTTATTATTGAACTCGGTGATGTCATCTCTGTTCAGTTTATATAGTATCCTCTCATTAATTTTCAATAAAGCCAACAATATCTGTGAAAATGAAATGACCCTAACTAACCAAGCACCAGGCGACAGCGACAAGGAACCAAAACTCCATTGGTGACAGAATGGAGAACAAACCCTGGGAGAAACCAGGCTCGGTTGGGGAGCCAGTTCTCCTCAGACCATAATAAATAAGTGGTTAAATTTCAGGCTACAGCGTAGTGGTGAAGAATCATCTGTTTCTGTGGTCTAATCCTGATGGTCGTCTAATGCAAGGTCTTTGCAGGGGATCTGTATCCGGGGGTCTAAATTTCCAGTACTCCACTTTCTTTGAGGGCTCTTCTAGTTCCCGATCCACTGATCTGGATGTAGCCTGGATCGGCTGGCTTAAGGGGGAAAACCAGGCTCAGTTGGGAAGCCAGTTCTCATCTGACCAGACGAAACCAACAGTTCAATTCCAGGCAGCAGCGAAGTCCAGAAGAATCATCTTTTTCCTGTGGTCATACCCTGATGGTTGTCTGAGGGGAGGTCTTTGCCGGAGATCTGGGGCTCTAGTGCTCCTGGTCTTGGCTTTTTTTCAGGGCTGTAGAGGGCTTTCCTAGTTCCCGATTCAGCATCTGGTTTGGATACATACTGAATCAAGGTGACTGCAAAGATATAGGTCGATAAGTCGAGAAGAATCATCTGTTTCCTGTGGTCTTATCCTGATGGTCTTCTAAGGCCAGGTCCAACAGAAGATCTGTATCCTGGGCTCTAGTGGTCCTGGTCTTCGCTGTCTTTCAGTGCTGTAGAGGGCTTTCCTAGTTCCCGATCCAGCATCTGATCTGGATACGTACTGAATTCATATGACTGCAATGGTCAGATCTAGGTGTAGCCTGGACCCGGTGGCTTGGGGGGAAACCAGGCTCAGTTGGGGGACCAGTTGTCCTCTGACCAGACGAAACCAGCAGATCAATTCCAGAGTCGAGAAGAATCCTCGTTCTTATCCCGATGGACAGCAGACGTCTCAGAGATGTCTTGCAGATGAAAATGGTCTACCAGATGTACATGTGCATTCAGAGAGCCTTGACAAGATATAAACAACTAGCTTTTGAATAGACCTGAGTATAAACATGATGCACCCTTGAATGCCAGGTGGGTACTGTATGACGTAAGCAACACACAGCCCCAAAAGGAACTCATCACATGGTCAAGTACATTGAAATGGATCTAGTGGAGCAGAACAGAATGATATCCATCAGCTATTGAAGTCATACCGTCTGTATCTCGTTCTCCAGACGTCTGTAGTCGTTCTCCCAGACCAGGCTGTGCAGTGGAAACCTCAGGCAGAAATCCTCATCAGTGGCAGCGGTGGCGGATAACATCATGCCCGGATCAAACTCTCCGAACCTCCCTTGTCAAAAACCAACACCCAGCCTATGAGCTAGCTACTGTCACAAGCCCTCGTCATGCGTTTGGCTTATTGTAACCGGAAGTACAGTTACTGACTTTAATGGCTCGCCTTTTAAACGGGAAGATGCGGAAAACGCGAGGAACTTTTCAAAATAAAACTTTTCAATAACACGGAAGTGGCCGGTTCAGACTATTTGGGTGGGGGTGTATCCAGTCATTTTCGCAAACGTCCTCGGTATTATTTAAAAAAAAAAATATGTTACACCAAACGCGTACAATCATATAGCGAGTGTTTAAAATAATTAATATAAGCACAAAATTAAATAAATTATAACGTCCGCGTTTAAACGGTCACAGGCTTGGACCGAACCACGTTGCGCGTGACAAAGGGGTGATTGTGATGTGTATTTCAAAAGTGCGTCTCATGATAATATTAATTTTTTTTTATTTAAATTTGCATAAAAACTCCAAATCAATATTAGATTTACAAATAAAACGCAATTGTTTTACAATTAAAATGTTTATTTGCAAAAGATGGTACGGTCTAAAATTGCGCCGACGATCTTCATCCAATCAGGACCCACCGATCATGCACGCGCAGCTCCATCCGGGTTATGTTCTAGAGATCGCTCCGGCGTCGTTGACAGTTAGATCGCCTCAACGGATTCGTGACGTCACGTTTATTTTCACACCGCATTCTGCGTGGAAAATTCAACCCGGGGTGACGTAAAAATCACTCCCCTCCCCTTCTGCGCGTCAAGGAGCGATAAAATGTGATTTATCGTCACTTTAAGCTCAAATGTGCGGTCAGGGGAGGGCAGATGGCACTGTTGCTATGTAATGTGATGCTGGCGAGCATTTCCGCAGTGTGGGCATTCACTCCATCATGACACCCATTGCGTGACGTGTGTGTCCTCGTTTCAATCTGTTCTCGTGTTAAAGTCGTCCGTGGACCATTCGGGTGTACACTACATGGTGATTTGGACCCCGGACACGAGGATGTCGAAACGGCTGCGGAACAGCCACGTTTGTGCGGATTGCAGCAGTTCTGGTGAGTGTGCCTTTAAATGTGGATTTAATGCACACATGCATTTGAAGCTGTCAATCATAAGTGATCAGCTTTACTACAAGGCATTACCATATACATGTGCAATAGAACACATGGTAGCAATGCAGGATTTGATCTTGTATGCTCCCTTCATAGGGCACATTTATGGTCATCATGCTGTGCTTGAATATTGTTATACTAAATAGTGTACTGATGCTTGTGCTGTCTATGTAGGGAGCATGCAGAGCTCTATTCTTCATTTGCACCCTGGAATGATGCTCATAGATTTAAATGAAAGAATGCCAGCAACATTCATGGGCTTTACATGTGTCATTAACATTTTGGGGAAAATGTTACAACATCATTTTAGGGATTCACCGATATGGACATTTTGGCCGATAACTCTTTTGGCCGATAAATATATTTCTTAGCTTGAAACGAATGGCACACAACTGATTTCATGTTAAACTTCACAAAAGTGTGTACTGATCTCTGAACTGTAGTGACTATACATTTCTATGGCCAACTTTTTTTGCATACAATCTATCACAAATCACATAATGGCCAGTGGTAAGTATGAGAAACGGTTCACCCGGTAGATATCATACGTAATTTATCGGCCTAAAGATATCAACTTAATTTTATTATTGGGCCGATAACTATAATACTAAAAAAAAGCATTTATTGGCGGATATCGGTAAGGCTGCAGATATTTCCTGCATAATTTGTTCTTTAAACTTTTATTATTTCTGTAGTTCATGTCCGAGGGCCGCTTGAACCACAAAACATCGCTTCTACCAGAAAGTTGGTTTGATATGTGGCTCCGGCTCATGCCTCTTATTGATTCCTCTCGGCCTGGGCTGCTCCGTCGTGTCAGTGTCATCGGGCAGTTGTTGTTGTAAGGGTGCGGATATTTTTAGTTATTTTTGACTGGGGTTTTATTTAGCCGTTGCATGACTTCATGGGCAAGAGCATCGGAGAGAGACAAAAAGGAGACGTGAAAGATGCTTGTGCCAGGTGCTTGATTCTGGCCCTTGGCCTCTTTGCAGCTGTTGTTTGATACTTCCTGTGTTTGAAGGGAAGTGACTTTTGCTTCTCTGAAACTCTCAGCTTATCAGCGGATCAGTCTTGAATTCAAACAGCTGATGTTTGTGTCCGTGTGATACAGTTGTAATGTAATACATCCCTCACACTGACTGTGAAACGTGGAAGTGTGGGAAGCTGCAATTTCCCAGATGGCATTGAGGATGTGTTTCTAATGCAAATAAATGTGTCCATATTTAACACTTCAGTATTAATGAAGCCCATAACACGCCATATATGAAAATAAAATTCTCTGGTATTTCAAATTCTCCCATGTTATTACATCACTGTTTCTAGAGGAAGTGAAACTGCAAGTTTTCTGCCCATGGGAAAAGTTGGGGGTAGGGTTGCAATAAATCCACAGCTGAAAATGTGACCACAGACTGCTCAGACACATTAGTCATAGGCCCGATGTTGCTGTCCCCAGTTTGGTGTTGTGATTTACTGAAGGGTTGAGTGATTGTGACAAAGTCTTTGAGTGTTCATGATGGATGACATCCAGTGACGAGTATTGATGTGTCAGCAGTGCATCTCTTGTGTGTCAGGAAGCAAAAATGTTGTCGTTGCAGTTGTTGTGTTCTGGTAAATGAAAATAAAAACTACCTGCAAATAATAATAATAATAATAATAGAAAATATTCGAAAAATTTACAGGCTTGATAATTTTAATACCCATAAGAAACTCTGAATTTTGAAGAATGTGTTGATTTCATGTGAAAAAACAACTGACACAACCTGTCACAAAATTATTTTCAGAAAATCTAGGTTTGGTGAGGCGTTAAACATGATTTAAAATAAATACTGGCATGAACAAATGGACAGTGTTTAAAAATCTATCTTATTTACCAGAAAATTTGACCTTTAAAAATCTCTTAACAGTAACAGTCTAAAATGGAAATAGGTTATTTGCAATCACGTGATTCTGATGACGTGAGAAATTCAGATTTACGGCAAGAAGTAAATAAACAGAATAGAAAACAATGAGGAAACAAGTATTGTTACGGATTAGACGCTAATTCGAATCAAAGGTATAAAAAGAAAATCAGCATATATGTTGGATGGGACCAGTACATTGTGAACAGGAGCAAATTTACTGCTTAACTGGTATATTTGTCTGCCATCGAGGCCGTAGACATCAGCACAATGAAAGTCAATTGACTATTGCCCATATTACTAGCATTTCTGTTTTTGTACTGTCGATTAATCTAGCAACACTCCTAATTGTCCACCGAAAGCCCTTGAAAAACATTGTATCAAAAAGAAGATGGAGAAAAGATTTCAGCTCAATGCAATTGTATGGCACATATTTACACTGTTACTCATTTCTAATTTAATAACTTCATAAAATATAAACACTGAATATTTAAGTAACAATATCATAACGTTACCTTTTTCAAAGTGATCATTGCACTCATGAGCGTTAGCTCTGTACCACTGTTACGGGATTACATCTTAAACAGATGTTTATGAGTACTGTCGTATCTTTTTTTTTAACGCTGTATCTATATTTTATCATATTTTGGGCTTATCTGGCAGAAAAGTGTTGTAATAAATATATAAAAACTAAAACTGGATTAAGAGGAATTTTTGAGTTCACTTTCTCTTCATTACTGCTACAAACCAATGTGTGACCTCTTTTGCATTTTGCACAGACAACATAACGGATGCCATATATAATTAAATAAAAATAGATTTCTATGTTTTCCATTAGTAATTTTGTAAATAAACTCTTCATTAGTAAAGAAGTGAAACTATAAAACCATTCAGTAGTGTTTCCTATAGTCACCCGTTCGTACCCTGGAAGTAAAGCGTTGTTGGACTTCCCCAGAGACAAGGATGTCAAAACGGCTGCGAAATAACCATGTTTGTGCGGATTGCAGCGTAGTGGTTTGTTGCATACGTATGAAAGAGGAAGTTAGCGCATTTACAGCAGTGCTTAAAAGGATTACATTCCCTTTGCACTATGCTGCCCTTATAAGGAAGAACTGATACCCACATTTTGTTATTGTTATAGTTAAAAAAATGACATTCATATTAATCGTTAGGTATCATAGCAAAATAAGATGAGAACCAAGGAATATTGATTGATCACAAAAACTCCATCAGTGTTCTGATGCTCATCAACACACCAGTGCTTGTTTAGTTCTTCTCAAGCTGTTTTCTTCTTGAACCCCCCCCAGATCCTCACTGGGCGTCTGTGAACAGAGGTGTTCTGATATGCGACGAGTGCTGCGGCGTTCACCGCAGTCTGGGTCGCCACAATTCTCAAGTCCGGCATCTGTCACACACTCCTTGGCCGCCCACCCAGCTGCAGGTGAGCCCACTATTTCTTCATTACTGTTACAGAATGATTCTGTTGCACAGGCCAACTTTTGGGACTTTAGTTAGTCAGTTTAGACTTGTTCACCTTCTATCTCAACCTTTGTTATAGTGGGTCTTTTCATCTATAGTAGTAAAGGTTTCTAAAGTAAAGAGTTCCTTTTTTGCATTTCTATTTTGTGATTTGTTTTTCGTAGACAGATGGTTCTTATCTGTAAATTGTCTTTTTAACAGATGGTTCAGATATTATACAACAACGGTGCTAATGCAATTTGGGAGCATACACTTCTGGATCCCTCATCCTTGATGATCGGGAAGCGCAAAGCCAATCCTCAGGATAAAGTCCAGTGAGTCACTTTTGTAAAAATAGATGAGTATTATAATGACTGATGATTTATGATGAATTATAGCAAGAAAAGTTAGATATTATAACTTTTCCAACGCAACAAATATAAATGATTGACTGGTCCTAATGCTTTGTTTTTTCCACTAAAAGCCCCAACAAGACAGAATTCATAAAAGCAAAGTATCAAATGCTAGCTTACGTCCACCGTTTACCCTGTCGAGACGATGACAGTACAGCAGCTGCAGATCTGAGCAAGGTATCAAAAGAGTTTCCCGTTTGAAAATTTACATTCTTCATTTTCATTCAGCATTTAGTCTTTGACTTTCACATGTTTGATGCTTACATATTTAATTTCAAAAACCATTAAATGACCCTATGCTCAGCCTCTCCTTAAATCCACTCTGCCAGTTATGTGTAATGAAGTCTATAGAAAAACCTGTGATTGGAAAGTGGTATTGTATATATGTGACCCTTCCTGTGAAAACCCAGCTTAAATATTTTTTTTGTCATTTCTGTGAGAACATTAATAACCTTAATGTTGACTGAGGGAAACCATGGCAAATATAAAAATCAAATTAAAATTAATAGGTAAAATCAAACTTTAATTCTTGTTTTCTCTGAATTTGATGTAGTAAAACTCTCTTCGTGTAATTTTACGATAAATTAAAGCTGCATCTGAAACTGCGTATTATGTCAATATGCAAAAAAATACAATGTAAAATAGTGTTTAAAGAGTACAGTTTCTACATTAATATTAAGGTAGAGTATTCCATGTTCTCTTCTTACAATTGTTTTATCTGTAATTACATTTTAGCATTATCAAAAATTATATGGGTTTTCCTTTTTTATAGTTTTTTGGTGTTTGTATTGCTCTAAATGAAGTAACTATCATATATAGTGTAGTAGGAAAACCAATTTGATGAACTGCATCCACTTGTTTACCCACATGCTAATTTTACATAAGATGTATTGTCTGTACTTATTTGATAACAGACACGCGTCTTAAATTGTCCACTGTTTTAATTCATTTAACTTTATGCTACATTATGGGAAAGAATAATTCTTTGACCATTTCTTTGTTTTTCTAGCAACTTCACTCAAGTGTCAGAACCGGCAATCTGGAAACTTCCTTACGGTTACTGTCGCTTGGAGCTCAAGCAAACTTTTTTCACCCGGTAAACACGTTTAACCACTATATACTTAATTCTTAATTCAGTTCATATTGGTTAGATGCTCAATACCTTTTACTGTTTAATTCTGCACTGGGTTAAACAGGAAAAAGGAAACACACCACTTCACATAGCAGCCAAGGCAGGACAGGTGTGCCAGGCCGAGCTACTGTGTGTTTATGGGGCAGATCCAGGAGCTCCGGACTCCTACGGGAAAACACCCATCAACTATGCAAGGTACTGACATGTACTTTATGTCTTTCTTCATCAATCGCTTTGTGACACTGCATTTAACATATAGCACTCTTAAAGTCACGCAAAGTTGCGTTGTATTTAAATAGGCAGGCCGGCCATCAGGATCTAGCGGACCGGCTGGTGGAAATACAGTATGAGCTTACAGACAGACTCGCCTTTTACCTCTGTGGGCGTAAGCCTGGTGAGTCATTTGATAATGGTGTGTTATTACAAAGACAGATGTTTTTTGATATCCAGCATTGTGATGGCTTAAACCGCTGAGACTACATTAGCACGCTTTTACCCTGGTTCGCAAAGTGCCAGATGGCTCATTAAAATCTCACTGATACAGTTGGTATTTGCTTAAATAATTTGTGTTGTAATCTTATCAGTAAATACAAGTGTTTCAATATAATGCAGGGCTCGAAATTTCATGATTTTGCTCTTAAAATTCAACTTGGGAACTGAAGATATATTTGGGAGTATTTGTGTGAATCTGATGCAACCTCTCCTGAAAAGAATGCAGCGATTTCCCACATCAGCTGTACATTTTACGTCAACTCATGTTGTGTTGAGAAGCAGCTGACTGTAACAAGCTCATATGAAATTCTTATAAATAAATTCACAAGGAAAGCTCTTTACTTAAAGCATATAACAGAAAGTGTTTATGTAGTTTTACCTGTTTTTGTATATGCTATAATGGGAAAGAGGGTTCAGTCAGTGGAGAGAATTGTTACTATTTTTGGAGTATTCAGACTTAAATAGTTTTTACATTTTAAAATATTTAATTATTTATTTATGGAATTATTTTTATATTTATTTCAAATAATAATAATTTCCAAATGTTTTTCTACTGATGCTCCTAACTCATTAAGGCTGAAGGAAAAAGATTCAAGCCCTATAGTGAATGCAATGTCTGTGTTTTAGATCACAAGAATGGACAGCACTTCATCATACCACAGATGGCAGACAGGTAGTGATATGTTTCTCTTATCTGAATGTGTTATGATGTTTTTGTGTGAAAAATATTGCTGATGCCAGAGGTCTGTAATGCACAGGAGCATTCTGGGATGTGTTCAGTCATGTTCTGGAACTTGCTGACCTGGAATTTACCTACTGATCACAACCGACAATGCTCCTCAGAACTGTAACTTGAACAAGTCTTTATGACTGAAGTAATGATGTGTTGTCTTTGTGATTTTTGCTGACTTGATGAAAAAGAACTGTGTAAGTCTTGCATTACAACTTGCATGACAATTAATAGTCAGTTTTTTAATTTGTATGTTTTATTATCATGTCAGTCAGTGAAGATACAATATGACTGTGTTTACTTATAGCAGTGTGGAGTTATCAGAGTTTGCAAAAGCTGCAAAAAGAAAACTGCAGTCTGTAAGTTTTTTTGTTTTGTTTGTTTAATAACAATTGTATACCTGAAAATACGACTTTTCTTAATTTGCCTCATATTGTTCAAAAGCTGTATGTAACTCAATATAACATGCAATGGATGTTAATTGAGCCAATTTGGTTTGGTTTCCAACATACTTTGAATATCTTATAAAGAAGAAAGTCTTACTGGAAAACCAAAAGGAGTAAATGATAACATAGAACATAGTTATTAACAACAACAATATTATGGGTTTAATCGCATGAATCGATAATTTGTATAAAAAATTGATTTTATTAAAAAAGCATCTCTTTGATGCTAAATATCTGTGTTATCTTTATTTAAGCTCAGCGATCATTTGTTTGAGGAACTGGCCATGGACGTTTACGATGAGGTAGACAGAAGAGAGACGGATGCAGGTTAGATCTTGCAGCTCTCAAAAATAATATAAAGAATAAAGACAGTCAGTGTAAAGCTTTACTCTTTGCATGTCTTGCAGTCTGGCTGGCTACTCAGAACCACAGCGCCTTGGTAACAGAGACGACAGTTGTGCCTTTCCTTCCTGTCAACCCCGAATACTCATCAACACGCAACCAGGCGAGTACGGCATAGACTCTATGTACAGAACTGTCATTCAACCAACATCAGCAGGAAATCACAGATGTCTCATTTTGGACAAGTGTCATTTGTACACAGACTTTTAGCAGATAAAACTGCAAAATGCAGAAATGTGCCATGCAAACATGCCAGCAGAGGAAATGGTGGTAAAACTGTTTTAACAGATATTTTTGTGATTGTCGGAAAGATATATATATATATATATATATATATCTTTTCAACATTTATGTCTTAAAGACATAAGCACCGCACTTCTATATTTAGTCTGTTTTTCTCTCTTTTTATCATGTAATAATGGATAAAGCGACACCACATCACTGTGATGCTATTGTCACACATCTTGTTCATGCAAAACTGTCACTGTATTTTTACAAACTATAGTAAAGTATATGTTTAGAATTGTCAACTTTATATATTTTTGGTGACACAATACTGTCAAACTCTTTGAATAACTTTGAATATGATGTATTTTCCTTTTGCATGTAACAAATGACACAGAACATTTGCTTGGATTGACATTAGAATAAATATCTAGTAATTTTTCATGTCTGTTTGAATATTCTTGCAGGGCCGACAAAAACTTGCAAGATTTAATGCTCATGAATTTGCCACACTTGTGATTGACATTCTGAGTGATGCAAAGCGTCGGCAACTGGGCAATTCAGTGTCAAGCCCCAAAGGTAAAGCAAGAATTTTCATAGTATCTTTGTCATTTTTTTTTTTTTACTGCGTTTATGCTTAAAACATGCAAAAATATGCCAATTATGTAATACGAGTAAAACATTAGTAACAAAAACCTTGTTCCGATTTCAATTCGTTTTTAAAGCATAAATGTTTTTAATCTTGTTTTGGTGACACTTTGGTCACTTTGCTTCTCCAGGATAATTTTTAAATATTTATACTAGAAAACAAGACAACACTGAATATGTTTTTCACGTAGGTTGCTAAATACTCATTGTTGTTTTTTATTCTTAGAAAAAACAGACAATGTTTTCTTCAAAAGTCTAAATAGTCGTCACGGAAGCGAGAGCCAAGAACTCGACCAGCCAGACTATGACAGCGTGGCATCCGATGAGGACACAGACACAGAATTACGTACGAGCAAAGCAGACCGAGCTAAGGTCTGTGCATACTTAAAGGAATAGTTCACCCAAAAATCTAAATTAATTTGCTCGCCTTTGAGTTGTTCCAGATATGCTTAAATCCTTTGTAAGATGGAACAGAAAATTATTTTTTCGACACAAAATAAGATATTTTTAAGTACATTTTTCTACTGTTGTAATCAATATGGTCCAAGAACTGTTTATTTACAAACAATTGTACAAACATCTTTCTCTGTTTCAAACCAGACAAAGATTTATACTAGGGCTTGCATAGAAGTCGAGTAGAATGCGTTTTACCAGAAATTTATGAATTTTATTGTTTTTTTCTGTGAATGCAGAGTCCATGATCCTACAGCCCTGCACAGGCCTCAAATTTAATTGTAATTAAATTTGTTTGTACACTTTGCTGTAGCATGTTTTTCAATGAATGATAATGTTTAAACTGTTACAGCCTTTAGAATAATTTAATACTTCTTTTAATAGAAAACGAATAAATTTTGTTTCTTTATAATTTTCGTTTAGTTTGAAGTACTTTTTGCATGTGATTTAGGCACAGATTGTCATTTGATTACCAACTGCTGAAATGCAGTTTTAAATGTGAATGTCTCATATGTTACATTAATTCAAAGGGTATATCAGGTTTTATTTCTTTTAGTTTCTATACAAATTTAATTTAAAAAAATATTTTTTGGGGTGGTTTCTCGGGTATAGAATGCAGTTTTATTGCTTTTTGCATTGAAATGCGCATCTGAACGTATAACGAACATGAGTTTTTAAATTCCTCTTTTTGCTTCAGCTATCACTATAAGAAAAAAAACAAATGATAGGCATCAGGATTACATGTAACCCTGTGTCACTACATTCCAAACTACTTTAAATATTAGGTGTATTTGACATCAGTCATGTACAGACCAATGGCACATGTAATAGTGATGTAATAGTTTAGATCTAATTTTTTTTATAAATGTCATGCTATCATTAAAGTGTTTTTAAAGTTGGCATGTTTTGCATTAAGCTATGGTGTTTAATACATTTTTGACATGAACTACATGTAGGTTTTTTCATTACAGTGTAAATCACTAGTAGTCAGCTAACTCGACTATTGTTTAGATAAGAAATCAATTAGCAAAAATCTGTCGACGTGCAACACCCCAATTGAAACTGTTTTATAGCAACTAAATAGTGAGTAATTTATGACAGAATTTTGATTTTGGGGTGAACTATTATTTTAAAGCTTTATAAAAATCGCTGTGAGGTTCTATACATCACAATAACACCAACAGACTACCATGTACATGTTCCCCTTATCTACTGTCTCTCCCAACTTCTGCTTTTTCCACAGAGTTTGGATTCAGACCTGTCAGACGGGCCGATATCCGTGCAGGAGTTTCTGGAAGTGAAGAACGCACTTTCAGCCTCGGAGGCCAAAATACAGGAACTGATGAAGGCCAACAGTAACCTGAACGAAGAGCTAAGACTAATGCAAAAAAAGGTACCAGAAATTCAGCAGTAAGTGCTGAAATTCCTGGTGTGAGGATCATTTGTTCTCCTAGCTCCTTGAGTCAGCCACCGCAAGACATAACCTCATATACCGGTTGATCTTGCATGTTGTCAAGAAATTAACTCAACTGTGAGCAAAATACAAGTTCCTAACATTGTCTGAAATGTAAACTTTTTAATAATCCTGTAATTTCTGTGATGTAGTGTTCATGTAACAAGATAACCCTGAACACTGCTGATGGAGCTCCATTCAGTATTTTAAAGAAACAGTCCCAGAGTAAAAGCACATGCCCTGTCAACTGACCTGCTTTTAAGGAAGTTACAGTATCAATCTGTTTCCTTTTACATTTCTAAACAATGATAAAAAATGATGGGGTACAGTAAAGTTTAGTGCTATGGATGGGTTTGCGTATTTTATGATTAAGACCACTTTCAGTCCCTTCAACACAACAACATCAACAGTTCAGCAGTGTTAGTTTAATTGGATGTTTCCTCAATTTACTCTGGTCTAAAAGTGTTTTTGAATTTTATGCATTACAAAAAAATACATATTTATATATTTGCAAAAAACATGTGTATATAAACGTCCAAAGTTTCAGACATCATGGTGATGTTTAACCATTATAAAACCATTTTGATTTTTGGGAATTATTGTGAAAAAGCTGTGTGGTTTTGCATTGGTTGAACATCTGGCTGATTGAAACTAGTGATGACAAGATCAAGTTATCATGAGGGAAATCTATAATGCTTATTTTCTGTTCATTTACCCTGGCTTGGGTTTATAGCTCAGAGCTGCTTGGCTTGAGCTCCAGAGTCTCTGTCTCACACTACCTGCTGTTCTTTAACACGTTTAACTTACGCTTTCTCATTTTCAAAACTGAAATCTCAATTTATTCATCCTTATTTTATCCATGATGTGGCTTTCCTTCTTCAGTTGAACACAAACAAGTAATCCTTAATTGTTTTGACTAAGCACGAAACGCTTAAACAGCACATAGACAATAAAATAGATTATTATTATTTGTATAAAATCTTGACTAGCAAAATTAAAATTCAGAACATTAAGGTTGGCTGTAAATTGATTATTTTGGCTTCTTTTTTGGTTCTCGCGTATCTCACGACAAAATATAACAGGCCCTGAAATAATGACCTTTTGGTCAAGCATGCTCCCGGAATTTTATTTATGTGACCTGAAAATATATTTGTACCTTTTTGCGAGTGTGTCCTTGAGCAAGGCACCTACCCCCATTTGCTGTGCAGTGATGATTGACTACTGCATAATACTTGCTTTGGATAAAAAAAGCAACAGCCAAATGAATAAATGTAAATGAACCTGTACCAAAAAAAACCTGCGTTACAATTCCATGTGTCAGATTGCCACAGATGTGTTTTGTCATTTGTGCAATGTACTCCTTACTCCTTCAACTCCTTGGGAGCATCAGTTCTACCGAGTAAAGTGTAATTTCGATCCCTGTATGACAACTATTGTTGAGACTTAAATTGAGAGAATTTTTAAATTGAGAGTCCACCACACTCTTAAATATAAAGAGGCTTCACATTGCCACAGAATAACTTTTTTTTTGTTAATGGTTCGGTAAAGAACCTTGAACATTTGAAGAACATTTCTGTTCCGCAGACAGTTATTTATGAGGAAAAATAGGTCTGATTATAAAATGGTAAGAAAAAGATGTTTTAGAACACCTTTGTCTAAATTCTTCTTTCTGGAATTAAAAAGACCAATGACAAACCTCAATTAGATTTAAACAAGTGTTAACCTAATAATAAATAGCACAACCAGCTCTTATTTAAAATGAATTCATTATTTAACATGATTGGATTTGCACACTCAAATGTGACCACACCTGTTCAAATCAAACTCTGAGAAAACAAGCATCAACCTTGATTTTACCAAATAATTTCACTTTAATTTATTTGACATGGTCTCACTCACCTAATTATAAGGCAATCAATGCTTTATTTCACCAAGTGTTCCTATTATTGTGTAGAATGACTTTATGTTAGAGAGTAAATCGCAAAAACTATTACTGTTGCTTGGCATTCGAAGGCATGGTCACATGTTGATCACAATCTCCGGCCCTCCTGCAGCCCTAGTAGAAATTCTGATATTGGTAAACAGTATTATAGCCATTTTGATAAGACTGATTCATCTCTTCTGTGGCTAACGCCTATAAAGTTTATCCATTGATCGACGGTTTCTTTGTAAGCTAAGCTTTGCCACAGTTTCTGCTTTTTCCTGTCTATCTCTTGCTTACTCGTTTCTCTCTTTAGCTGCAGTCTCTGCAAAGTGAGAACGGCTCTCTCAGGCGCCAGGTCTCAGCACAACAGCCTTATCAGGCCCCTGGGGGCCCTGAGCACCCCAATCCTTCCAGTCCCTCCTCCTGTTCCTCCTCTTCCTCCTCCTCTGCCCTCAAACGCCACCTGTCTGCTCGGACGAGCCGCCCCATGTCTATGTATGAAACCAGCACTAGTCTGAAGCCCTTTCTTTCCAAGGGAGAGACCATTTACCCTGAGGAGAACTTACCTTCCCTGCAACCCTTCCCAACCTATGTAAGTACACACCGGTGCTTTCCCTCTCTGTCTTTTCCCTTATCTTCTCTGTTCTTTTATCATCCTGCAGCATGCTAAAATGTTGATGGTCTGTGTTCAGTCTTTAACATTATAAAGTTTCATGAATTGGGAAGACAACTTTGAATTCCTTAATGCATTAGTTCACTTTTTAACATCATGTTTTCCATCTTAATGGAAAAGTCACCCGTGCCCATTTTCATTTCACACAAATTTGAATAACCTTTAACCGAAATTGTATGTTCTGTTATGCATTTATTTTTAAGTTAAAAGGTGCACTGAATCATTTTGTTTTGTTGCCTGATGTGGGTAAAAGTTGCCTTCAAAAAATAGGAGGAGTGCATATGAAAAAAGTACCCGGTGGATCAGTTGATCTAAAGATGGCAGTCCCATGTGGTTTTTAACATAAATTTAAACATTTTCATAATGCAACAGTATATTTTCTTGTGTAGTGATGTAACGGTACTCGGTGCACCTTTTCAAGGGACAGTCGACCCCAAAAATGAAAATTTTGTCATGGATTATTCATCATCAATTTGTTTCAAAGCTAGAAACATCTCTTTGTTTTGGTTGAACTTAAAAGGAAATATTTGGTAGAATGTTAGCAAATAAAAAGTGTGGGGAATCACTGAAGACTGTAGAAGAATTAATTGTATATTTTTTGGAAGAATTCAAGAAAGCAAACCGTTCTGGGGCACTTTGACTACCATTTTTTCTACTTTGATCGTCTATAGGGGCCAAGAAATTTTAGCTGGTTACATTTTTGTAAATATCTTTCTTTTTGTGTTTAACACAACAAATAAATTATAAAGATTTGGGGTACTTCATGACACAATTTTTATTTTTACTTTAACAGTATATCAGATGTTCGGATTACTAATTGAGACTGTTTTAACCAATGCTGTTTCGCCTTGTTCATCAAATTCTATAACCTCTTGATGTAAAAGACACAATTTTTAAATGTCTTTAACACTGTTTATTTCAGAATGTTTCTTGACCTTTAAGTGTTCAGCTTGATATTAAAATATTTTAAACCCATGGCTTCTCATTGCATTTACTTAATTTTGATTTTATGAATATGTTCTAGAAAATGTATCAACGGCTGTACAAATATCATTTATGACTCATCATCAATTTAATACTCTTAAATTGTCTGATAACCGCTACTTCCATCACAACCAAATATATAAATCATATATTTGTTCTTTATTTTTTAATTTTGTTCTTGTTCAATTACTGCTACAAGTCTGTCCTTTTTAGATTGAAAATGGCATGTTTGATGCCACCTCATCCCTTCCTTTACTCCCCACCGCATCCTGTTTTCTCAACAAAAGCTCAGAAAGGGTCAAGTACATCCTCACGTGCTCCTCGGACCACGGGACCGTCCGAAATCACCTAGAGCCCTTGGCCACCTCCTCTCCTCCACCTTCCATCTCAATGTCATCCTCTGCTCCCATCAGTCCCTACTTCTCATGTTGTGCACTGCCCATCACAGCGCATGATCGGCCCCTCCACCAACCCGCCAAGGGCTGCTGTTTCCTACTGATACGTATTTCTCCCTTCATCATCTCCACTGTCATCCTCACAACACACTTGATGGCTTTTGTTGTCATTTGCTCACGACTTGTCCTCTGTAACATTTCTGTCTGTCGTTCTTGCACGGCTGAGGTTTCGTTATGTGTGTGGTTTGAAATTCTTGACGTTGAATCTGCTTCTCAATATTCTGTATGTAGATTGGAAATGAGCGTTTGCTGATATTTTACATCTAAAAGTGGATTTGATAAATATGCATTCACCATCAATTGGCATGCAATTATACACTATGTCTACAAGGCAAATAGTAACGGAACATGTTATTTAGAAATCATATGGTGGTGGTCCAAGCATCATGACCAACTCATCCATCTCAACACATTAATATAATATTCTATTTCAATAATTTAATAATGTTCCTAGCCAAAGTGCTTTTGGAATCTGAACCCATTACCTCACATCCTTGAGCAGAAAAGATCCCGGTCCAATGAGTAAGTCAAGTATATTAACCGCTTTCAGCACTGAGAATAACAGCATAGATCGAATCATGTAGACACATCTTTCTTTTTATAGCTGTTTGCTTCATGTTTAATGACTAATATGCTTAACCATGCTTTTTTCTTTTTTTGTCTGTCACAAAATGATTTATTGCTTTGTGCATAGTTCATCGCTGGTCCCATTTGACAACCATTTTAAATGAAGATAGGTACATAAGATAACCATAAGATAAGGTTTCAAATTGCAGATTTTTTCAAAAAATTGAAAACAAGAATTGATGTTTTATTAACAAAGTTCGGGAAAGGGGCACTTGCAGATAATTACAAAGCTGCCTGTCTGTAATTACATAATCTATCCAATCAGCGAATGGGGGGAAGCACCTAAAAATAGATATGCTCTTTTACCTTCATTTTCTCAACCGTTTTCAGCATCCCTCCTCCATCCCCAACTCCACACTCTCAATGGTTTCCTAGCTTTAGTCCGAAATACAGGGGGGTAGTATTGTGGGATTGCACAAAGTCCGACCTTGGAGACCTCTTGCCAAGACAAGGGGGATGCCTCGAAGTTTGATAAAGAATATCAACCTCAGAACTCTCTCTCTGGACAGCACGCCATATTTGCTTACCAGTCTTGCAGCAGCATTTAATTTTTGGCGTATTAACTTGTTGGCTCAATTTGTTGCGAATCATTTTTCGGCAAAATGCTTTATAGTGATAGTTTGCACAAAAACTAAATTTTGCCAGGAATTACTCACTCTCTAGTTATTCCAAACTTGTATGGACAGCTTTGTTTGGTTAAATACAGGGAGAGGCAAATCTGGAGGCATGCTTGTAACCAAATTGACTACCATCGTAATAAAAATAAATTGATAGTAAAAATTAGTTTAGAACTTTTTATTTGTTCTCCTTCAATTTTCAAAATATTGTTTGTGTTAATCAGAACAAAAAAACATAAGATTATATTTATTTTTAGACTATTGTCTTCAATGAAGCTCTGCTACAAGCATTCTTTTATTTCTGTGTTAATCAGAAGAAAGAAGTGTCCTCAGATTTGAATGTAATGAGAGAATTGATTATTTTGTGTTACTGTAGATATCTGTTGCTTTTTTAGAGGATTTGGACACAGCTAAATACGTAGCAAAGTATTATATTTGATCAGATTAAGTTGGGGATAGCTCATTTAAAAGATATTTTACTCAACCTCTTGTCTTATCCAACCTGTATGACCTTCCGCAGAACAGAAAAGATATTTTGAAGAATGTTGGGAACTAAATACATTGATTCTCTTGAGGTCTTTAAAAAAGAAGTTAACTGTTTCCACCGTTGTTATGATTTTCTGTTTTGTTTTTTAGAAGAAGAATGTTGTACAGTACATGTTTGAAATAACAAAGAGAGTGATTAAATAATGACACAATTATATTTTAGAAATATGTATTGCAATCTTGTGACATCATATGTTCTATTACTGTATCCTTTTATGTCTCTATAGGCCTCTAAGTTTGACAAGCAGAGCAGCGTATCTGACGGTGACTATGACAACACTGTCAATGAGTCTGACCTGGATGACTCCGGGTATGTGAAATGTCTCCCGTTCAGTCTGCAGTTAGAACCTTTTTTAGCTGACAGTAAATACTGTATCTGTATCAGTCAATTATATATAGCCACACACTTTAATGATGTCATAATAATGGCACCATGTAACTCTAGATCAAGACTCATCCATCTTACTTTTATTACCATCCTTTGCAGTTATATCCGCAGATGTCGCCTACGCAGCAGTGGTTGGATGGGAGAGAGCAGCTCAATTCCAGAGCTGGACGATCATGAATGCGAGTCTGACCCCAGTTTGCCAAGCACAGAAGACGTCATCCGGAAAACCGAGCAGATCACCAAGAACATCCAGGACCTGCTGAGGGCTGCACAGGAGAATAAGCATGAGAGGTAAGAAATCATCAAGTCAAAATCCGAAGTCATTTGTTTTACATTTTCCCATCCATTAAATCAGTTCCTCCTGGTGTACATTTTCCATTCTTTTTTTCCACCATCATTTTATATTTGTCACACCGGGGTCATCATGCCTTTCGGGCTGTATTCTGTGTCTTTCCCCACCAGTACCCCATGTGAGCAGAAGGAGAGTGTACGCAGACTCAGACACAGTCTGGGCTGTTTCGGCACGCTGGTGCCTTGGGTAGACAAGCCCCCTTCTCCCATGCAGACCCTCAGCCTAAGAACTCCTCAGCCAGCCGTCCCCAACAGCCCTACCTCCTGGTACTCTGGCCTTTGTCCCTGCCTCACAGGCACAGTGTCTACCTCTATCTTCATCACTCACACACTAATATCCACGTGGACTAATCGCTTTGGACTCAAAGCGCTAACATGTATCATGCACGTATGTGGACATTAATGTCTAACTCTGCAGTGTGCATAAGGGTCAGTGTTGAATTGAAGTGAGCCCTGATTGGTTTTTATCGCATGTTTCTGGACTTCATGTGGATGATTCAATTTTGCACGTTTGACAATCTTAAAAGGGATGGTTCACCTTAAACTGAAAATGTGTCATATACCTATCCTCTGTCATTTCAAACCTGTATGACTTTCTGCAGAACACAAAAGAAGATATTTTGAAGAATGTTTGTAACAGTGATGGGACCAGTGCTGTCTCTGTTTACAATATTTAAAAAATTGTTGTTTGCTGTGATTGTGAAGTTCACGTTTAAAATTCTGCTCACCGATTTCTGTGGTTTTTCTCTGGTCTGACATAGACTACATTTTGAGATTTTAACATCTGCCTCTGTGTCTCTAGCTTTATACCCTGCGCAGAAAGAATACATGTGGCTGTGAATGAGATGGCCGCCCTGTTTCCCAAGGTTTGTACTTCGTCTTCACAAATGTATATAACATTACCATTAGTATTAGAATTTTTTTGTTGGGCAAGATTAATGTGTTGTGTCTCTGTACAGTCCATAACTGTATTAAATTATTACATATATATATACACACGCACATCTACACGATACACACACGCGTGCACACACATGACTTAAATAATTCATTATATATAACCACAAAGATAGACTAACTTTTTCTAGGATATGGAATATAGTTATAGTATACAATGAGATCATATGAATAGCTCATACCAAACACAAGCATTTTTGGTAATCATATATAATAAATGTATATAATTGTATTAATATATTGAGTACTACTTCCTTTTTAAGGCTGTTTCTTCATACAAATGATCCTTTTGAATATTAAAAGTGTACTTAAAGTATACTTAAAATAGTTCCACTTTAGCACAGTCAAATATCTTAAGATAGAACTTGAAATAAAAAAAATTGCAGTTTATTTTTAACAAGTACAATGTAAGATGTAAATGGATTTGCAGTATACTAAGCAAAAAAACAACAACTTTATTTAAGATGCATTTCAGTATACTTATATATCACTGGGCTCTATATTAACAACAATAATAAAAGAGATTTTCACTTAAGATGTATATTTTTACATGTGTGTATTTTCATCCACAGAGACCACGGTTTGAGACAGTTAGGAGTTCTCTGCGTTTATTAACGTCAAGCGCACACCGTTTGCAGAGCGAGTGTAAGAAAGCGTCTCATCTGGAAAACAGTCCAGCAGTGGACATACAGTTGGTCACCCAGCAGGTTATTCAGTGTGCTTATGACATCGCCAAGGCCGCTAAGCAACTAGTTACCATAACCACCAAAGAAAACAACTGACCCATATTCCACCTATAGTGCAACCTGTATTGTTCCCAATGTATTATTTATTTTTTTAGATATGGAAGTTGTTTTTTAATAATTTTTGCATGTATTTTTTATTTAAGAACTCTGTAGCCATAAGATAAAGATTGAAATGTTCTCAAGGACTATATAAAAGAATGTGTGAATGTCTGTTCTGTGGGAGTGAAGTGTGTGTTCTGTAGATGAATGTCACTAAGAAAGCACTACTCTATTTAATCCAACCTATGATGTTTTGTAGATGTCTGTAGCTTTTAAAAATCGAGCCTTTCTACAATCATATTTAACTGTATATACTAAAACATACTGATAATGTGGTTAGAGATACTCAAAAATGATATACAGAATAAAAATATGATGGAATGTAATTGGTCAATTAACTGTAGTAGTCGTGAGCTATAGGTTGTGTTTAAGAAAAAAGAAACAATGAAGGTTCCTGAGCACTTCTTGTAATAAATTTCGTTAACAATATTTTGTGGTTAAATTTTACAATAAGGATGTATTTGCATTATTGATGTTAAATGATTTAATTTATTATTTAATAATGTATAATTTTACATTTATAAATTAATGTAAAAAGTATTGATGTTAATTCATGTTAGCTATTGCATTAGCTATAATAACAAATACAATCTTATTGTAAAGTGTTACCCTGTTTTTTATAACAGCTCACTTCACCAGCAGATTGATACTGTGGCTCGAATAGTCTTATTTATAACGTTGAACCAAGCTACAAAATTAGTTAACCGCGTTGAGCTCGACCTTCAGACCACTCTTCATTTCCTGTCTTTAAGCAAGTTTTTGGTCTAACCAAATGTGGGCCTACAAGTAACTCAGTGTTAAAGTTTTTTTAGTATTTATAGTTGTCCAGATGAACTGGTCTTCCACTTATTATTATTATTATCATTGGTGTTGTTTCTGTAGTTAAAGAGATATGCGGTTTTTATTTTTTAAAATAAACAATTTATAATTTTGACCCCAAGACAGATTGTAAGCTTCTTTTTGTCATTATATCAGAATATTAAATCCGAAACTTGGCCAAAGGATATACTCACAATACAGCATCACATTACTCTCAACGGTTACTACTTCAATACTGCCATGATGTGTGGTTTCCTGTACAGGCCTGAAGACTAGTCCAAGTGTAATATAAATGTTAGATTTACATTATTTTGTCAAAAAATGCACACATGTAGTTCTTTTTTCATATAGCCTTTTTGTGAAAACTACTTGCATGTCCTAAAGTAACTAAAGCCTGGTCTTGGTTTAATCCAATGTCTGTTTAAGAAACCACACCTATATGTCCATTCAAATGCATACATAACAGTCTCAGTAATACGAAGGACTTTTCTTCATTGTTTAAGAATGAAGCAGACAGTAAAATCATATTTTCTTTATTAAAAACTCATTTTAATTCATCAATATAAAATATGTAAAAAAAACTAAAAGATAAATGAAACTTCCAACCAAGTGTTTAAAGAACACACCTTCATACCTTCATAACTGATTAATCATAAAGAATAAAAATGATAAAGATGCATGGAACATTGACATTTCACAAGAAATAAAACTGCCGTTAAACCAACCCCAGGTGACCAGGATCAACATTGGACACAAGGGTGTTCCTGATTTATCCTAATATGAAATGTGGCACAAAGTTGAAGCTTCCTGTGTAAAGTGCTTTCATGTCCATGCCGACCGGGGTCTGCTGCGAATCTGAAAAATAACTTCATTGTAAAAATCTTAACTGGGAACTTAAAATAAACTGGATGCTTTTAATCTTGAACTCACCCTCTCCTTGTAACCCTGTCGAATCAATCTCTCAGTCTCGATCTGAAGCTCCTCATCCTGCTGCCTAAGCTCCTCCCTCTCCAGCTCTGCCTCCTCCTCCCGCCTCCGCTGCTCCTCCCACTGCTCTTTCCGCCTGTTCTCCACCTTTAGATGAATGCATCCTTTAAATGCTTGTGCTGAAGGTACATGGTAAATATTCTTTGTCTCAACACACACCTGTGCATTGATCTCCAGCATTCGTGCCGTACGGGCTCCCTCCTGAGCTTCTTTCTCCTGTCGTCGAGTGAGTCTCTCCTGTTCCAGCTGTTGGATGAGCTCCTCCCTCCTCCGCAGAGACTCCTCCCTCGCCAGCCTGTTCTCCTGCATCCGTTCCTCCAGCTGCTGCTGACGTCCGTCCAGGACCTACCAATCGGAACAAAAATAATGCAAACAGATATCTTCTCAACATTTCCATATTTAAAGCTGATTTGAGACGATATGACTCACCTCCCGCATAAGTCTCTCTCTTGCTCTCTTTTCTTTCTCCCACTCTGCCTCTCTCTTTTCCCAAACACGCTGAGCCTCCTCTCTGATGAGCAGTACACAAAAAATGCTGTATTCTTACAAATAGATCCCCTTAAAGTCTATAAAAAACATCCTGACACTACTCACCGATATAAAATATCAAACTCCGCCTCCCTTGCCTTCTCCAACTGGAGCTGCTCCTCAATGACTCTCTTCATCCATGCAGCATCAGCAACGGCTCTCTCTCTCCTGGCTCTTTCAAGCTTCTGCTCCTCCAGCTGCCCATCTAACAGTGATGCCAGGATCTTGCGGTCTGCCTCCTAGTGATTTAACATGGTGTTGCAGGCATTCATTTAACATTTAGCATTACGTAAAGGTCAAATGTTCGCTGTGACCTACCAGCTCCTCCTGAACCTGCTGAGCTCTTCTTTTCAGCTGAGCGCGGTATTGACGAGTCAAGAAACGCCTTTATATATTGAAAACAGTTCATTAGGTATCAACATAGACACAGACATAACCAAAGACATAAAGGAAAGAAACCGAAGTACAATGTGTCAAATAGTTTTACCCAAACTCAGCTTTTCTCCTGGTCTCCTCCATCCTCCTCCTCTCATCCTCGAGCCTCTCCAAATCCCAGCGTTGAGACATAAGAGCCTCCTGTTCCTGCTTTAAACGCTCGGCCTGGAGGGAGCATAATAGACTTTGATTAAATAGTTCTGGACAATTTTTACAATGTCATGCACATTTGCAGTATAACTACATTTAAAAGTCTTTTGCTGCAGTTTAGGCACCCTGTGCAGAATCTGTGAAGATCTGAACAATTTTAACAAAATAAGAGTGATCATACCAAAGCATGTTATGCTCTATTAAGTACTGTCCTGAGTTACATCTTTCACATAAAATATGTTTTCATATACTCTTTAAAACTTAAATATATCTGAAACATTGAATGAATACAGCCAGAAAGAACAGCCAATATGAGCTTATAATAGATGAAGACTTCTTTAATTTTTTTTTAAAAAGCATCTCAGAGTGAGACCTTGAGATCCTGCCTGAGACAAAAAAACATTTTTGAAAATTCTATTTCTTACATTGAAGATGATCAAATTTAACATGCTTTATTTTATAACAAATTCATATAGTTCCCTTTGTTTTATTTCATTATTATTTCATGAGTTCATTATTATTATAAAATGTGATAAAATACATAAACAGTTAATTTTGGTATGGCAGTGTAAGATTATAATAAAAATGTATAAATTGAGTAGTCAAGTATAGATTAGCAGGAAATGTCAGTTTGACTTAATTTGACTTAAAATAATAATATAGGCAACCAAAAAATATAATAAATAACATTCATACAGAATGAAAGTGATACTAACAATAAAATAAATCAGGTCCTAACAGAAATAATGATTCAAATAGAGGTTAAAGCTGAGTGTTAAAGAGACAAAGTGAGAAATGTTCCATCTTCATTGTACATAACACAACCCACAAGTGAATTGTTGTGATACATATAACTGTGGATTTAACAAAAAAATAAAACCTTTAAAGTAGGTTTTATTGTGCAGTGTAATGTACACCTAGTTTGACCAAACTCCATTTCGTTGCCTTGTACATGTACATGTTTAATGACAATAACATTGAATAATCTAATCTATTCTAAGGCCTGTTCTGCTTAAACAACAGTAATGACTTACTTCTTGTTCCTGTAGTCTGAGCTCCTCCATCTGTTTACGGAGGTCCTCGGCCCGCTTTAACTCCTGCTGCTTTCTCTTCTCCTCTTCTTTCTTCATTCTTTCAAGAGCCTCCTGTCTGGCTCTCTCATACTCGTTCTCCACATGCCGTTTCTCTTCCTGAGCTCTCTCCTCAGCCTTAAGGTCACAGAACAAGTTAAAGGTTAACAGTTTACCTTACAGGGATGGTTTACCCAAAAATAAAAATCCTGAATCACTCACCCTTTTGTTATTTACATTTGTATTAATTTTGAGCACAGAGAAAGAAATTGGGAAGAATGCTTACCACACTTTTTGGACCCCATTGACTACTACCAAAGTTAAAAATGTCTTATAATTTATTTTTTTCTCTTGAACACAAAATTAAATATTTTTAAAAATGTAGCACAAGAAAAAGTTCTGGAACAACTAGTGAGTAATTCATGCCAGAATTTTTATTTTTGTGTTAACTTTTACTTTTAAGATGTGAATGTTGTGTCAGGCCCAACTGGGCACATTCATAGATGGAAAGCACTGGCATTTAACTCTTCTTACCTGCTTTTTCTCCTGCTGTTGGACTTCCCACTGGCTCACAACATGATCTTTATGCAACTGTGACTCAACCTGTAGGCACAAACATGAGATGTCTGATTAAAGAATGCTGCGCATGTTTGGAACCAAATCCCGAGCTCAGTGTTACAGATCAGTCACGGAAGAAACCCATCACAAGTCCTATTAACTTACAGTCAAATTTGCTTCTTGATCAAGAATTCACCACAAACTCAGCGCTCGTCCTTAAATGAACGTTCAACTTTACCTATTTACCTATACAATGGAACTCATGTAATTTTTTAAAAACTGTATAGAAAGGGTTCAAATTATTACAGATTTAACTCCTGTTTAAATTGTTCCTATGAAAAAAAACATTTTGCCATGAACATGACATAATAAATATTGAAATCATTTTGCACAGTCTTTGCATACATTTTATATTATGTCACATATACTGATGTGCATTTCGGTAGTCGATATGACTCTTCTGTATACTATGTATGCTTAGATTTCCACTTTTTTGTCTTTATACATGATATAAATAGCTGACCTTCCGTAAGTCAGTGTTGTTCTGCTTCCAATGCTCTCGTAGCAGCTCCTGTGCTAGCTGGAAGAAAGAAAACAGGTCAACATCTCAGATTGATGATAAACACAACAAAGGTTTCATCTTGTCATTGCATGATAAGGGGAAATCGTACATTTTTCCTCCTCTCTTCCCTTGCAGAACGGAGGGTATCTGTTTTTTCTACCAACTGTCTGGTCACTGTGGCTCTGTCTGGGAGAATATTTCTGAGCTCGGCCTCCAGCTGGTCTCTCTCCTCCTGAAGCATTGTCCTCAGACGTTCCCTGCGCTCCTGCAGTTCCCTCTGCTTCTCCTCCTTCATCCGCTCCCTCTGAAACGCTGACATACTAAAATGCCAAAAAAAAAGGGAAGTGATTGTTTAAAATAATACCCAACAATGAAAATTCACATACGGATAACTCACTCTCTAGTTTAGGGGTCTACAACCTTATTTTAAGCGAGGGCTACCTTAGGAGATGAAATCATCTGGAGGGCTACTTGTTTCATTTGGTAAAAATCTATAGTTTTCGGTAACCGTTATAATTATAATTTGGTTATAATTTGTAAATACCAACTTAACAGCAACATATTCTTGTGGTCACATTATCCACAAGTACTACACTTTTTTCAAGTTGAATTTGCAGAACAACTGCTTGAACGTTTTAATTTCGTGAGTCTAAGAGAAAAAAAAATGTCTTCATAATTTATGGTGCAATGACTTTGAGGAAAATTCGTGTGCAGCTCTTATTGTTGAACTCTGTGCATGGCGGGCACCGCAAAAAAAGGTCATGCGGGCACCACGTTGGAGACCCCTGCTCCAGTTGTTCCGAACATCTATAAATGTATTGTGTGGTTGAACGTTGACAAAGATGTGAATTGAACCAAAAACCCCAGAACTACATTCTTCTAAAGATCAGATTTGGGGTTCAACAGAATAAAACAATTTAAAGTAATACAACAGGGGTCTAAAACGGCTGGGTCGGAAGCATTCTTCTAAATATCTGTGTTCACCTAACTCACTAACTCACTTCTTTTCTAACCTACTCCCTCTATCAAAAAAAAAGATACTTTTGTAACTTTGGTAACATTGTTGTAGCACTTGTTCACCTATTGTTGTATCGGCTATTTAACGCTTCATTGTCTCCTCGACTATTGTAAGTCGCTTTGAAATAAAGCGTCTGCTAAATGACTAAATGTAAATGTAAATGTTCATTGCGACAACTGAAAAGAAAGTGACAGGAGTAAACTATGACACATTCTTACTTGTGGGTGATCACTTTTAAAGAATAATTGTGCATTATGTACATTCACATAGACTACAAGCCCTGTGTATAAGTTTTGTTATTGATGTCTATTAGAAGTATAGTTTATGCTATAGTAGAAGTATGATTTAACACCAATGATGTTACCCTACAGTGACAGATTGATGATAGATCAATGTAATGTATGCCTATAGGGGTCAGATGCTATTTGACTTGTTGGCATGTGGGACTTTCATCTGAGATGTTTGCATTGATGTACCTGCGCTGGAAGGACTCTCTTGAGCTCCAGTTGGCTTGTTTGCTGCTTCGGACCTCTTGGTCCCGGAAGTACCGACAGTGAAGCTCCCACTGCTGCCTCCACCGGGCCTCGTGATCCCGCTGCCGAACCAGCTGCCGCTCCAGAGCTCTCACCCGACCGGGCCAGCGAGCTGAAAGCGTCGGTAAAGCCATCCGACTGCTAACAGATTACTTCTGGAAATTTATTTTTTATTTTTTATATAGCAGTTAACACGTATACAACATTTATAAGTATTATAAATTAGGCATTATTAAAAAAGTAAATTGCATTATTAATAAAAGTAAGTTAAATAGTATTTCACTTAATCGCGGTGAAAACTGATGTTTAATTTGAAACCGAGAAGTGTTTTGTTCTGAGAAATGCCGTTGAAAACAACGGGCTCGACGAGACTGCAGTACCGGAAGTGAGAGAAGCGACGCGAGTTCTCATGGTTACAGCGCACTTCCTGGTTACCTACGGCGAGCAGAGAGGGACAAACATATGCGGAGCTTCTGCATTTAATTCAGAGTTGACAGATTGTCAAAGTTAACAGCATGAAATTGATAACTGTGTTGAACACATATCATTAAATAATTAATATAAAATAAAAATTAATATATTTTTATTTTATCAAAAGTGTTTAAAGTTAGTGGGTTCAAAACATTTTTTTAAATGTGTGTCTGTGGATTTTGCATACATTTCTTTGCCATAAATACATATTTTTCATAAAAATATTTTAAATTAATAAATAAAAAATTTTAAATAAAATGTTATTATGTTGATATGTTTATGTGTTTGTGTTTATAAAGAAGTTAAACAAGAACACAGATGTGTGTGCAAACATAAACTTTTATTAAGGATGAGATAATTGTTTTCGACAGCATTCATTGAAACAATTTATTAAGTACGGTTCGAATAAATTATAAAACTGAAACTTTTATAGAAATGAAATGCATAGAAATTGGCCTTATCAACTGTGCAAAAACAACTTTAAATTATTCAGATGCAGTACCTATTATACACTCATCCTGGGCCTTTTATCGTATTTACACGTTTAATTTAATCACTTATATATCATCAAACGTGACATCATCGTCCAACACTTGAAAATATTACACATTTACATTTAAGCAATAGTATTGATTTAAAATAGAAATAGATTTAAAATAGTCAGCCGAGGTGTGACATAGGTGGAGCATTGTAGTATGAGAGTTGGTGGCAGTGACACGTTTGTGGGTCACCGTGGGTTAAGCCCAAATGATAAATTAAACATTACGTCTGAATGTTTAATGGTGACCAGATTATCTTGTCTAATAGCCGTCAGAAAGACTCCCCGCTTAACCCTCTGATGTCAGTAACAGGGTAAAGGACGTATCAATTATTAACAAGATGAAGGCCCTGAACTTTCAGCACAGATTCAACCTGGAGCCCTAACCGTTTATGCAACCCATAATACTATGTTAAATAACACCTAGGTGATCTGTTCTGAAACTTATTTTAACCTACATGAATCAACTTCTACGGTTTGTTTCCAATTCTTTCTTTCACTGTTAGTGAACAACGTCCATCATTATAACACAACTGATGATCTCTATTGTATTCGGGCAATTCCATGGAAATGTCAACCTTACCATGAAGATATTTAGTTTTTACTAAAGGGTTTCAGTATATTTGTAAAGATGTCGATATTTGCTTGATTAAATCCCCATGTGAGGTCTCTTTAAATTTATAGAGAATAAATTGTATTTTAAGTGCATTTAAGTGAAGTTAGGGCTATTTTTAGGATTGTCACACCTACCCACACATAAATATTAAAATATAGTAAGCAATTTATGTTTTATTAATAGATGTCTCTTGTATAGTTGTTGGATATTTTTATTCTTTATTTTAGATTTAATTCCGATAAATCTTAAGAAGTTTTTTATCTCCCAAAATTGGGATAATCAGTTTATTTATGCTTTTTCAAATAGAAAACTTATTATTTTATATAAACTTATATATTTTTTAAGGGTTTTGCATAATATAAACAATTGGTTCAGTTTACAGGTTACAATTACAATCTAAGAGCATTTTACGTCACATCCACAACCCAGGTTTATTTTTTCTTATTTCAAATAGAAAACTTATATTTTTCTAATGTTTAAACACCATCGACAAGGGTTTTAAAAAATATAAAGAATTGTTTCAGTTTTCTGGTTACAATTACAATCTTAAAAACTTTTTTTATCACATCCATAACGTTCATGTATAGTTAAAAAAATATTTAAATTGTTTTTTCCAGCAATATTAAGAATTATTAATGGGACCTGTATAACAGCCCAGTCTCCGCCCCCCTGTGTTATGATTGGCTCGTCCGCACCCACCTGTGCGAAGTCTACACACATTTGCATAAAGGGGCGGGGCATCATGCCATCTAGCTGTTCCGCTAGTCGAACTGACAGATCGCGCTCGTCTGTGCGGCGGCAGTTCCGGGTTCCGTCTTAACTTCTGCCGTGTTTTCCTCATTCTATGTTGTAGGCACAAAGTGATTTTGGCCCATTTTAGGCAAACATGGCTCTTCTAATGGAGCACCAGTTCCGGCAACTTCCAGCCGACAAACAAGTGGAAACCCGTCCGTTCCTTGAGGCGGTGTCTCATCTTCCGCCTTTCTTCGGTAGGTCCTTTCGTCCATTCTTATAGATTCAGAGCTTTGATTTAACACGATCACAAGTGAACTTTGCCTCTGAAGTGATATCTGTGAGAAAGTTTTTGTAAAGTTACATTGATGTATTAAAAATCTGTTTAATGTCACTTTCACTTCTGATTTTCTTACATAGATCCTATCTACATCTTACTAATGTAATGAAAACATATTAATAATAATAACAAGGGTTATAATAATAATAATAATAATAATAATAAGGGTAAGATCAATAATAACAATGTAAGATCAATAATAACAAGGGTAAGATCAATAATAACAAGTGTTATAATAATAATAACAAGGGTAAGATCAATAATAACAAGTGTTATAATAATAATAACAAGGGTAAGATCAATAATAACAATGTAAGATCAATAATAACAAGGGTAAGATCAATAATAACAAGGGTTATAATAATAATAATAATAATAATAATAAGGGTAAGATCAATAATAACAATGTAAGATCAATAATAACAAGGGTAAGATCAATAATAACAAGTGTTATAATAATAATAACAAGGGTAAGATCAATAATAACAAGTGTTATAATAATAATAACAAGGGTAAGATCAATAATAACAAGTGTTATAATAATAATAACAAGGGTAAGATCAATAATAACAATGGTAAGATCAATAACAACAAGGGTTAGATCAATAATAACAAGGGTAAGATGAATAATAACAAGGGTAAGATCAATAATAACAAGTGTTATAATAATAATAACAAGGGTAAGATCAATAATAACAAGGGTAAGATCAAGAATAACAAGAGTTAGATCAATAATAACAATGGTAAGATCAATAATTACAAGGGTAAGATCAATAATAACAAGGGTAAGATCAATAATAACAAGGGTAAGATCAATAATAACAAGGGTTAGATCAATAATAACAATGGTAAGATCAATAATAACAATGGTTAGACAAATAATAACAAGGGTAAGATCAATAATAACAAGGGTTAGATCACTAATAACAAGGGTCCGATAAGTTATTTCAAACTTTTAAAAGTTTAATGCATTGAAGAATATTCATTGTCAAATTCAATAAAATATGGAAATAATGTTGCAATATGCATACACATTATTACATTATGCATTTACAGGAAAGTGTGGTTCAATTGCATACTAACACTGTTATTAACAACCAAGTTTTGCAAACTCACAAGTGGATGTCATCTGACTTCTTCAGGAGTTTCCAGCTCATTCATCAGTGTTGAGATTTTTTTCCACTCCTGATCATCCTCTTCAGGATTTTCCAGAAAACAATAGCAAAGTCTGACAAAGCCTCGCTGTCAACTAGTAGCTGTCGTCTTCAATGTGGACTAATCGTTTTATTTTAGATCAAATTTCTTTTCACAAAGCGGGCCACAAACCTATTGCATGCATAATTTAATCGGCTGCCCTCGATTTCAGAAGTTGAGAAAATTGATTAGCATGGTATTGAGTTGCCTCGACAATTCACCGGCGGAATGGAACATTGACACATCTTTGTTCAAAGTCTCAGTTGCTATTAATATGAAAAAAGACATTTCATAGTAAGTTGCCAAATGAGAGGACAAGCCTCCGGTGTTCTGTGTTTATTCAGCGGTCCCTGAAAGAATCATATCTGGGCAGGGTTAAATAAAGCAGAACTCATCTACACTTATCCAAGTTAAACTGTCTGTGAATGAAACATGTAGGTATTTAATCTCATTGCGTTTGCTTTGATTGTCCAGTGGCATGCAGTGATTTGGAGAAATATCTACTGTGATGTCATAATGTGATTCATAAAAATTGGCCTGTTGCCGATGTCTCCGACTCTCACGGAATGATAATAAGACTTACTAGCCCTTGTTTAGAGTTCACACATATCACACAAAGCTCTGTGTGGTGTACAAACACCAGAAACAGCAGGAGAGAGGGTGGTCATTGTTAAATACGTTTACAGAGGGAATGTGTGTGTTTTTCTCTGTTTAAAAACACCCTTAAAAAAGCAATGGTGGGGAGTTTATGTAGAATATTAATATAAAAATGACTAAATGAAAAACATTGTTCTAGCAACACCAGAGACATGGGTTTAATTCCAGGATACACACAATGCATTTTGAAGAGATATAAAAATTAAACAACGTGAAGTGAGATAAAACTTAAAATTCTGTCATCTTTTTCTCACCCTCTTGTCATTTCTTCTTTCTGATATTTGGAAGAATGTTGGTAACTAAACAACGGCAGGACCCATTCACTTCTATTATACAAACACAAAACCAATGCAAGCTAGTGGGTACCGAAGTTGTTAGGGAGCCAATATTTATTTTTAGGCTGAATGATTGCTCAAACAAGTACACAAATGAATTAATTACCACAAAGTGGTGTAAAGTTGACTGAGCAAACGTTGTTTGCAGTACACAGGCAATGTATGCATTCAGTTAGTTTCCAGAAAGCATTGTTAAAAAAGCAATTTTTACATCTTAGTAATAGTAATAAGTAAATAAATAAGGTATTATTGCAGGAATAAAAAACAAATTTCAAGTGTTATGTTCATGATGTAATGTTCATGTAAAAATGCATTTAAAAATAAATAAGATAAAATAAGATAAGTCAGGAATACATTGATTCAAGGTAATAATAAATAAATAATAAACATAAATGACTTTGTTTTCATATCTATTGGAAGGCAAAATTTAAATTGATTGTTGAGTAGACATTATTAATATTTGAAAAAAATTTATTTGAAAAAAAGCACAGTATTTCTTTCACCCTTTTTATAATTGATACAGATATTTACATTTAATGTTAAGCTGTAAAATATTTTAGGGGGTCCTTCAAATTTTGTTGATTACAGTGGTCCTTGGTGTCACAAAATGAAGAAACCCTGCTGTAGAGTAGCCAGTGTGACTAAGGGGAAACATAAGAGGTCCAGTGTTTCCGTTTCCAAAAGTTCTTATATCATTATCAGACCTGCAATACATTTGGTCTCGATGTGATAATGGGAGCTACTGAAACTTTAATGAACCGCATGGGTGCTTTCAGAAATCTGTCATGCTCTCTAAGCACGGTTAATTATTCAAAGTTCTTTTTTTTAAGCTTAATGTCAGAGTTCACTCTGAGTTCTTCAGAACTAAACTGGAAATACATGTATCACCTATCTGCAACATTCCTTTTATGATTCTTGTAAAAAGAGTGTTAAAGAGGGGGTAAGGCATAACATAATCTGATAAACCATATGCTTTACAGATTCCATACATGCTAATTGCCTAGTATGTGTGTTAAAGGGATATCTCGTTTGTGTTGAAATTATATTCACCTCTCCCCTGATCTCTTTGTAGATTGCCTTGGTTCTGCAGTTTTTTCTCCCATCAAAGCTGATATCGTGGGTAACATAACTGTAAGTTTATTGATACAGAAAGTTGACAAGCTTTGCGTAACATTAACCTGAACTCAACTAACCTTTCTGGTGTTTTTCACAGAAAATCAAGGCCGTGTATGATAGCAATCCCAGCCGGTTTAAAACCCTGCAGAACATTTTGGAAGCAGAAAAGGAGATGCATGGAGCAGAGTGGCCAAAAGTGGGAGCCACACTTGCCCTCATGTGGCTTAAAAGGCAAGTTTCAACTGGAAGACTTACTTTGAGTCTTTTAAAATTGAAAATCATATTCCGTATACTTAGAACATGAGGTTCTATTACTTTCCAAAACTGTACATACTGTTGATATGCTATAGTCAGTCTTCACTTATTTTAAATCCATGTAATCAACACTAAGCACAAAAGAAGAAGAATGTCTTGCTGCTGTGTTCTATCCAAAGAGAATAAAACACTGTCAGGCTTCAAAAATGACAAAAACAGAATGTCCTATATTGTATGCGTCGTTTTAAATATACATGAATGCAAATGTTAATTAACAGGGCAAAACTATTGTTTATCTATATTCACACAAGGCTAGCACACAGCTCCTTAATGAACTACTTTCGTGGTGTTTTTTCATTTTTGCTGTATGGAAATAAGGGATTTTGCTTAATTGCTCCTTTTGTGTTTCACGGACGAAAGAGAGTCATATGCGTCCGAAGAGAAGTGAGGCGTATGCGCAAATTTTCATGCCACTTTCAACGTTGTCACTGGGAGTTAATTCACCAGAAAAATAAAATGTATATTTAAATTGCACTTTAAATGCATTGTCTTTTCTCTTTAAGGGGGTTACGCTTTATCCAGGTCCTTCTACAAAGCCTAGTGGATGGAGAAAAGGATGAAAACAATCCTAATCTCATCAGAGTAAATGTCACTAAAGCCTATGAGATTGCTTTGAAGAAATATCATGGCTGGTTTGTCCAGAAGCTCTTCCAAGTAAGCTCTTTAATAACAAAAGCAACAGAATATTATTGAAAGAACCCTAAAAAATTAAACATTAAACCTAAAATTAAAAATTTCTGTGATAAATGTGCTCTCTTCTATCCTTCAGGCAGCACTCTACGCAGCTCCATACAGATCAGATTTTCTTAAAGCGTTGTCTAAAGGGAGAGATGTAAAGGATGAAGAATGCTTGGAGAAAGTACGGCAGTTCTTAATGAACTTCACAGTTACTATTGACGCCATCTATGAAATGTACACCAAGTTGAATGCAGAGCTAGACTACACTGTGTGATCCGAGTTCAAACTTGAAACCTTACGTTCTGCTGTCCCAAAGGATCACTGTTGCCTCCCAATAGACATCTCCTCGGTCTCCCACACCATTCTTTCTGGGTCTCGGTAATCAATGCTTTTGCTTTCTCTTGGGGGACAATTAAGATCCGAGCTGCTGAAGACTCACGATATCTGAGGGAGAGGATATGTTTGCCTGTCATTGTTTGCCTTGAGATGTTGGTGGTGTGAATGTGTTTTGCTTCTCTCAAATAAGTAGTGTTTTAAACAAGGACAGGTTTTATTCACTTACACTGATAAGATTTCTTTATTTTTGGACATGTACACTTCAAGATGTGTATGAAATGGTTGTTTGTTTCTGTAGTTTAGTTGACTACAACTAAAATAAGAATCTGCATATTTAATAACCAAATATTGGAGAGTGATATTGTTGACCTTGAATGTCTTTTATGAAAAACATACTTGAACATGGCGTGCATTTAAACGTGAAATGAAGAAAAATTAGATTCAGAGGTGATGGCAAACGGCACTTTATCGAGAAGTGACTTTTATTTCGATCTTAATTTGCCTATATAACAATTTTACAAGATAGTTTATGATGGCACAGTGACTGAACATGTTATCATACTATTGGAGTATTGTTGGGTTGTAGTATTTGACTTGTCATTCGCAAATTCAGAGAAATCAAATTAATACATTTATTTATGAAAATCCATAATTTATTCACTTTTTTTGTCTCATTGTGCTCCTGTTTTATTTTGGTTTTACTTCTCTGTTACATTGTTCGACCCGAGAAGCAAAGCAAACATGGAACAACATGAATTCCCTATTGATGCAATATGACATCTTCTGGTGCTGTCATACACTTCCATATCCATCACAAATGACACAAATCTGCAACAATGATATATTTCACAGAACTTTGTGGAGATGTTCTTTTAACCACTGAACTTTTTTCTGTTCCACTGTTTTCAGGCGATTTGACTCTGAAAGTTCATTTTAAAAGATGTTGTCAAAATGTGGCAAGATTAAAAGTCTTGATTCTGAAACAAAATGTGATGACCCAATTTGATTTAATGATGCATTCTGGTGCTGTTATGCTTTCCCAGTTCTAAAAAGGATAATTTAACCTAAAATAAAAATTCTGTCATTTATTTTTACACCATTGACTGCCATATCAGAAAAAAATAAAAACAGTCTGAGGTGCCTTTAAACATTCTTCAAAATATCACATTGAGTTTAACAGAACAAACTTATAATGAAGAAACTGTCCTATTACGGTAGTCAATAGTCCAAATATCTTCTTCTGTGTTAATCAGAACAAATAAGTGTGTACAAGTTTGGAACAAGTTGAGTAAATGTTGCATGATTTTGTTATGGTCCCTTTAAATGTGTAAATTGACTATAATAAGTAGTATCATAAAATTATATTATTGTGTATTAAGTTTCAGCATTTTCCTGCTCAGTAACATTAATATATTCGTTTCAGATTCCACTTTGTTTACAAATAAAACGAGAGAGAAATAAAACACAAACACGTGCTGTGTCTAAACTTTAAACTAACACTAGATGGCGCTCTCACGTTGATATACAAACCAGGGTTGCCAAATCCTCGTAACTAGGGTTAATTTAAACCTCTGACACATGTTTTTATTTTAAGATTGAGGGGATTTGCTAATAATAATTATTGTGTTAAATTACGAATGAAACTGATAACGTCTATAAAGTTGAAACGAACTGTCTGTAACGTCAAACTAGTTCTGTTAAGGTTGCCTTTAGGAGGGATTTTGGTCTGGGAACATCTGGCAACTCAGAAAGTGGCGGCAATGCAAATTTGCAACCGGTCAGACTTGTTCTGAAAGACATTATACTTAAAACAACTGTGGCTTATTTGTTAATTTAATTCATATGACGACATAACATATTTAAAACACTTCCGGGTGACTGTGTTGGTATTATAGATGCAAAGTAGGACATTTGTTTACATGTCTGTGGTTACAGGTAATGCTATGTGTTGTATGTGTTGTACTGAATATAAATGTTTCCGGTTTATAATGTTTAATGGGATTAAAAGATAAATTTAGAAGGTATAACAGTTATATATAAGGGATCCACACCCCTACAGGTTTCAGTGAGCGGTGAGAAATCAAAACACACCTCTCTCTCTCTCTCTCTCTCTCTCTCTCTCTCTCTCTCTCTCTCTCTCTCTCTCTCTCTCTCTCTCTCTCTCTCTATCTCTCCCAAACTCTCTCTCTCTCTCTCCCAAACTCTCTCTCTCTCTCCTAAACTCTCTCCCTCTCTCTCCCTCTTTCTCTCTTCTCCAGTCTGTCACTGAACTGAAAGGATGAAGTTCTTCCCAAAGTTTCTCGAGGCTCTCCCGGATGAATGATCGCGTGGATTTGACGTCATCTGGATTATCCGACTACTCTACACCTTTAAGGAAACTTCGGGAAAACTTTTCTTTGTGAAGGTGAGATGCTTTCCCCAAAAACCTTTAGTGTAGGGATGCAAACCTTGTGTGTGTTGTTGAATAATGAGTGAAAGTCTATTTGATATGATGGTCCATCCTTAAACTTCTAAAACATCTTCTCTGATCTTAAACCAGCTTCTTTAATTTTGAACCAAATTTTTTTTTATCTTAAACCAGCTTCTCTGATCTTAGATTAGCTTATTTGGTCTTAAACCATCTTCTTTGGTCTTAAACCATCTGCTTTGGTCTTAAACCATCTTATTTGGTCTTAACCCATCATCTTTGGTCTTAAACCAGCTTTTTTATCTTAAACCAGCTTCTCTGATCTTAAACCATCTGCTTTGGTCTTAAACCATCTTATTTGGTCTTAACCCATCATCTTTGGTCTTAAACCAGCTTTTTTATCTTAAACCAGCTTCTCTGATCTTAAACCAGCTTCTCTGATCTAAAACCATCTTCTTTGATCTGAAACCATCTTCTTTGGTCTTAACCCATCATCTTTGGTCTTAAACCAGCTTTTTTATCTTAAACCAGCTTCTCTGATCTTAAACCAGCTTCTCTGATCTTAAACCATCTGCTTTGGTCTTAAACCATCTTATTTGGTCTTAACCCATCATCTTTGGTCTTAAACCAGCTTTTTTATCTTAAACCAGCTTCTCTGATCTTAAACCAGCTTCTCTGATCTAAAACCATCTTCTTTGATCTTAAACCATCTTCTTTGGTCTTAAACCATCATCTTTGGTCTTAAACCAGCTTTTTTTATCTTAAAGCAGTATTTTTATCTTAAACCAGTTTTTTTTAATCTTAAACCAGTATTTTTATCTTAAACCAGCTTTTTTATCTTAAACCAGCTTTTTTATCTTAAACCAGTTTTTTTATCTTAAACCAGCTTCTCCGATCTTAAACCAGCTCTCTGCTCTTAAACCATCTTCTTTGATCTTAAACCATCTTCTTTGATCTTAAACCATCTTCTTTGATCTTAAATCAGCTTCTTTGATCTTAAACCATCATCTTTGGTCTTAAACCAGCTTTTTTTATCTTAAACCAGCTAATTTTCCAGTCTGACCAGCCAAAACCAGTCTAAAAATTTAAATAAATTCCGGTTTTAGCTTATCTTTTCCAGCTGGGAGGTCAATATGTTCCGACTTGTATCTCTCTTAGAAATGTACTTAATATTGTTATTTGACCTAGAGACATTCCTTAAACAGCTTCCTCTACCAATTCACCTTATATCTTCTAAAAGTGGTACATTTTGTTACATTTATTATCATCCTTTCATTTCACAAAGTTGTGAATTTCACATGCATTGCATGAGATCACAGTTGCGGCTGAACCGTCAGTAGGAGCCAGCTCTGGAAACTCTTGGGTCACTTACATCTTTCCCACAACCTTACGCAGTAGCCCCGGCACCAGCTGCTTTCCTCCTTAGAGACTTTGTGACAGTGAGAAGGAAGTCTAAATCTTTCTCTGGGGCCAAAGCAAAAGGAATATAACATTTGCAGGTCTTATCTAGAGATGATAAAATTTCCTTTCTCTGTCTGTTTTATTTCTTATTAGCTCGGTTGTTTACATGCTCTGGTGCACTCTCCAGTTCCCAAAAGTCTTGAACTGCTATGTGGTCATTGCTTATCAAACCCTTTCAACGGTCTGCTTTCACTCTTTGTGGTGATAACGGTGAGCATTGGAGTTGAAACTTATTGGAGTCAGGTCAAGTTCGCTTATATAGGCAGTATTTGTATAGTGCTCGCCAGGCTAGGGGGAGCGATGGTGACAGTGGGGGTTTGTGTTATATTTTCCACCTCCCCGCTTTAAGCAAACACGGGCAAACGGCAACATCCATACTAAACAGAGCACATCATAGAGAAATACAGACCAGGCCCCCTTTGGTTTATTAACGTATAAAAGATCTAGGTCGAGTAGAAATGTTTAGTAGTGTATATTTGTTTGTGATTATGCTTACAGTTCACCGGCGGAAACAAAAAGAAAAGAAGCCATGATGTTGAAACGTCTCGGACGTGTCTGAACAGGACCTGTGCCGGGTAATACAATGGAGATTAGCTCGACTGTTTAAAACTTGAAAGACTGACCTGGAAGCAGACTGGATCGCTGTATGTGCTGTTGTACTCTTTTTAAAATAATAATAATTAATCTTAAAAAAAACAAATAATAATAATTTACAAAAATAAAATAAAAAGCAAAAACAGTTTTGTCTTGTTCTAAACATTCTACTGTTTCTCAGATTTTGTACATGTAGTTAAAAAAATCAAAGTATGGTTTGAATATATATTTTAGATCTATTGACAAAGACAGACAGGTTAGAGAAAGGAGTATACATGTCAAATAGTTTAAACATTTCAAAGCCAAATTAGTTTGAAGTAAACAGAGACAGAAATTCCGTTATTAATTCCGAAATATTACTTTACAGTGATAGTTCCTCCAAAAGGGTAATTCTGTCATTTCAAACCTGTATGGCAAACACAAAAGAAGATATATTTGAGGTTTGTAAATGTACAGCAGTGATACATATTCACTTCTTTTATATGGAAACAAAACTACTAAAATAGCTGCAAGTTAACAACATTCTTTAAAATTCAAAACAAATAAAAGTTTATCTATTTATTTATTTTTGGATTAATTATTGCTCTAGCGCAGGAATTACAACATTAGCAAATACGTTTCTTTAATGTGGGGGGTCATTGGTTTTTAATGTTGCCTTGGGAGTTGAGATACTTGGTAATTGGATAGACAGAGGAATTTACCCTTGAACTTAGAAGAGAATGGGATAGAGGGACTGTGAGTCATGTCTGTTCTGGGAAATGAGGGAATCAGTTATTAAAGGGATAAAAACCCACAAAAGATTGTGACATGTGGACAAGGGGTTCAGAGTGTGCGTAGGTGGGCGGGGTGGTGGTATTCAAAATGGATTTTGTGTGCTTTCAGCAGTTTCGAAATGTCTTGGTTCATAATGTGTGATGTGCAGTAAAATATATTTCTCATTTGCCTAAACATAAATTCACAGAATTAAGATGTAAAAATGTGTATTGGATTCATAATACTTCTACAGTTCACCTGTCACAAATTATGACACGCTGTACTGATTATATTCATTCATACACACACAGTATAGTATTTTGTGCAGAAAGAGAAATCCCAAGATCAATATAGAAGCTAAATTCTGTATAGAAATTGTAAAGAAGGGCATGGAGTGAAAAACCACGAGGAAAGATCTAGAGTTACACGGTAGACAATGTATTCAAAACTCCATGTTGCCTGAGAGAATTTCACAATGAAGGTATTTTCTGACATTGTTCAGAATTCTGTGTGTGTTATTTACCTTTGACATTTTTTTCCCTGATCTGTTTGGGCACCTGCAGGCTCTGACATTTCTCAGTTCCCCTGAGGAGGAGTTATCTATTTGGGGAACAGCACACAAGACAATGACTGAAGTAAGTACTGTCATAGTATATAAAAGGGGTAATTCACCCCAAAATATTTTTAACCTATTTAATTTTTTCTTATGCAAAACACAAAATGAGATATTTAGAAAAACTAGATTGTTTCCCATTAACTTCCAATCAATAGTCAGTCAATCTTTTTTACCAACATTCAAAATACCTTCCTTTGTGTCCTGAAGAAGAAAGAAGGTAATACAGGTTTAAAACTTCAATAGTTAGAGTAAATAAAAAATGGCAGAACTTTCATTTGGGAATAAACTATTACTTTGTTCATTCCTATGTGACATTAGCACATTTCTTCTAGTCGCATATCTTTGATGCAAGGCGAGGTGACTTTATTCTGGCTTTTGTTATTGAAATTAATTTTAAAATTGCATTGATCTTATAAAGATAAATTTATTTGAAATGCAAGAATGTTTGCTCTCACTTTGAAGGTGGGGAGATAAAAAAATGCCTGAAGACCTTTAATTATTGACTGCTTAAATGTGCTGTTATATTTCAGAAAAAAAATTGTTTCCAGACCAGACAAAACTTGGCCAAAAGAAAGATTAAATGGTCAGAAACTAAAAGCTTTTAGTAACATCACATGCTTGATATGAGTTCTCCAGCCGTGCCAACTCTGATAAAAAAACGGTTACTGCACGATTAAAAGGTTATTTAAAACACTGCCTATGTCACAAACTCTTGTGACTGTGTTCTAGCTTAGTTCCTATCTACTAAGTGATAAACAGAGGTAAGAGTATTCAAAATATGTTAGCACTAAAATACATCTTCACAGTCAATATTTTGGACCATTGCTACACTACAATAAAAGATGGTTATTGCTGCGTCGCCCCAACAGCTCAAGGAGTCTTTGATCACTGTCTGATTTATCTTCTACCAACTTACAGATGAAAAATAAAATTGCCAAGCCAGAAAAAAGGACTGTAAAGAATTTAACCAATGGTACATACTAGGTCTTACAAGCCTGTTTTAATTGCACTGTCTGGAGTGTTTTTTAAGCTGCTGCCATCTATCTAGTCGAGCTCAAAGAACTTTTACATCATGTATCAGCATTTGTGAAGATTAATGCATCCCTACCAGGACCTATTTATCATTTTACAATTATAAACCATAGTTCACACCAAAACTCAGACAGTTGCGTCAGACCAAAGAGGATGCTTTAAAAAGTCGGGACAGGATCTTGTATAATCATGCCAGGAAAACACTGACAACGGAGATTGGAGTGGCTAAGAAAAGATTTGCAGACCTAGCTGGAAAACCAGTTTTCTGCCAACGACCCTGCATCAGTGGCGAAATGCCTGAGAGACATTGCTAACAACAAGACACCATCCTTCAGCATCTATGCCAATAATCAGCTTGTTCAAAATTTGAATCAGTTCTATTGAAGATTTGAGACCCCCGAACAGACACTTCACATTCGTACTGAAACATTTCTATACAAAGCCATCAACAACTTCAGACATTGAGCTGGCCCGAGACTTGAACCCTCAACCCTAGGGTTAGAAGTAAAGCCCTCTAAACCACCAGGCCATGACTTCCCCACTGGAGCTCACTTGCATTACTGCAACTGTGCAAAGATCCTTCTGGCTTTCATCAGGACCCAACGACTACAGACCTCGGGATTTAATATCTGTAGCCATGAAGTCATTTGAAGGGCTAGTTTTGGCGTATTTGAAGGACATCACTGACCCTTTGCTGGACCCCCTTCTGTTTGTGTACAGAGCGAACTTGTCTTTGGATGATTCAGTCAACATTATTCAGAGCGTTATACAATGCGACATCTAAATAAACCAGAGACTTGTGCAAGGATTCTGTTTGTGGACTTTAGCTCTGCCTTCAACACCATCATCCCAACCCTGATTCAAAACTGACCTGCAAAGACTACAGCTGAGAGTATCACTGGCACTACTCTACCCACACTTTTAGAACTGTACTCAGAGTAAGTAAAAAGGGCTTTGCAAAATCACTCAGGACCCCTCACACCCGGCACATTCTCTGTTTGAACTGTTACCGTCTGATCGATGCTACAGAGCACAAAGCACAAAAACATCCAGACACAGAAGAAGCTGGCAATACTCTCTGTAAAACATTTCATATATAACTTTTATATTTGTAAATCATCTGTACATATTCTTTTCCATCTGCAACTCTTTTGTCACATTTCAATTCCACCATTGTGTGTTAAAGTACATATAGATTTTTTTTCCTTTTGTTGCCTATGATAGTTGTCCTGTAACTAAAACAAAATCCTCGTGAATGAAAGCACACCTTGCACTAAAGCTTATTTTGATTTAGTCCAATGCCTTTGGATCTAATAACCTTACCTTAAAGGTTAACTAAGATGTGAACTCTATTTGTTTGTTTGTTTGTTTTCTGCAAAGTAGAAATGAACTCAGGAAATAAATCATATGCATCTCCATATTCGTGTCAGTTAATGTTTCCTTTTCTCTTTTTGACTTTCTAGCAGGGTTTCTCAGCCACCACTCTACTAAAGCGTTATCGCCTGGCTATGACAGAGTCAAACTCGATCTCTGCGCCTGCCCAGGAGTCAGAGGGGAAGGACTCTTCAACAAATGGGGATCCAAATTTTCCCATGTCTGCTCTTGCGGAACTACTGGAGAATGAGGATGGATCACCCCCTTCCCAGGACTCGCCCCAGGATCCAGCTCGACCGGGGCAAAATCCTGACATGAAGCAAAACATGCGGATAAGGTTCCCGGGGGCCTTTAAAAAGGGAGTTCCTAATCCCATGGACCTCTTGGAATCCAGCATCTCTGATTATCCAGTTGCACCTGGACCAAAGAAGGCACCTATGGATTCTCTGTTTGACTATGGCACGTGTAAAGAGATCAACAACCAGAAGAAACGCAGAAAAAAGCTACCACGAGGGTGAGAGACAGTAGCTTGTTTATAAATGGTTATATATTAACATTGTATGTATTACTATTAAGGGCTGCTCAATTATAAATAAAATGAAAATCATGTAGATATGGCCCAATGTTACGACCATGATTATTTAACCGGATTAAAATGTATAAATTCAATACGATATGAAAACATAGATTTATTAAAAGAAAAATTTAATTAAAGAAATGAGACAAGTCTTGCAACCCTAAATTAGCCAAAATAATTGTTTTAAATTGATGATTTGATTTTCATAATTGTTGGAAGCCAAAACTGAAATTGAAATCGACTAATTTTTTTACACATAAAAACATCAGTTAAATTTGTTGGTGTATGATTTACTTTTTTTACACTTAAAAATAATCGTAAACATTTTGCAGATTTTTTATATGTTTGACTCTGTGAGGCAATGAATAAAAATCTAATTTTTAAGAGATGGCTTCAAATACTTCATATAGTGTTTGTCGTATTAGAAATTAAACACTTGAATACTACATCTTAAATGTATCATAAAATAAAAATACCTATTTAAAACACCTACACATAATTAATAAGGTATTTTTTAGCAAGTGGTTTTTGTAGCTCTAAAAGTTTAGTTTAAAGTCACCCATTCCTATCTCTAAATTTGTCTAAACTTCAGATCGTTTGCTTAAGAAATACACAAAAATAAGTAGGAAAAATTTGAATAAATATAAAGAAATTAACTTAACTACATAAATGCTTGAAAGATTTTTTTTTTTTTTACTGCACTACAGAATAGGCACATGGCGCCCCTGTGTCATAACATCCTTTACCCTATGTGTATACATTTACTTTAAAGAATGTTAAAACAGATAGACATATTGTTTACTGAGTGACACAATGCAGACTCAGGTTTAAGTCGATGAGTTTGCCTGTTGATGTGTAGTTGTAGTTAAATCTCTTTATGGAGGTAGGCAGTAGAACATGTCACTTTTGTATATCTTATGTTGTTTGTCAGGCGGTCTGCTAATGATTTAATTTTCTTCTGAACATGCACATTAGGGCATCTTAAAATCTGTTGTTGTTTCCAAGTCTTTTAGAGTAATGTTTATGTTGGAATTGGTCATCACAGATTCCCCCTAGATTAGATTTATCGACATGAACTCTAGCTCAGTTTGGAGAACTTGGTTATGGATTTCCTTAAACAGTTACTAACAATGTGCATCAAAAAAGTCTGTGGACATGGAAACCATTTTAATCCTAAATACAGTTAATGTTGCATCAAATAACCAGTCATATTTGACTTATCGGCATTAATAAATTCACTTTGCAAGTCAAAAATTTAAATAATCCCTTATATGTTTTTCACAAAACTCTGAAGACAATGTAACATTTTCACCCTTTTTTTACAGGAAGGCAGAGATTGAGATGTCGTGTGATGAGGGATCCCCAGAGCCCACAGTTCTTAAAGTCTTTAACCGCGGGCTGCTGTTTGAGGCTGTATCACGAGCAGATCCAAGAGCTCTGGATGGTCTCCTGCCATATCTAAAGTCACAAGAAATGAGACTGACGGATGAACAGTTTAAAGGTACATTCTAGGAAGGGTTATGTTTGTGAGATAGGTTACAGCTAGGAGAATTAGGTATATGTCAATTGGGGTAAAGCATTTGGAATTCAGTTTAAATTTCAAATTGTTTTGGTTTGCTTAAAATATAGTACACCTTGAAAAAGGTTTTAGTTGAAATATATTAGTTTTTAAGAACAAAAGAAGTGCTTACACCAATTACAGAACCAAACTTAAAGGACTTTTAGAGGAATGGAAAAAATGTTTACACTGCTTTTCAAACTAAAAGTAAATAGTGACAGAGGCTATCAATGCCTAACATTTTCGTGTTCAGTAATATCCAAAATGTTTCGTTCTCAAGTGATAGTTCACCCAAAAATAACAATTCTGTGATGTGCTCACCCTCTTGACATTTCAAACCTGTATGATTATATTCTTATTCCGAACACATAAGAAGATATTTTGAAGAATGTTGGTAACTAGCACCACTCCATATGAATTTTTTGCACATGCAATAGCACTGATCGGGTGCCAATTAACAACTTTCAAAACCGACTTGTTTGTGTTCTGTGCAGGAAAATCTAAGATTTGACATGAAAAGAGGACAGAACACTTTCTGTCCTCTTTTCATGTCAAATCTTAGATTTTAGACTTAATCTTAGACTTAATTTCTGGGGGAATTATGTCTTTAAATGTAATAAACTCAAAATAGTGTCAGTAGTCAGAAGACTTCTGAACTTGGTCATGTTCCCAAAATCCTTTGTTAGCATGTATTTATTTCCTCATGTTTGAGGATTTTGGACTGTTGTTCCTTATTTCATGTAACAGGAAGTTCTATTATATTTAATGTGACATTGTGAGGCGGAGTCCAAACATTCTTCCTGTGTCAGACTCAAGTGAACTTTTAACAGAGAGCAACAAGAAATCACAGCAAACTGTAACAAACAGAGAGGGAAAATCTCAGGGGATCAAAGACGGACAACTACGTGTCTCATGCCAATTTTAAACACAGGAAGAAGTCTTAACTGACCCCTTGCAAAATAAAACGCATCATGTTTTAGAAATACTTTTCTTTACAAAATGCATAGAAGTTGTCTTCAGAACCACTTCAGAAAGTTGTATTATTGTTGTCTTTAGAGCCTTCTACTGGGAAAACGTGTCTACCCAAAGCTCTCCTTAATCTCCAAAATGGACAGAATGACACAATTCCTGTATTACTGGACATTGCAGAACAGACAGGAAACCTGAGAGAGTTCATCAACACGCCCTTCAGAGATGTTTATTACAGAGGTGAGATGTCCAAACACTACACACATTGGATTCTCAGAGTTTGGTAAAAAGCTGTTTTCCAATTTTTTTTCTTCTGACTGAACTCGGTTGTTTGAGAAGTTTCCTCAGCGCTGTCGTTGAGTTGCCTGCAGTCTCCACCCTTTGCAGCACAAAGAGTCCTTACAAACCTCTTTCCTCAGTGGCCAGTCTGTGTTTAGGACTGGACGAAAGCCATTTCAATTCAACAGTGCCAAACCCAGGCCAATATTAAACAACTTTCCTTTCCTTCAGATGCAATAATGTTAAGAAAACAGATGTCAAACAGGTAACCTGCGGGTGCTTAGACATTGATCAGTACTGCCCATGAGAATGAAAATTTGTGACACATGCTTCTATTGCGTCAATCATCGCCTCACCATTATTTCATTTCAACGAAAATATGAAGAGCTAAAATGAATGTGATCTGGCCATGGACACAAAAATATTAAAATTGTAATACGTTTAAGCATTTGTAATCATGTTTAGAAGCATGTTTAGATATATTTCAAACAGTAATGTGATAACTTTGATAAAAATAATGGGTATGACATAAAATATGAAATCATAAACTTAAAAATTACAAATATTTTATTACTTTTACAGTTCAAAGTAAATATAAACGCGTTTTCTAAGAAGTTTTTGAGGTCTAAAAAAACAGTGCACCTTCTTCTGTTAATTTCACTTGTTTCGCCAGTTTTCATTTTCTGATAATAAATGCAAACAGATGGTTTTTTATTTAGTAATTTATAAAAAAATAAGTATATTTTAATTTGGAATCTGGGAGAAATGTTGTTAAAGGTTCAGATAATGAAAAAAACTTACCAATAATTAAAACACAAACCATTTAATAGTTTAAAAAAACTAATTATGAAATGGTCTTTAAAATTTTGGCTGTTGCTGTAATGTTTTGTATTTAGAATAGGAAATAGAATTTTGAAATACACACTAGACTCACAGCAAACTTTGTGTAGTCTACTCTCTTATGAATGACCACAGGATGCAGTCACTCACAGATCGGTTCTATTAGTTTATCTGTAATGCTTCCCGATCTCAAGGCAAGAAAGAGTATATGTCAGGCTAAGTTTGCCTGTCAACAGAGCCAAAGCCAAAATACATTCAAATTCACTAAACAATTTAAATTAAGTCAAGATCCCTATTGTTCTAAGGGAAAGTAAAAGCACTCTTGAGTCAGCCTTTTTGAAATGAAGATGTTAGTGTTTACAGTGTTAGATAAACATTAGTCTGTTTGTATACATTTTCGAAAATTAAAAACTACATTTGCCAGTATCAAACTTGCTTATGTCTCACGCGCACCACTGCTCTCTGTTTCTGTAGTATGAACATAATTGTATGTGTTTTTTTTTTTGTTCTACACTATTGTCCACTTGTTTACAGATGATTTATGTTATGTTTTTTATACAGGAATTAAGTAGGTACATATGATATTATTATGTAGTTAATGCACACATGTGAACACATGGTTGTGGTGTGTTGCTTTGTACAAACAAATAACAAATACAGGTCACTTCTAAACATAACAGTCAAGTTTAATTAATATATGCATAAACCTAAGCTGAAACATTTTACTTATATACAATACATTTAAAGTTAAAGTTCACAAAATATGAAAATTATCTCTTCATTTATTCTGAAAAGAATAATGTTGATAACTTGTTGTTTGTGTGTCAACTTTCTTAAAAATATTTTTCTTTCGTTATCTTTGGATGATAAGATCATGAAGTGTGAGTAAATGACAGTATTTAGATTTTTTTTGTGAACATCATGTTAAATGTTAACACTTTAATCACACAAAACAAATAGTCAAGCTCTGATTACAACCACTTATTTTTATATTGCTGTAAGATAATTAACTTAATTAACTGCTCTGTGTGAAAGGTATGTGTATGATTGTTACAGAATGGTTACTTGTGGTCATTGTGGGCATGTTCTTGGTACAGGCATCTTTATTCATAATAAAAATGTGACATGTCCTCAGGTCAGACGGCACTGCATATTGCTATCGAGCGACGCGTTAAACAGTATGTGGAGCTTCTGGTGGAGAAGGAGGCAGATGTTCATGCCCAGGCCCGAGGACGGTTCTTTCAGCCTAGAGAGGAGGGCGGGTATTTCTATTTTGGTAAGTTTGTTGAAAAATACTGCTTTGGGGAAGATTGGAGAATAACTGTTTGTAGAAATCTTGCATGTATTTCTTTTTTTTTTTGTTGGATGATTCTATGCTTCAGTGGCACTTTTATAAAATGTATTTTCAATATATCACTTACATGCTTTTTTTTAAAACTATTTTGGGACATCTGGTCTAGTGATTTAAGACTAACCTTTAGTCCTTCATCCCAAAACTATGTGTGGGAAGTTCCTTGTTCCAATTTTTCAGCTATTTGCTTCCTTGCTATCACTGTATTTTGAAAAAAAAATTTTTTTAACAAATTCAGGTAATTTTATTAACATTCAGAAACGGTAGCCTAGCCCACATAGCTTTTCCCATTTATAAGTACTATGGGCACATTTTGAAAAGCCAAACTTCCATAGCAACATCAGATGACGTTTTTTTCCCAAAACCACCACCTTTATAGGTTGGCAAACGCAAGGAGTGTTACAGAGTTGTGCTTTCACAAAATGTCTAGTTGTAAGGAAACTGTTTGTGGAGCTTTGAAGAGGTTCAACAAGACCTTACGTCATACATTAAACAAGTCTGGATGCACTAAGAATGTAAGAGCAGTAAAGGAGCCCCTGTTTTCAATGGAAAACATAGTCAAAGGCCATGTAATATAGTTAACAGACTATGTGAGAGTAATTTTAATGTCTGGGCCATGTTCCCTCTTCCTAGTCTACATGAACATGTTCTGCCCTCTACTGGAAAAAGTATGTTACTAAAGTTCTATCAGTCTACAAACCTGGAAGAACAGATGAATTAAGAAATCTTTCTTAAAACATAAAATATCCAATAAAATGCCAATGTGAATTTTTCGTAGTTATTTCATAAGGAAATTCTAAAATAACATGTTTTTTGTCATTTTATCAAGCATTTTCTTAAAGCTTGCCTGTTTAGTCTACAGTCATATTTTGCCGTTCGTTCTTCAATATTAGGTCAAATTAATCCATTTTAAAAAACATCATTATATTAAACAAAATGGAACTCATTAACCTTAAAACCTCAATTTGTTTTGTTCTGACGATATTTTGCGGACTGTAAATCTACAAAATATTTAAGTTAATTCAATGGGTCCCAAGAACTGTTTGGCTACAAATGTCTTAGTTATTTTAGAACAAGACATTAAAATGGATTTGGAGCATCAAGAGAGTAGTGAGTAATTTAATTTATAAGTGAACCTTTTCAGTCTTCATGTCTCGGTCAAAAAGCCTGAATTACATACTTGTGTGTTAAATCTATGTGTACAATAATGCCAAAAATGTAACACCCTTTAAGTTTTTTGCCTTAAGAGTCTTTGAAAACTTGCCCTTTTTAAATTGTTTAATGACAATTTTAATTGTGTTAGCTTTTATGCTCCATCTTGTTATTTCAGACCTTTGTGACTAACTTTCTTTCTCAAACCAGTAAGCAGATATAAAAAAAAATGTGTAAAATGAACGACAGTGATACCAGTGACTTCTATTGCATGCTAGTAAATGCCAGTTATTAACATTCTTCAAAATACCTCCTTTTGTGTTCTGCACAAAAATTATGAAATCGTGATGGCCCAACATAGAACACCCTCTTTTTATGAATCAGTCATTACTTGTTAAATAAAATATATTCTGGTCCACTTTTTTTATCGAAAAGCTTGTTTCTTTCAAAACAATATCTCTAAAACTAAAACGGATAGTGTGCTTTTGCTTTTAAATCCATGTACATCAAATTGATCCATCCTTTTGGAATTATACGTCACTTTTTAGTAAACAATTACGATTCACCTAACACACAGCAAATTCTCTGTTAATTCTCCTCAACATCATATTCATCCTCAAATTTTTAATCACAAAACAAGACGTCTGCTGTGGAGCTGATTGAAAGGTGCAAAACTATTTTTAAATAATCCGAGGATGACAGAACAGGATTATCTTTTCTGGTGTCCTGCCAGGAGTCTCCATCTCTCCTTTATTCACCTGTAAATGATTTTCATTTGTATTAGACACGGCTGTCAGCGTTTAATCCCCTCTGATCTGAGTGCGAGGGGAGTCATTCGCCGTGGTGATCTCAAACCCAAGCTCGCTGACAGCTAATGTGATTTTGAAGTCATGCTAACTGCTCTCTGAGCGCGTGCAAATCAATGAGAGCGAAGCATTTCTATAAGAATTGACATGAAAATAATCTGTCACCCCTGGCAACAGCTCACTCTCCAGTTGATGTTTAGTTTTCCTGTTTGCCAAGAGTTCTCTTGAGAAGGCCTCTAATTGAGTACTGGATACCAATGGTGAAATTTAGATCAAAGCTTGTTTGTTCTGCGAAAGAGTGATTGACTTTAATCTGTAATTGTATGTTCTCATTGTGGTATATTAAGGTAGGGAAACTGGGTAAAATTTGGATATAGGAACATCTGGAGATTAGGGTGCTAGACAGATATCTCAGAGAAGGATGGAATCCCTATGATATGAAATCTATGGGAATATATTTCATATAGATATAAAAATAAATTATTATAAAAATACTGAATAATATTCAAATATATGATTATTATTTAATAAAATTTCCGTTTAGTTTTTGTGCTTTTATATTGTGAAAGGCTATAAAGCAGCTTTACATAAAAAGTTATGTTATATAACATATATATAAATATGTGTGTTTCTATTGTTAACAACCATGTGATTGTAAATATTTCATATTCTAAAAATATGATTAACATCAAATTATGTATTTTCAATGTATTGTTAAATTTAATTGTTAAATTAATACATTTTATTCTTAAATATAATTTTTACTTTTACATTTAAATTAAATTAATAAATGTCCATTTAGTATATTAACACTTAATACAGTATACAGTACAATCCATAGATTAGCTAATCGCAGTATGATTTCCATGATGCTATTCTTAAAGCTAATAAAAAACAAGCAATTTATTAAATTGATATATTATAAAGTCTCTATCATTCCGTTATCATTTACTCAAATACTTTCGTTGAACACGAGAAGATATTTAAAGATTGTTGGTAACTGAACAACAGTGGTACCCAATGACTTGGACTGGTTTTGTGTCGAACAGAAGTTGTGTGGTGCCACCATTGTTCAGTTACCAATATTCTTCAAAATGCAAAAAGAAAGTTATACAGGTTTAAAATAACATGAGGGTGAGTAAGTGACAGAATTTTTGAAAGAACTATCCCTATAAGTGTTTCTGACAAGCTTGTGATTTTTCTCATTGTTCAGGTGAGCTTCCCCTCTCCCTCGCAGCTTGTACCAACCAGCCAGACATGGTGCATTACCTGACCGAGAACAGCCACAAAAAAGCAGATCTACGAAGGCAGGACTCCAGGGGAAACACTGTGCTGCACGCCCTGGTCCATATCGCAGACAACACCCGGGACAACACACGATTTGTCACCAAGATGTATGACTTGCTGCTCATTAAATGCTGCAAACTCTACCCAGATTGCAACCTGGAGAATGTACTTAACAATGATGGAATGTCCCCTCTCATGATGGCCGCCAAGCTGGGAAAAATTGGGGTAGGAGCCCATTTTTATTCAGCCCTTGTGTTATTCTATAATTGCAGTTACATTTGGGATATGAATTTTTCCTCTCAAAACAAGCATGACCTTATATAAACCTCTTAAACACTTATGCTGTTGAACAATTTCCGGGTACGATCTAATATAAGATAAAGATAAAATTGAGTAACAGAGTAGACAGTAACATAGTTGACAATTTAAAACATTTTGGGCCTATAGTCACCAAGGAAACTAAGAACTGCAAAGAAATCGATTTTTATGTAAAGATGCTTTAGTAACTAAAATTACAATTTACAACATTAATGTTTATAATGTAACAGTGATGACAATCTACTCTAAACACGTATTTGTATTGTACCTAAAGTTTGGGAAAAGAGGACGCACCTCCTGGTCTATTACAGTGTTCACACTCTTTTGTGACATCACAATATGCAACGTATATGTGAGAGTCAGTGGGACAATCTCTAACTTTTTTAGGTTACAGATTTGACATTTGGAGAATGTATCTCAAGCTATTAAAACGGCTTTTTTAAATAATTATTTGTATTGATTTTTCACTGTAATAAAAAAAAACAACAAGACATTGTCCAAAGAAAAAACAAAATAAAAACACACATAGCTCAGATTATTAAATTAAACAGGATAATCCCATATATAAAAGATTATGGAAAAAGTTAAATGCTTAAACCATTACACAATTACAATATTCCTTGTTGTATAATAGAGCGAAGAGTAGGATCCATATAGTCCAGATATGGAGTACAAACTTTATAGAGAACTGCATTTTAAAACACCCTCAATGTCTTGTTTATCTAACTGAAGGCAAAACTATCAAATACATTTATATTTGAAGTTATTTTAATGCTTAAATAGTACACGTCACCTTTTTTTAGCTAAACATGTGACATTTAAAAAAAATTTTGGGGAAAATGTAACTTTGTATCTTGAAAAAAGTTTGAAATTTATATTGATGACTATGACTTTAACAACTCATCCCATGGTCATAAACATTCTGCTTTAGGAATCTCTATGCAAGCATGTCATAGTAAACCATTTATGTTTTCCTCAACAGGTGTTTCAACACATCATTCGGAGAGAGATTAAAGATGAAGAGGCGCGTCACCTTTCTCGGAAGTTTAAAGATTGGGCTTATGGACCCGTGTACTCCAATCTCTATGATCTTTCTTCCCTGGATACCTGCGGAGAAGAAGTCTCTGTTCTGGAGATACTTGTCTACAACAGCAAGATTGAGGTGATTGAAGAGAAACAGGATTTTGAGATTAAAGTGTGCAGCTTGTTTTTCTTTAAAAACACTTATAAAGATTTATAAAGAAATAGAGACCTAGTCTGAAAAAAAAACCCAAATACGAATAACTGTTTCAAGGAAAACTGTTCAAGGAGTTTTATATATATCTCTTTTTACAGAATCGCCATGAGATGCTGGCAGTGGAGCCCATTAATGAGTTGCTGAGGGCCAAGTGGCAGAAATTTGCCGCCGTCACCTTCTACATCAGTGTGTTTTCTTACCTTGTCACTATGATCATCTTTACACTTGTGGCCTACTATCGTCCATCAGAGGGAAAAGTGAGTTAAGTCATGTGTATTTTAAACAAAAATGAGTTGTCCACCTCATAGAACTTCTGTGTTTGCTCATATAGGTTGTGTCACCACAGTGTTATTCTTAAACCACTTTGTGTCTTCACAGCCTCCCTACTCCTACAGCACTACAGAGGACAAAATACGTTTAGCGGGGGAGCTCATAACCGTGGCCTCTGGGCTATTTTTCTTCATAACAAACGTAAGCCATGCGTACACAAAGACCCAATATTTACCAAACAATATTTTATCATTTATTAGATCTTCCCAACATCCCCAAAGAACACCCATTTCTTTAAGATATTCTGATTTGTATTTCATCCGGTGCAATATATCTTATTTTTTCTTCCCTGTTTTTTAGATTAAGGACCTTTTCCTGAAGAAGTGCCCTGGAGTGAATTCTTTATTTATTGATGGATCCTTTCAGCTGCTCTAGTAAGACGTTCTTTCCCGTTCTTTGTGTCTTCCTTTGCTCTCGATGTCTTTCCCTAAGGCGATTTCTCCCCCTTTTAATTGAGCCGTCTAATTAATTCCTCAACTTGGTTCTTGGCGTGTTTTAATAGTTAATCTCATTGCATAAAAGCAGCGCTGCTTATGCAAAGATGAGTGCCGTTCGCCAACATGTTTATGTTAATTAAAATTAAAATGTGGCATCGCTAAACCAGTGAGGCATTTCAAATGGAAAATGAAAATCAAACATATTGTAGCTTAGCAACAGTGTCAAAGATTAACTCAGTGATACACTTTCTTTAACCTTCGTTGGAAAAGATTATGTATGAATATTCTTGAAAGGAATCGCATTTTTGGTTATCAGTATTGAGTTCTGATAAGTTTTTAGTTGATTCTTCTCTACTGTTTTTTAGTTTCATCTACTCCGTGCTGGTTCTAGTATCTGCAGCATTATATCTATCAGGAATCGAAGCATACGTGTCTGTGATGGTGTTTGCTCTCGCGCTGGGATGGATGAACACACTGTATTTCACCAGAGGCCTTAAACTCACTGGAACCTACAGCATTATGATTCAGAAGGTTTGACATGACTTACTTTTTAGCGAATATTTATTTTGCGCCTATTTACAAATTTAGTCATTGTAATATAAATTATTTTGATTGAAATGTTTTTATACGTGGTATATAGGTGTTCAAAGATGTTTTTGAGACCAGAAACAATGTTTACATTTTTGACTATGTATGTTTCTGTATAAAGTTACATATTCATTTACAGTGCAATATACATTGACAACTTTTCTATTCATAAAATGTGAAAAAGAATCTGTACTATTAAGTATCACTTCTTTACATTAAAATATGTAAGTCATTTTACATTTTTGTAAAATGTTCTGTCAACCTTTTTTGTATCAAAGTGTTATGCATTTCTTTGTTCTGATAAAGAAACCTGGAAAAATCTTCATGACCAAATAGTTCTTGGAACCCATTGACTACCATAGTAGGAAAAATATAGTTTTATTTTTATTAAGTTATTTTGAAGAATGTGGAACAGCATAAAGTTAAAAATATGAACTACCATTTTTTGTCCCATTATGGTAGTCAATGGGGTCCAAGAACTGTTTGGTTACAAGCATTTGTCCAAGTATATTGTTCTGTGTTCAACCAAGCAAAGAAATGTATACAGGTTTGGTACAACTAGAGAGTGAATAATTGATAACAGAATTGTTTTTTGTTGTGTGAATCTTTAAGTGTATTCAAATCTTTAGTATTTCCTTATGTTGTTGGTTTTTTAAACTGATATTTAAGCCACAAAAGCATTGAGTTAATTTGTAAAAAAAAAAACTGTCAAAAATTGCAACATATACTCTTGCATGTTGTTTTTACCATACACCTTTGCTGCTCTTTTTACTGACTTCTGCTGGGAACTACATTCAATTTATATAATAATGGAAAGCTTGTCTGTCAGCTTTCCTGTGTAAGTGTAATTGAGAGATCATTATACTTAACCTTCAAAACGGATATTTTGTTCAGATTCTCATTAAAGATTTGTTCCGGTTCCTGCTGGTGTACGTGCTATTCATGATTGGCTACGCATCAGGTATTGCTTGCAATTTTTTAAATCTCATTTTATTAAAAGACTAGCAGCCCATATTACAAACTGCCCTGTCTATGCTGAGGTTTGACCTTTAAAACTGATTTACATGGAAATATGTATTTTTGATACAAATTTAAGATTCATTATGATTTTACTTTATTTACAAATAGCTGATTTGTTTTTATTACATGTTATAATTTGAACAGCGTTGGTTTCTCTGCTGACCATCTGCCCCGATGAGGAGACGTGTAAGGACTCCTGCCCAAAATACCCAGAATGCCGAGATAAGAACACCTTCAGTGAATTTCTGTTGGACCTGTTTAAGCTGACCATCGGCATTGGAGAGCTGGACGACATGCTTAAAGGAGCGAAGTATCCTGGTGTGTTCCTCGTTCTCCTGGTCACATACATTATTCTTACCTTCGTCCTGTTACTCAACATGTTAATTGCTTTGATGGGGGAGACGGTGGGTCAGGTGTCTAAAGAGAGCAAGAAGATCTGGAAACTGCAGGTTAGAGATTGTGGAATATTCATTTCTGTAGTTTTTCTTTAATAAAGTTTCAAGGTGGGTGGGGTATAGTAAAAGGGGTGTGGCTAAATTACAATTTGCTACTTTTTTTTGGTTTGGCATCAGTGGGCAACCACCATCCTGGACATTGAGCGTTCCTTTCCTGTGTGTCTGCGGAGGTCGTTCCGGGTCGGAGAGATGGTTACCTTAGGCAAGAGCTTTGATGGAACTCCAGACAAACGTTGGTGCTTCAGGTACAACTACAACCCCTCTATCCATTATTAAAACAGTCCATCTGTTCCTATTACTTACCGGAGAAATGGATTTTACTCGTCCTTGTTCCAGAGTCGACGAGGTAAAGTGGTCCCACTGGAATCAAAATCTGGGCATCATCAATGAGGATCCCGGCCAGAAAGACCATTATGAGCAAGCACAGGGGGGGCGGGGCCTCCGTAGAGGTTAGTAACATACCCACATGTTAAAACTCATATAAAAGTGGTCGATCACACAAAAACAAAATTTTATAATTGTTTACTCACACTTTTGTCATTTCAAACCGGAAAGACTTTTTTTTATTCACCAACAGAACAAAACAGGAGATATTGAAGAATGTTTTGTACTGGCACTGTTCACTTATTAATGTGAATGATCACCACTGCTGTTCGGTTGCCAACATTCTGCAAAATATCTTCTTTTGTGTTCAGCAGAAAATAGAAAGTCATACAGGTTTGAAATGAGAAAAGGGAGAATAAATGTTGTCACTATCACTTTAAAGAATAATCTAACAAACATCATTTCTTCTTGTCAGATCGCTGGTCCACCGTTGTCCCAAAAGTGGTTGAATTGAACAAGAGCCCACGTGATCATATTTTAGAGATGGAGCCCCTTACAGCCAGACACAGACATAAATCTGAAGGCTAAAGCGGGAGTATTACGTTTTTATTAAAACCAATAGTAAGCCATGTATCATTTTTTTAAGCATACTTTTTTTCTACTTTTATAAGATTATGTATATATGGACCCATGAGACACTCAGGGACGATGTGTTTTTAGGTAAATCTGTCACGTACAGTAGTGAGATGTGTTTATCATGGAGCGTGCAATAGGTTGTATAAACCGAGAGCTTGTTTAAATAATTTAGATGCCTTTGCCTACAGTACACGTGTCTACTGTACCGTTCTGTTTCTGCCTGCTGGCAAACTTTATCATTTTATGGATGAAGGGGAAATGTTACATCGTAATCAATAATCATTTCAGATTACCTCAGTGTTAAATGTGCATTGCAATAATCACCGTATTGCTTTTATGAAATATCATATTATAATAGTCTTGTGTTAAATTGCCCAGCCATAATGGGAAAAGAATCATTTTTGTTTTGGATTTGGCCTTTGGCTTTGTTTTATAATAAAGGTCATGCGAAAACAGATGTGGCCCTCACAACAGGAGTGTACACAATGCCAGACTTCAGTAATATGTTATTTTCACCTCAGTATGCTGGCAGTAGTGTGACACTGGACTTAATGAGTGTGATGCTGGTAATTACTTAAAGTGAAGCATTTATAATTCCTCACCAGAGAAAGAACATGCACCAAAGAACAAACACCGAAATCTATTGTGTGTATTGTATATTCTTTTTTTTTTTTTTACAAAGTCAGAATCTGTTTGACTTCTTAAAAGAAACTGACCATTTAAGTGCATATTTATGTTGTGATGTAGGTCATTAAGGACTGGAATAGGACTTTTTACAGTTCCTTTTGTTTACAGGCCTGTTTTACACACTATGGTCATTTTTAAATATTTTAAAACATTTCATATTTTAGAAAATTTTGTTTAAAAGAATTAAATAGATTAGGATTAGGTAAAATAGGAATGTAAAAAAATGCTAATATATTATTTAGAGTGTAATGTATCTTGTAAATTAGACATTTGGTGCTGCTGTTTAGGGCTTTTTTATGAGTTTTTGTTTAATAAAAAGATTTTACTTTCTAGCCGTTCTATTTTCAGTGTGTATCCATTTCTGTAATTATTTCTGTACTTTTGTTCATGTGTATTTTATATTTTTCTTTTACATTAACATTTGCAGACAAAAGTATTTTGTGGGTTTTGGAGCAAAATTATTTGAGTAAATACTATATATTATGTGTGGAGAGCATCTGATCTCTATTTTGACTTAGGAATTTACACGGTCCTGCATTTAAAAGGTATTGTTACATAAATTCAAGATTCTATCATCATCCATTTACCAGTGAGATCCAAATCTGTATTCATGTCTTTGTTCACAAAGAAATATATTTGGAAGAATGCTTAAAACAAAACCCCATTGGTTACCTTAGTAGTAAGACTTCCTTTTTTGTCCTGTTAAACAAAATGAGATATTTTGAAGAGTGTAAGAAAAAGTTCTGAGATATTTTGAAGAATGTAACAAAAAGTTCTGAGGCACTTTTGACTACCATTTTGTTTGTCCTACTATGGTAGTCAATGGGGTCCCAGAACTGTTTGGTTACAAACATAAATCCAAATATTCAACCCCACAAAGACATTAATACAGATCTGGAACAAAAAGCAAAAGGTCAATTCATGACAGAATTTTAATTTTTGTCTGAACAAAACTGTAACTTAATTTAATTGAGATTTTAAATGAATATAAAAACATTATTAATCTTCTCATTTTGAAAATTTCATAGTACGAATGCAATTAATTGTAACCCAATTAATTGAGAAGGGTTTTAATGATCATATTGAGTCTTAGAAGTCCAAGTTTTCTGATTCATCCCTTTCTACAAGCCTTTCAGCATGCTTGTCACTTTGTCATTTCAACCTCTTTTGCAGAACACATATATAAGATATTTTGAAGAATGTTGGTAGCCAACCTGTCAACCCCATTGACTTCTATATGTTATGGACACAAAACCAATACAAATCATTGGTTGCAAAAGGTTTTTATTATAGAAAGAGTCCATGACTAGCTAGAGTTGAAAATATAAAAAAATATGTAGAAATAGAAAAATGTCACAACTTTATTGGTCAACACGGTTAATTTGGTATATTTGCTGTTTACCACACATAAGTGCTTCTCTCATTAGAAAAACCTAATTATCTTCTGCTTGCTTGAGTCATTTGCATGTCATAACAGCTTTGTTTAATTTTAGATCATGAATGCCTAGAGGCAACTGTATTTTTATCATGTGTGTGCGCAAAATATTTGGCAAAAGTGACAAATCCATATTATTCACTTACCTTCATGTATAGAATTTATGTCATATACACAAACTTTGCCTTTACAAATTACAAAAATATGAAGTTTAACCTTCAACTTTGAAGCCTCAGTGTGAGAAAGGGTTTTTATTGATAACTGGCCTACAGTGTGTGAGCAATTCTTTTAGTTTTAACCACTAGATGACGCTAAAGTGCCGTGTGTTCTCACAACATGTGAACACGAACTTGTGCTCAATACTAAACTACACATTAGCACTGTTGTACAATTGTATAATGTTTGTGGTGATGTTGGTTGTCTTTTTGTCAAAAGCAAGTTTTATGAAACGTGTGCCATTCATATTTGTACATATTAGAATACTAAAATACTCATCAAAATTATGAAACATAATAAAAGGAACCCTGGGAATTATTTTTAAGAAAGAGGAAAAAACTAAATAAAACCTGTCATATTTAATCATCTTCAATGTAGTCACCACTGAATACAATTTTCTGAAATGTTCTGAAGCAGCTTCTTGAGGTCTCACCCTGAGATGCTTTTTAACGAATTATAAATGATTCTCAGTCTATTTATTCTTCTATCTTTAATATTCAGTCAAAGTCCTCCTTTTTTAAATAAGTAAGATACTTACATCTTAGGAATTGTACATTTCCTACAATATATTTTTGCCAACTATATTAATTTTATCCATTAAAGTATACATTTTAAATTTTTTAACAAAAGGAAAAAGTGTCCCCATTTATGACGTAGTGTGAAGACACAGATGGCATTGAATGGGAGGCCTTGGTAATGTCAGTACCTTGAAAAACACTAAAAGTACCTCCTGGTGTTTTCATTACATCTTAAAAACAGACCCAAGGGGCCACCAAAAAATTTGGTTTTGCCGTGGTGTAATCTAAATAAACAAACTTTGCTAATAAACAATCATTTATTGTTTGCTTTGAAACAAAACAGAACTTTAAATACTCAAAAAAATAAAAACCCTTGGTGCCAGGTGACCTTTAGAAGACCTGCTGCACTGACCTCGTCTATTTTCCATCCCCATAATGTCAAGGAACTTGTGACATCATCTCACCTCACTGTTTATCCATAACCAGTGCATGCATTCGCAACCCACGAACTCCCCCTCTCTTCCTCCTTCATCTTCCTTCTCCTCCTCCTCAATCGCTGAAGGACATGCTGGATCTATTGCCACCTCTCTGAGGAGGCTAATCCTCTTTAGCTCCAACTTTAACTAGGCCATTAATCCCAAAGGAGTTTATCTAAGCGCTGAACACCTCGCACTGCTGACACTTTAGGCTACTCACCCGCCTTGCCTTCTCTCTCTTTCTCTGTAAGTAGGGCACGGTCTGGGCCAGCAAGTGTCACAGTCAGCACCCCCGTAACCACAGCCGCCTATGAGCAGCTCAGCACGAGGCCGCAAACTCCACGTACGAGAAAGACAGACCACAGGTGAGGGCTGCAGGAAAGAGAAAGTAAGAGGCAGGAAGGAAATGAAGAAAAGAAGATGGATGAGATGAAGAAAAGAAAGATGAATGTTTGGCCTCAGAATTATGCTGCAATAGCTCGGTGTTGTTTGCCAGCTCTGGACTAACATTGATTTAACTTTGCCCTCCAGGCCTGAGCAGATGGCTTATTTGCTATGTGCACGGATACTATGAATATGTGTGTGTGTGTGTGTGTGTGTGTGTGTGTGTGTGTGTGTGTGTGTGTGTGTGTGTGTGTGTGTGTGTGTGTGTGTGTATGTTTGTTTGTGTATGTGTGTGTGTGTGTGCGTGCGTGCGTGCGTGCGTGCGTGCGTGCGTGCGTGCGTGTGTGTTTGCGTTTAACTTTAAAAGTGAAATGCCCTTTTTCATCTGTGTTGGATGATAATAAACATAACAAAAGTCTTATTCTTATTCAGTAACGTTGTCTTGCTTTGCAAAAGAAATATGTAAACATCTCAAACATAAGAAATGTTTTATGATGATTAAATGTATATCTTAAATACACAGCAAGTTTAGGGTAGATTTATACTAAATGCATTAAAGTAATTTAGTTCAGTTTTCACATAAGACCTACAACAAAAGAATATTGTGCAGCATTGTTTTAAGTAAACTATATTTTTACTACGGACATGTTTAATACCAGAGGAAATATACCAAATAAAAATTATATTTGACATATATCACATTGTAAGTGTAAGTTCAGAAAGAAAAGTTTACATCCATATCATGGATTCATGACCTCTCCTCCGGATCTGAGCATGTGGAGAGGATCTTAGTGACATCACAGACACTCAGGAAATAAGTTATAGCATTGACACTGTTTACCTCTCACTTTTATTATTGCTTCACACATTCCTCTTCTCCCATGCAAATGTTTTCCTGCTTTGAAGAGAGAGAAACTCAGAGCTTTCAGACACAACGGTGAAATTCTTCACCAATGTGAAACATCTGAATGAGTGAGAAACAATACATGACAACATTGAGGGATAGAAATATGTTTTTTATGTTTGGAGATTTGATTTTTGTACTCGTTTTGTTCAAAAGTCTTTTAAATTTTAATTCAATGAACTGAAAAAAGGTTGGAGGAAACCATTAAAAATGTTTACAATCGCTACATCTAAGATAGAATTTAAAACTGACATACTATTAAAACTTGTAAGTAATTACTGGACTACATTATTTGGTGAAAAGCCAAACTAAGGTGTATTGTTTTTATATAATTATAAAATCTTGGTAATTTCTCGGCCCTGATTTTAAGGATGTGTGCTGTGCCTAGAATTTTTTTTTTTTTTTGAACACATACTAGATATATTTAATATATAGATTTGTATGTATTTGTTTTTGTACTATGTGTATTAACTTCGGATGTCAGAAAAGATAATATGTTAACACCAACTTTATCCAGGATGCGAATATTCAAATAATATCTGATATTCATATTTCTTAAAAAAATATCTGGAATGTTATTTTGTAGCAACTCCTGTGGGCCTTGATTTACTGAGCGGTTGTGCATGTGTTGTGTGAAATATTTTGTAAATCCATCCAAAAATCCTCTCAAAGCTGAGCTTTATTTTGCACAACAGCATGCCGAATTCCCAAAGTTTGGCTCCGATTTCATATTTTTAAGTTAAACAGAAAGTGGGGTTTCATCTTCATGCGACCCTGCTCGGATCGCTCGGGGGTACTGTGATGTCACACACTCATCGGCCTATGTGGCACTGCATCAACTTGTACATTTGAAGGATCTTATCGTATACAACATAAAATACATGACCTAAATATGAAGTCATAACCATATAAATGCAGCGGTATAATTATTGGCACTCAACAGCTGTCATTTGCTAATTCACTGCTGGCTAAGAGTGAGTAAGACGTGCAGGTGAGTGAGTCTGACTGATAAAAGCCTTCCTGCTCAGTGAATTTATTTTTCTGACTGATTAAGTCCCCAATCATTTCAGAGTTAATGAAACACACTCGTGTGCAGCTGCACCTTCACTCGTAAGCTTTAATGAAGTCAGACACCGCGCGCTTTATGGGTGGAGTGCTGAGGGCACAAATTTGGGCGCTTGAACTTTGATTGGGGAACATTTCTGCACTGCTGAATTTTGATGCTGTTGGTTTTCCGGATTCACGGTCATTTGCATTTTCTCCTCGCAAACGCATGTGTACCCTTCTACAACACTTTCTGCATCTTATTTTCTTATGGTCTGACGTCAAACACAAACAAACGGATAAATGCACTCATGGGTAAACACAGACGTGCAGCAGGAGAAGTGAAATTTGCTTGTCTTTGTTATTTCCTATTGAATCATTTTAGATGTAATTCTTGATTTTAAGGGACAAAGCCAACCTGTCAAGTGAAAAGGAGATTGACATGATATACGGAGAAGAAACCACCTGGAGTTCAGAGGGCGAACCGGTTTGACCCAATTTCTACTCTGATCTGCTGGGTTCAAACCGGTTCACCCTCTGAACTCTGTACCGCCGGTCTGAAGTAAGTATGGAATGGGCTCTTTTGTAACCGGGATTGCATGGCGGATCTGAATGACCGACTTTAATGGGATCAAGTCTTTCATAAGTGTTCAATATATAAAGGGCATTAACATCCATGTTTCACTCCTACAACCCCTGTTCGCAATTTAATATTGCATGAAGATAACTACCAACAAGATAAAGTTCACAATAAAGCATCTATTTAAGCAATCAAATAATAATATTTAAACATGTATTCATTCTAGCAAACTAAAGTGAACTTTAGTCAATTCTATCATCCTATATTCCCCCTCTCATTACAAAACCTGTATGACTTGTTTCATGCGCAGAACTCAAAGAAGATATTTTGAAGAATGTAAGCAACTGGCACCCCTTCACTTGCATTGGTTTTGTGTCCATAGTGACTCTCATTGATCCTCTTGAAGACATCAAACAGATATCATACACATAATAAGAGGGTGAGAAAATTAAGTATTCATTAAAAAGCTTTTACACATTTCACTTATTTTCTTCTTTTCTATCTTAGTAGAATGTCCTTTCCCATCGCTGGCAAAGTCAGTGCATTAAGTGCACAAGATCGTAAGAGATGCGCAGCCATTGAAATCATAAACAGGATTGACGTTCCGAAAAAAAGTAGGCCGACAGACAGAACATTAAAATGTCTCGTACTGTTACTCCATAAAAGCACTGTTAGGTTCGACTGAGCCGAGTAATCCATAAAGAAAGACAAGAGAAGATCTGACACGTGGAGCTGAAGTGAGATTTGACTACTGCATTCATGCATATTGTTCTTTCGTACCCTCTTTGTCTTCATCTTTCAAAATGTCAGATTACCAAGGTACATCTCATTCGAAAGAAGAAAAAAAGCCAGAGTGTGTTTCTTTGTGAAGCGCTAAACGGCACACAAGACACTGAATCCGTGCCTTTGGATTCATTGTCCCGAGCTTCTCTTTCTCTCTCATCTGCATCCGCAGATTCTTCATTTCCATGTGCTGAAAAACTCTGCTTGTGCTCAATCACAGATGTATTCTCAGTGTGAGCTCCACAAAACAATACAGCAATTAATGGGAAATAAAACAGCCGAACTAATCTCCAGACGCTCTGGTGTTCTTACATGAGACAGTGAGAGAAACTGTGGAGTTTTGAAATTGTTCAAAGGGAGGGAAATTTGCCAAAAGTGCAGTGAAGTGTAGTTATGGTAACATTAAAAGGAAACGGCTCATCCCGCGGAGATTGTGTTCAGCCTGGCTGAATGCACTTTGTTCAGTTTCCGTATTAAAGCTCTTTGAGTGAGAGAGGCCTGTGAGCGCCGTTTAACTCTGCATATATTACTACAAATGATGCCAGCTAAATCTTTAATCCAATTTAGTGACAAATACAAAGCTCTTTCACCCTCCCTCTCTCTCTTTTTCTGGCTTTCTTTCATCTCTGCCTCAGCTATCTTCAGTTTCACTGCAATTCCTCGGAGGACGGACCAGTGAAGTCCACGTTGAAATCTGCTTTGCAATTCAGCAAACAACGCAATTGTTCTTTCAGTGTTTCAGGGAGAGGTAAAGTTTCATCTCGGTGAAAACTCATCGTTCCAATACACTATCATTGTATGTGACTTTCTTTCTGCGCCGAACACAAGAGAAGATATTTTTAAGAATATTTGGAAATGTCACTTGCATTGGCTTTGTGTCCATGCAATAGAAGTGAATGGGGACCCGTCTGCTTTGTTACCAACATTCCACGTAATATCTTCTTTTGTGTTCTGCATACTAAGGAAAGCCCTCCAGGCTTTAAATATCTAAAGGGTAATAAATGATGACACAATTGTATCCTTTCTTTTACCCGTGAAGATGTCGTTCAAAACCTGCATGACTTTCTTTCTTCCGCATGATACAAAAGAAGATTTTTCAAAGAATGAACTGGCACTACCATAGTTTTTTGTCCAAACAACAGAAGTGAATGTGTGCCACTGCTGATTCATTGCAAAAACATTTTTTCAATATCTTCTTTTGTGCTACCCAGTGCATAGCTTTCAAACCTGGTTCAAGAGGGTAATGATCAGAGAAATTAAATTTTTTGGGTGATCACACCCCTGCAGATATCATTCCAAACTTGATTGAATATATGAAAAATGTTGGAAACCAAACAACAGTACCCCATAAACTTCTATTGTATGGACACATCGAGACATTTCTCAAAGTATCTTCTTTGGGGTTCCACAGGAAAAGAGAATTGTTTTGCACATATAAGTGCATTACATTTCGTTAGAAGTAGTCTCTAGACTACTAGAGATTGTAATACTTCGGTACAAAAGTGCCCATGACTTATCCAAAAACTTGAGTTATTTTTTGAAACCAATTCAAAAGTATGCACTTTCCCATCGAGGCTCATGCTTTTAGTGCATAGTAAAGTTACTCCATCAAAGGCCTGTTAGGTTCGGATGAGCGGAGCTCTCCAGGATGCGACTGGGCCCCTGGCATCTATCAGCTGGATGAACACTGGCCCTGTCTCTCTCTTTTATATGCACAGTATGTCTGCTGGACAGCAGCCAGATCAAAAGCAAAAGCCAAGCTTTGTATGGGAGTACATACATTCCACACCCGAGGCGATGCTCTTTAAAAGCTGCTGGTTGAATGTTTTGTCGACACGCACCTCATTGTGCGTTCGACCCACGATGGGGGCCGAGACCTGTGCGCGCTCTTGTGCGTGCCATGTCGGAGACGGCATGCCAGAGATCTGCGGAGAGAGCAGCTGCCCTTATTTTTATTCCTCCGCCTCTCTTGCTTTTCACTGTTCTGAGCGAGATTGATAAGAAAGAAACGACAGGCATGGGTTTTTATCTGCACTTCTTGTTTGTTGGCCTCATCTAGGCACGCTCACCGAAGGGTTAGACCCTGCCATCATTTCCCCGCGCTGGGGAAGAGTCTCAGTTGTGGTTTGAACCAGAGGGATTATGGGCTTTAGCTCTCTATCGTGCTCACTGTGCCGCCATATCTCTTGCCCTGTTACTGGCTCCTGTCTCTCTCCCACCGGGCCTGTGCCCTTCAAATACTTGGCTGTGTAACAATGGCTTGCTGTGCACAACGCCACCAGAGTTGCCCAGAACTCGCCCAGAAACAGACATGGATCTTGATGTTGATAGCATTGATATAGATAAACGGGCAGAAAGGATATTCAACTCATTTCATGGAAATATATATATATATGTGTGTGTGTGTGTGTGTGTGTGTGTGTGTGTGTGTGTGTGTGTGTGTGTGTGTGTGTGTGTGTGTGTGTGTGTGTGTGTGTGTGTGTGTGTGTGTGTGTGTGTGTGTGTGTGTGTATATTGCAATGTTTTCAGCCAAGTCACCTCGTCTGATAATAGACAGCAGGGATACTTTATAGTTTCTGAAATTAAATAAGCAATGTCCATTTAAGACTATATTGTACTCATCTAAATGTGTAAGAGGTAACATTTTCTATACACTGAAAAAAACGGGTTGATGTTACTTAACATTATCATGTACATCGGTTACGCATAAATGAATACATTTTCAACATAATTTCATTTCAAATTTGAACAATTAATTGAAGAACAAAGAATTAATTTTAAATTGAAATGATAAAAAAACTTTTTTATCATGTTGAATCGATGTACATGATGAAATTAAGTCATTCCAATAACCCATTTTTTTCAGCGTAGAAAATTGTAAATAAAACTTTTTGCTGGTTATCAAATATAACGAACAGTACTTGCTGCTTCTCAAATGTTATTTGATTCTCTCACCATCCACAAGAACCACTTCACCGTTTATGTCCCCTCGCCACTAAACTGAAAGTAAAACAAATGCAGGCCGAGATGCGAAGGTCTCCAGACGTTTAACGTTACAAATATGAAGCTTTTAAACTGGACTGCAATTCGTAGATCCCAAATTCTTTTAAAAACCTTTAAGAGTTTTATTTCATTAACGTAATGTCAGCATCAGTGTCAAGCTCTCATTTTTATTTTAGCATTTTCTACCATTTCGAAGCAGCTGCAGCGTGATAAATTAATTTTTAAAAGTACATCCATCCCATTTAAATTCTCAATTTACATGCGGCTATAAAGAGGCATATCTGTCTCCTTCAACTGATCTCTAGGAGAAAAAACCTCTTCATTAATTCTGATAATAATTCTTTCCAATCCCGGAACCACGACCCCACTAATCGGTGACCCTCGAGCATGTATATATAGACTATAAATCCTTTAAAATTGGATTCTAATCATGTTTACCTTATCACAACTAAGACAAAGTCCATATGGCAGATTAACTGAACCCAAAGGTTTTCCTGCGACAGCTGAACAGAACCAAAGATGAACTAATTAATGACTGTAGCACTGAACCAGCAGAGAAGAACAGTGGAGATGGTTTAGTTATTTAAATGACAATGAAAGGGTGAAAGAGACAGAAAGACTGTCGACACAGACCGAGACAGACACAAGGAGAGAATAAAGACCCTCAGGAGAGAGAGAGGAGGGTATTAAATGAAAGCCCACATATGGATCCGTTAATGGGATGCTCTGACCCCCTCTGTCATTTCAATAGTTAAGTGACAACAAAATCCCCTCACCGCGTGTCCAGGTGTGTGGGCACAGGAAGGATAAAAAAGCGAACCAGTGAAGCAGAAAGATAAATAATGGTGAATCCAAATGAGCACTGAATGTAAAGTCTCTTAAAGGGACAGTTCTAGAAAAATAAAATTACTTTTTTAATTTAAAATTACCTGATTTCTTTTGACTATTTCACAAAAGGCACAAAAGAAGATATTTTGAAGAATTTCTTGTAACTGAACCACTTTATTGTGTCTATGAAGTTAAAGTCAACGGTAGCACATTCTTCAAAATATCCTCTTTTGTGTTTGTTGAGCCGTACAGACCTGAGATGACCAGAGGGTGAATCAATGTCAACAGGATTTTCATTTTTGGATGAACTACTACTTTAAATTTGCTGTTAAAGGTACACAAAAGGAAATATTTTCACTACCTTATTATTTCAGACCTGGTGTGTTGAATGAAGGTTTTTAACAGACCCTTTAATTATCGAAAGAACCATTACTACAATAAACCTCTTGTGAAACAGAAAGGTCCTTCAGATGTCAGAAAAAAAGGATTCTTTAAGGGCATTGCATCACACCTTTATTTTTTAAGATAAAAAATAAAAGATTACAGTTTGATTTCTGTAAAAATCTGTTATTTAGAAAACCGCTGGAATTATGGGATCTGGCTTACAAGGGAAGCAAGTTTATACTGTATGAGATCTGATAACCACTCCACTGAAAGGAGTATCACACGTTTGTTTTGCGGTTTCATTTTTGGGTCGTTCCCCTATAGGAATTATGTGACATTGGCGTATTTAAATCAGTTTTATGATCCTCATTAAGAGAATCTTATAAGTACATCTAATAAGACAAGCCCGAGGTGAAACTGTCTCGCTCTTTCTCATTGCAGGAAGGGAATTGCAGTGGCCCGGTTCACGGTGCCCGAGGGCCCAATCTACACACACAGGGACACACACACACACATGTGCACACACGCACACAATCACACACAGTTAGAGACTGGAGACTAAGGCACAAGCAACGCAGCAATTATCCTGATTACCAACCAGGGCAAAAGCCTGCTCCAGGGCAGCTCTGAACTCTCCTCCTGATCCGTCTCTTTCCGCTCCTCTTTATCCACAGACCTGACTTCTTTTAAAACCGCAACGGTATAAGTGAGCGCCAGTCACCAGTAAGTGTAATCCCATTGGAAAACAAATAAATACTCGATGAGATGGTGATTCAAAGGACAGGTGCAGCTGCATATGTCTCCTTAAAGCCAAAGAAGATGAGAGGACTCTTAGAGATTCTAAATGGGGTCTAATGCTATTATTCGTATGGAGGCTAAGAGGCCTATTGTTCCTGACACCAATCTGTCTCTCCGAGTGCGTGAGGGCTTGGGCCGGTTCAGCAAGAAATATGCTAAGCGAGGCAGAAAATAAATGGGTTGCATGTTATTATGACTTATTGTTTTGGCATTAACAGACATGCTTACCGGGTCAACATCTCTCTCTCTATATATCTACACATTTAAATTAAAAAAATTCTGTTTACATTTTTTTTTTACAAGCACAATAATTCCAAAACTCTGTTTAACTTTGTTTTAATGTGGGATTTCAGAGGTATTGATAATCTAAATACTAAGAAAGTTGATGGGGAGCAGAACTTAATTTTCGCAGCTGTCCATTGGAAACCTTGGATGTCAAAATGTACTGTACACACAAAATGTTTTACATAAAAGAATTTACACTAAAATAAGACAACAATTTTAAACGTTTGAAAAAACTAATTATGCTGTTTAAATTTAGTTTTTATAAATAAAAAAACAAGTCAATCTGAAAAACGTAAATATTTCTATTATAGCAAAATATACCAATATACATGAATGAATATACCACAAATATTAGGTATATATCACAAGGTTTATATTATAAATATACGTATGTTATTTAAAAAACTTTATAAAATTATTAATATTATTTATTAAAAATCAATAGTTTTTTTATTAAGCCACAAAAATTTAATTGAAATGATTAATACTGTGTTTTGAAAATTGACAAGCACTTTATAGTGGTGTTGTAATACTCGAGACCAGTCTCGGTCTTGTCTCGTTCTGGACTGTCTTTGATCTCAGATTCCATGGTCTCTGGATTTTATTTCAATACTAGTCAAGACCACAGCTGTGGAAATGACACGTGTATGCGGGAATTGCTGTTGCTTTGTCTGATTTAGGTGCTAACATCATTCATATGATTGGATGTAAAATGTTATATGTTACAATGATAAATCATGGAAAGTTAAACATCCTACACATACATTTCTGCACAATACAGCACCAAAGTTACTTCTGTTATTAATTATTATGACTTTTACGGTTTTGTACTGGTTTTGGTCTTGAATAATTATCAGTTTGCCTTGGTCTTGTTTTGGTCTTGACTACAACAATACATTATGGGTCACATATTCAAAAAGGATTCTTAGAGGCTATATGAGGCTTCGAAAGGACAGAATAAATAAAATAAATAAAAAATTTAGGTCATGACGCTGTGTTTTTATATCAATCATTTAAAATAATCGCCATCTGATGTCATTTATTCTTGAAATTCATTCACATCTCATTTCGATTCAAGTCTTTGTGGAAATTATTACTTTTATAATGACATGTTAGAAGCTGCATAATGTATATTCTATTTATGAATTTGGAAGATGCATCACAGAAAAAATATTTATACATTAATAATCTGTAATTGTGTACCCTGGGATCAAACCAGAAACCTTTGCCATCCCAATTCTCTACCAATTGAGAAACCCCACAGTTTCGGCCTTTAATCGATTAACTCTATTCTTCAGTAAATAAATAAAGTATTTACTGGGAGATACAGTTCACAGACCCAAGCGAGCGAGAGAAAGATAAAGTTGTTTGACGCAGCGACTTCTCAAATCCATTAACACAGCAGAGACAGAACATAAAGGATGACAGGAACGGGGATGCAGAGAGGAAAAGCCCCAGGGATGTGATCAGAGGCGCATCTTTCATGCTGACAAAAACTACACACAGAAAAACAGACAGCACGCATACAGTAATGTTTATGGACTGTTGCAACTAAACCAACATGAGCCTGCTTACTTCCTAGAGATTTCGTCCTTTAACTTGTGGACCACACAGGTGAAATTAAGCATTTCGCCTGACGATTGAGTTAAGCATTATAGGAGCAGAAAGTATGTTTGTGTTCAGGTATTCTGAGGGTTTATGTTCCCTACAGTTTTTCTTACTTGTCTTCAAAGCAAGTGGTGTGTTATTATGAGGAAATCCACAGCACACTAAAACAATCAGATCTTACATGGGTACTCTTCCGAGACACGTGGATCTCCGAGGAGTTACGCTGTAACGTTCTTGCTCTTTTCTGAAGACATACGCAACAGCATGTACATTATACCAGCTCAGACATCAAGAAGTGCTTCTGTTTTAAAGTTCATAGGGAAAGGAATCATTTTTTATAAATCAGTGAAGTTGAAGTTTTATCAGATAAGTTTTTGTAGTACTATGTTTGTGTTTTAATTATGGTGCTGGACAAAGGCATGTTCTTGTTTAATATCTCTTGAATACATTGATGGTTTTCCTAGTTTGTTATCAGCATCAACACTTTAAAATACAAAGCATAAAATACTTTTCTTTGTGGTTGCACTGTAATTTAACACTGGTTAGGTGCAGTTTAACAGCTCAAAAGTTTCATCATATATATATAATAATAATATAATAATATATAATATAATCTCCTATATCTTAATATATTTCTTTTTCTTAATATATTTTCTTTTTTTTGGTTTTAGAGTAGTGTGTCATTAGAAAATATGAGTTAACATATATAACATTTATTTGACCCTTTTTGTAAAGTTCTAGTGTGATTTTTGAATGCATAAGGTGTTTGACAACAGAGCCATTAAACCAAAGAAAGTACTGATGGGCCTTTTTTAAGAAATAATATTTGTCTTATTATGTTTCACCATATTAGAATAAATAAGCACAAATCCATACTGCTCTGTGTATAATAATGAGCAAAAATTGCAATGGCAAAAACTTTTTTTACGTGTAATAAACCCTCCCACATACAATGTAGATCATCCCCATCCCACTGGTATTAAAAAATGTATTTGAATAAAGACAAGGTCAAAGCAAAGAGATGGGTTTTTCAATAAAGTCTTGAAATCAGTTTATTTTGCACCTCAAAACAAGAAGGGAATGAGTATGTGGTACATTGGGAATGTAGACACAGCTGTAGTTTACATTTTTTTTGGTGTAAGCTCAGAGAAAACAAAATTGTTAATACAGTCATAATAATTGCACTTCATAAATCTAGACTGTAGCCAGCTTTTGCCTCCGACAGAAACCCCCCGTTGCCTCTCTTGAGTTTCTGAATTCAATTTACCGGAGAAATTTGACTGACAAAAGAAATGCTAATTTAACGCCGGGGACCGCTGTGCCCATCCAATTTCTCTTTATTTCCCCCTCTCTGTCCCACAAGGCATTAGTCTTCTCAGTAATCTAAGTGCAGTACATTCACAGGAAAGTCACAGTCGGAATAAATATTTCAGTGTCGAGACAAAGCTTATGAGCGGCCTCAACCTTGCTCGAAACCGCCAGACGAACACTCATCCTCTCTGTTGAGAGAGGCACCACAATGATTGTTTTCATCGTTTCTAAAAGAGAAATGGTCAAGTGACACCTTCTTAGGTTAACTCCCCTTCGGCGATATCTATTAACAGCGATAGCTATTAGCTCCGCATTTAAGCCGCGAGGGAGGAGTTAATTGTTCCCGAACCAATCAAGACCTTCCGCTCGGAAATGAATTTCCAACAACAGACGGCTCATTTCCGATTTCAAAGAGTTTAGGCATGCCAGGATCTTGTAAGCTGTTCCGTTTAAAACAACTTCAGAAATACCTAACCGAGCCGTTTTTGGAGATTGTGGATTCCAGTGTGTAAGTAAATAAATGAGAATTCTGTTGTTTGGCCCTTGGCGGCGATTCCACCATGAGAACAGCAGAAAATATACTGCAGCCAAAAGAGACTAAAATCCAAATAAAAGACTCTTAACGAAACATTAAAAAAACCTAAGCATTTTACACTCGTACTCCCTTAGCAGCCAATGCATATTATATACTACAAATATATATAAAACAACAAAAATAGGTTCAAGTCTTCAAGTTCTTTAAATACATTATATTCAAACTTCTAATTTCCAACCTCCTAGTACTCTCAGAAATGTTAACACCCCAAGCAGTGCAATTTCTATGAAAATCCATAATCCATACCGCTAAGCTTTGTTTTTGAAATTCACTGAAATTCATTAACTTCACATAAAAGCACTGATTTTGATGCTTGTTTGGTCTTTAAGATGCTGTAATGTACCATTAAATCTTACAGTGTTTAGTTTTAATAGATAACCATGGTGCGTTAAGACCATCTTCAGCATTATCATCGGATATTCGCAAGGAGGAGAGGCCATACATACCTTCATATAAACCATTGACTCTCACCCAAAACATAAAATATTAGTCTGATGGGACAATAAAAAGGGAAAAATCACAAAACAATTTGAAACAACCAAAGAAAACTCTTGTTAAAAAAACAAGAATCACAGAATCCACGTTTACAATCTCTCAACATTCCATTTCCCTGCCAGCTCGGCTCTAAGCCAAGAGGCACCGATTGGCTTTCCAGCATTCGTTCACCGTGTTTTGATCCAGATCTTCCCTGTCTGCTTAGAGCAGTTTCACCAAATTCTACTGCAAATCCAGGCAATGGCAACATATCCACAGTTTTGATTAAAGATTTTCCAGTAGGTCTTTACATTGGTCAGCCCGACCCATCGCCCTTCTCATCTTATCTGTAAACAGGGAGGCGGATGTGCGCATGCTGGTGGTCCAAGAGTCTCGGCACAGAAACGGTCTCGTATCCTTTCCCCAGCATCTGCTCTTTGATGCAGGGCGGATGGATGTCGTTGATCAGATATTCCAGGGATTGGAGACTGCTGCTCAACACCGATGTATTACACAGACTTTTACTGGGTAGACTGCAGCAAAGACCTGTGCTGTCTATGGGTGGGTGATGAGGATGGTGATGATGATGGTGGTGGTGATGAGGATGTTGGTGGTGATGGCCGAATCCCAGCTCCCTGTGTCCCGTCGCCGGTCCGGCTGTGCTAGTGCCTCCGGGCAATTCTTGGGGGTTGTAGCAGTCGCTGTCTGGTGTAACCAGGACGCTGTTCCACGGAGGCGCGAAGTACTGCCCGACAGAAAAGTTCCCGTGCATCCCCACGCAGTTCAAAGGGGAGGAGCTGACCTTTTCTAGCCCACCGCTCGTACTTGCCGTCATAGGATAACCTCTGGAAGAGGACACCTGGGCTCCCCCTAGCATGATGGATCCTCCCGGGATGCAGGTTTCGGGAGACTTGCTGATGGCGGCGCCTCCGCCGCTGCCTCCACTGTACATCCTTAACACCGCCTGCTGCTGTTGCTGTTTCTGCCACAGCAGGTAGTCCATGCCTTCAGGGTACTTCACCACCTCTCCGTTCTGCCCCGGAAGCAACGTCCCTGAATAGGCAACATTTCCTTGCGGAGCAACGCCGGTGACGTAAGCCCCCCCTGAGGTGTTAACGGCACCCGGTTTGGATGGGCTCGGGTTCGGAGGCCCCGCGGACGTCCCATTCTGACACACCTGCTGCAGAGCCTGGGCTTGGCAGTGCTGGTTGATCTGGTAAATGATGCTCTGGATGGAGGGAAGGTTCGACTGAGGAGGGAGATTCAGTCCTCGGCCGCCAGCAACAGGTATCACGGAACCGGCCACAGTGACGTTAGGGGGAACAGACAGTGCGGTGGCCTCCGGTGGTTTGGGGTGGCCTGTATGGTACACAATCTGTCCGTGGCAATGACCTAAAGTGCTGCAGTTTGGAGGCGGATAAGGAGCCACTGCTATCTGCGCCGGAGACAGCTTAGTCCTCCTGCCCTCTGAGTTTTTAAGAACGCCCTTTGTGGAGGGTACAAAAGATGAGGATGATGAAGATGATGAGGTTGATGAAGACACTTTGACGATGGCTAACAGACCCTGGTAGCCTCCCGTGTGGATGTGGGGGTAGGGGCTGTAGCGTTGTCCAGTGGTGTCGTATCCATTCACAGTCCTGTTAAGGTGCTTGTGTTGGGGAACCCTGATGTTGGTGGGGAAGATCTTGATGGACAGCGGGTTGTTGGCCGTCTTCTGCGCGTAGGCATCCAGCTCTGCTGCGCTAGGATAGCGCGGGGAAGGCATGGGGACAGTCAGCTCACCTGCATAGCAAACAAGAACAAGGTCATGAGTCTGACATGAAATATGAAATGTTTGTTTAGACTACTACTATGACCGATTTAATTATTATTAATGAATGAATGAACTAATTCTATTTTTATTGTATGAAACGATGTGTGCCTACAACATGGTTATTTTATTTTATTTGTTGTACTGTAGTATTAATATTTATAATTTAATTTACTTATGTATCTAGTTTTTCATTAGTTTATTTTAGCCATTTTTTTATTTTATTTTTTAAATTGCTAAAGATGTTAATTAAAAACAAAAACAAATTAAAGATATTACTTATTTTATTTCACATTTAGGTAGTTTTTTATTTATTTTGTGTTTATAATTTTGGTGTCAAAGCATTCTTCCATTAATTGGTGAAGTAACATTTTCATCTAAACACATTTAGATTAAATTTGCCCCAGAAATAAACTTAATAGGTTGAATAATAATAATAATAAACTTAAGCAAACTTTAAAAACCCTGCCACATGCGCACACAAACATTGGTATTGTATATGTACAGTATATTAGTAAACCGTTCATGTTTTCCAGCTTAATCTGTAGCCTTTGAGGGCTTTATGTGAGCTTTTATTTTCACATATCTGCAGCTTCTCTTACTTACGGACATCTACAAATCACCTTATGCTTAATCTTGACAAGACTGAGCTCCTTTTGCTTCAAGCCAATGCCTTCACAGCACATCACTCTTTCAGCTGAAGGTCATGACATTGTTGCTTTCAAAGTGTGTAACAAAGTTTGCCATCACCCTAAATAACTTATGTCTTCAAAGAACCATTTAACTTTTCTATTTAAACAGCATAGAAAACCATTTTGTAACTCAATTTTGCAATTTTACAGCTGAATCTGCATCTTTTCAAGCTCAGCTAACTATATGTCTATTACATAATTTTCTGTACTACGATGTTCCATGAATACTGGTACAAAATAGTGTAAAAGTAAAAACTTAAGACAATACAGTATATAATAAGCCTGCCTCCCCATCGAGACTTTATTTTATTCCATACCCCAGTTTTTCTCTCTCTCTCTATTCCAGTGGACGTTTATCCCTGGATAAATAGCTCTTTTTTAACTCAAAATCAGGCACCCAAGGCATTATTAAACCAGTGCTTTGTGAAATTAATTTGGCCTCGCTTTTGTTCAAAATTGGGTTACCCTTGGAGACGGAAAGGAGAGCGAGCAGGAAGTAAAGAGGATAAAAGACTTGTTTAATTGCACTGACACATTTGAGATTTATAAGTAGTACCAGCAGGTCTTTAGCCTTGACCAGGCCAATTTCTCAATTATTCAATCAGCCTATCTCCAAATGAGGAGACAGACCTACATTACCCCTCCCACAAACCTCTAAAACTCCGCCCACTGGGAATTCGTAACCGGGTTTCTACAACCAGAAGAAACGAAGGACCAAATCAAGACTTTACAAGTCCTGTTACAAAAATGACTCTCTAAAGCTAAAGGAATTTAACCATATGTTGGGCCAGTGGTTCAGAAAGTTGGGGGGGGGGCACAGGCACTGCAGGGCCAATAGCCGAAATAGAAAGAAAAAAATAGTAAACAGCCACAAGACAGAAAAGAAGATGGCTCAGTTTGTAAAATGGAAGAGAAAAGCTATTGAATCGCACAGACCCAGATGTCAAATGCAGATAATTTTACAATTGATGCAGGTGGTTTTTTCATTATTTGTAGTGAAATTATTTGATAGTCTGAGTTGAGCTGGGGGTTCGGGGGGCTTCGTTGGGGGAACAAGATCCTTGAGAATGTTTAAAGGGGTCGCAAACAAAAACAGTTTGAAAACCACTGTGATGAGCAGAGCAAGAGAGAGTGCAAAATATTCTAAAACTGTCTAACTGTCTCCATGCGAGATAAAGTGGCTGGCCTGCTGGACCCGTTCGCTCTTGATAAAAGCATCCCGAATGTGAATTTTTCCAAGAAAAGGAGTTGGGAAACAAGAGGGACGAGCACACGAGGCAGAGGATGAGCCGAGGTGAAGGGCCGTGGTGAGATTGGATTTAAATGACATTATTCAGGCAATTTCATGGCTACTTAGTTCAGTGCTACAAAAAGGCAGAGGGGGAGAAGGCGAAGCACTCAATTTACAAGTGATAAATCAACTGCCACAAATGACTACCATCCCTTGCAAAAATGATATTTTAAAGGGAAGCATTCCTGCTTGTTTTTTATCATTCCCACTAAAATTAAACCGCTGCAATGGCCGCGTCAGCAAATGTCAGAGCGATTTTCCCAACCTCGAGGGATCCAGCTGTGAGGAAGTTGTCAAATTTTAGATTGTCACACTTCGAACGCTTCTGAAAGTCTTCATGGCTTCCATTAAGCTGCCACAGTTCAAACTCTAATGCAGCTAAATATACAGCATGAAGTTGTAAGTTCTTGTAAATCTCATGGCATGTTTTTTTTAACAAAAAAAGGCAACGGGAGAATTGATGATGTTGGATTTAGGAAAACACGTCATGGGACACAGTCACATCATACTCAAACCTGAAGCAGGGTATTTGGAACAAAATCTTAAATATTGGTACCAACCAGAAAACCAGGCTTTAGTTGGAAAATCTGAATACGGAGAATCGAGCACTAAAGTTTAATTTGACCTCTTTACTCACAATAATTTAAACATTTGACCTGTTCTTCCTTAATCAATAAAGATATGTTACATTCTCACAGTACGTTCCTTACTTCATGTAGAAGGATGATGTATAAATAAAGTAATTCACAAAAAAAACTAGCTGGGTTTTCAAAGGCAGGGTCACATTTTATATAGATGCGTATTTTTAATCCATCAAACATTCAGAAAGGTCTCAAAGACAAAGAAAAAAACCACAGCAGCAAGTGCACAGAGCTTTGCAATGGTCAGAGATGCATCTCACTCATTCCTCTACCCAAAACCGTTTCATGTATATTTATAGGACGTCTTGCTTGAGCGACTGGCTTCAGACCACAGCATTTCAATGGAATTGGGACCAGGCCTCTTGAATTTGGAGAAAAATAAATTTTTGCATCCGTTTGTGCCTCTGTTGTTGCTGAAACACACCTCTGTTTTGGATCACTGTCATGTCGCCTCCTTCAGTTGTATATCACGGACAGACACTCTGATATTCGAAAAATGTCCTTAACCAAACCATCTATTAATCTCTTGTGGACTGCAAGACCTTCAGACTCAGAGGTACCAAAGCAAAGCATTCTGTTATTATTCTTTCATCATGTATCACAACTGGTCTGATAAGTTTGGTACAGGGACAAAATGTTGTTTTTTCTGAAACTCAACCTTGACACTTCAAGAAAATGTAAAAAATCTTTAAGATAATGGATAGATCATATGAATGACATTGTAGCTGTTCTTTGAGCATTTTATATCTGGAAAATTAATTTTGGGTCTGAATGCTGATTTGTTAATATTGTTCATTGCGTCAATGTATATTTATAATGGATTTTATACAGAGGAATGCTGTCTAATGTTCTTGTCTTCAATTACCTGATCTCACATTTTTTCATAGCAGCATAGAATTTTTCTTTATTTAATTATACGAGTCCAAGACAAAGTTCTGGTCAAATTTTAAGCAAATTTAATTTTTAATTTTCAGCATTTGTACAGTCTATAAAAAGCACTTTTAAAAGCATTCCTATGGCTACAGAGATTAGGGCGTGTATAGCCCTTACGTTAGTTGGCATTTTTTCGGGCAGGGGATGAAAGGATGCTCATCTCCTCGCTGTCACAGTCTAATTGGAGTTGTTCTAAATGGGTCAGATGAAATAGGGGGCTGTCGAGCATCTGTCCAGCCCATGCAGGGCCAGAGCAGGGGCCGACACTTTCAAGCCCCTCGGTGACAGCAGCGCCACGGTGCTTTGATGTTTCCCCGACAGCCAGCGCAGAAGGAAGGGGTGGGGAGGGTTTGCGAGCCCATGTGCGCCAGCGCAACCAGACTGACAGCTTCCTCACTTCATTGGCTCCGAAGCGGAAGAAAGTGGATTTCAAAGCGGCGTCCCTGGTCCGTATGCAAATGGAGGAGCCAAGTTTCTGATCTCCTTCACTTGGGGGGGGGGTGGATTGGATGAATATCTTTGATCATCACACGGTTTAATTAAGAAACAGCCTTTGCCATGTCACTCTCCCTTAGCTTCCCATATCTCTCCACCCTTCAATCTCGCCGTGCTATGGGGGCGAAAATGTGCTAATTATCATTAAAGCGTGGCTAATGCTATCGCTGCCCAGCGTTATTGCGTGACAGGTGCGTATTTTCTGTGCCTAAAGAGGTGTGTTGAATCTTTTCATACAATAGAAAAAAGCCGCTGTTGCTGTCTTTCTCTCTGCGCCTCGCTCTTGTTGTTTGTCAACAGGCGCCCGGACCCGACCTGCCATCAAAGGGTTTCACACTTCACAGGCCACGGGGATTAGAGGCCTTTTAGAGCCATGGAGAGCGGCTCCAACCCACAAAGACCTTTGGCTATTACTGCTTATAAGCAAAGACAGGACTGTTTGAAGTAGCCATCAATGATTTCGAAAACCTGATTAGGTCAAATAAAGATCTAAAGAATAAAACTTTTAAAGAATTCTTCACCCAAATTGAAAAATTCCTTCAAAATATTCTCGCCCTTTTGCAATAGCAGCTGTATATTTCTAAGGCATCCCAAAAATGCTTTTTAAGTATAAAATAGAACATTATTATTGGCTTATTTAGGAATTATTACATCACTTATGCAGGCAAACAAATTAATCAACGAAACATTTCAAATAACATTGAATGGCATCGGACCCATTTTAACTCGCTGGATTTGGATTAAATCAGACTTTCTGCATTTATGAAGCATCAACATTTAAGATCGCACGTGAGAAGATAAATGTGGAATTTTAATATAAAACGGTTTATATTCAAAGGAAGTCACATACATCTGGGATGGCATGAGGCCGAATAAACAATGTAAATTTCTTATTTATATTTGGATAAGCCACTCATTTCTAGACATTCAATCAGTCACAAGTAGCAGATTCTTTAGTTTCCTATTCCTATGTGTTATTTAAACAACTTTTTATTACTTCTATAATAATAATCTTTATAAAAACTCTTTGTCATGAATACAAAAATATATGGCAAGTTGACTATATACTTTAAATGTGTGCATTGGTGTGACAGCAAAAATGTACAAACGAAATATATATATATATATTGGAATATACTTCGAAATTTATTTATAAATGTTGTTGTATAAATATTGATACATTAAAACCCAATAAAACCCTGTGTATTACGTGAAAATGTTCTATTAAACTAATTTTGAAAAGCAAAACTTTCTAGTCACAAGAGACTGACAGATGGACAAGTCTCATCTGAACTTTAAAAACACAACTTGGTAAGCTTCCTCACACCCCCCCCCCCATAAATTACACTAACATTATCTGTTCCCCTGAGTGTGTTTGTGTGCATGTGTGTGTCTGTGTGTGTGTGCGCGCGATATCTTTCATCGGCTCAGACCTGCGTGACTTATTGGTGCTCGATGTCTGTGATCACGCTTGCGAGCACAGTACAGATGGCGTCCTGTGATAAACACAGACACTCACAACTAAACACACACACCCACACAACAGGCTCGACAACAAATTCACAGCACAAAACCCGCCACAGACGCAAACAAAGCATACTCAGAATACAGGCAAGCACAAAACCACATACAAACAGCTACACACATGTGAAGCGGCACAGCGGATTGAGGTGTGTTGTGGTTACTTCTGTTTGTGAAGTTGTGCGTGTGTGTTGCGTATGCTAATGTGGGGCAGGCGTTCTAACAGGTGTCTGCATGGGCGACAGTCTGCAGTGCCTCCTGGGCAAAATGCTTCACACTTGCTTCATCCTGACATGCGACAGCCATGTACGGATTAATTATTTCCCAAGAGGAAAGCAGCAGTCCTTCTCCTTCTCTCTCTTTACAGAACAAGAGCTTTTCAGCAGGTGTGTGTGTGCTTATACAAACACTGTGTGAACAAGAAAGCAAAGTGAATTACACCTGTTCCATACTGTCCATTTATAACCCATTACTCTTCTTCATTTTACAGAAATGCTCCATCGAATTTCACTTGCCGTTCTACATTTACCAGCAATCTAATATCACTGCCGTCTTTGCCGAATGGGTTCACTCATGCGTCGCGCTTCTCTCTTCTCTGGCGTCTGTACAAATGATCCGGTCCTGCCAGGCACAAAGCATTCGGAGAGCGAGGGAGGGGAAGATTGCGGGAAGCAGGATGGCAGGGGGATAATTAGCGGAATGACCTCTGTCCTTAATCACTCGCGGCTGGCACTGAGTGCCCGTGTGTCAGAGCAGCAGTTCTCTAAATGCCATCTCTCATTACCGCCGACGCACACCACACGCACGAAATGCACAAAGACTTGATCTCCACAATCTCCCTGATGTCCCGTAGTATCCACATGTACTTATAAAACGTCAGAGTGGTGACGTTAGATCCTGGAGTAGGGCGAGTGGGTAAGGCCTGGGTCAGCTCGGGATTTGAGTATAAACAGACGGAGAGCTATGGAAGCTGGGACGTGCGTCCTTCATGCTCCCTGGACTGCCCTTGAGCGAACAGGCATTATGGAGGATGCATAATCCTAAATACTCAATTAACACTACTCTAATTATCACAGAGCGTGTGTGTGTGTGTGTGTGTGTGTGTGTGTGTGTGTGTGTGTGTGCATGATGTAGGGGAGATCGAATGATTAGGAAAATTAATATGAGGGGGGGAAGGAAATTGGTACCAAGGTCCTAAAAATAAGTGAAAAGAGAAAGGGAGAGAGAAAGAAAGAAAGAAAGAAAGAAAGAAAGAAAGAAAGAAAGAAAGAAAGAGATGCCAGATGTGTGCATGCATTCTCACGGGGGCGTCTGCAAGAAATGATGCAGAGATGAAAGAAAAGTTGTGACACAAAATAACTGAATATTTTCAGTGCATCACACTTTCTTTTCATCACCAAGAAATATCAACTTCCCGTAGAGATTAGATGACACATAATAATAACCTTAAAATGTTCAAAATCACCTGCTCTTCCGTCTAAACTATGTGTCCAGTTGTGTTGATAAAGCTCACATGCAGAGCAATCTTAACAGCCTATGATTTTTTTTATTAGAACAAAGAAAACTGATAAAAACCACATCAACTCTGGCTCTACATATATAGGTTGTGGCATAGATAAAGAGCACAGATAAACAGGAACTGAGTCTGAGAAAAACACACATGCAGTGCAACATCCAGTGGGTTTTGTATGCTTTCCCGTTTTGAAAGCACTTTTATTGTCGGCAACTTACAGAACAAATGCTTAGACTGGACTCAACATAAGCTTTAAAGGATTTCTATCCACAAGTGTGGGCCTGACCCTTGACAATTCAAACCTGTGTTTCATAAGAGACGTTTTCAAAAATGTTGGCGAAATTAAACCATAGACTAACCATTGACTAGCATTGGTTTTGCATCCATACAAAAGAAATCAATGGTTTTAGATACTAACATTCTTCAAAATATCTTTTGTTTTTTGCATAAGTAATTTTGGTTTTAAATGACACGAGGGTGAGTAAATGATGACAGAAGTATAATTTTGGGGTAAACTAACCCGTTAATACACACATCTTAGTTTATTTTTTACACTTATTAACCAGCTTAATAAATGCATTAATCAAATGAGTTTTTAACAATTGAACTTTCTTTCGCTCTAAAAGTTTTACATCAAACTGTGCACATACTTTAAGTCCATTAGCACATTTTTCATACTATTCTCCCCACAGTCTGATTTACAAAAGTGTGTACTATTCTGCATATTAAATAAAATCCAACACATGCAAAGTCCCCACAAACACCAAACAACCAGCGTTTTAGGCCTCTCTAATTTTTCACCCCATCAGCAGTGAAGTGGTTTAAAAAAAGTGGGACAGGGGGGTGGAGAGAGAGAAAGGGCGCTCTAGGAGCTTCTGGTGTGGTTGTATTCTAAACAATACCTGCCTGTTGCTAATGGCCGTGTCATCTGCTCTTCTCTCAGACTGATTACTCAGCGATTACTAACCCAGGCCCCCAGCCGCCATAACAACCGTTGCAGGCACAATGGAGCTCTGAATGTGGCAGCTGTTTGAAGCTCTACAATTAACCCAGCATGCCTCTGTGTGCCTCTGTGCCTCTAATTGAGTGGCGAGCTGAAAGAACGCGCCTGTCCTCCCCCAGACCTCCTGCACCACGGGCTCGGCTACACATCTCTGCCCCTCTCAAACACACACATGCGCTAATGACAGTAATGGCACAGGATTGTGGACCTGTCTTCCTGTCTGCCCGGTCCTGGAGAGAGATGTGAATATGCATAGCTTGATAAAAATAGACAGACTAATGTTTTGTTTCAAGCTCATTATTGTTCGGAACCGGTGAACGTACATAGCTAGTGGCCAACAACAATGCAAGTAAAAGTGCATGAAAATTTCGGTATATGGGCATCTTATTGAAAATGTCGACTTAAAGATAAAAGATAAGAGTGTGGTTCATTTCTAAAAGTTGTCATCCTGCTGACACGACATATTTCAGTATCAGGTGATATAAATGTGTATGTGGTATAGATTCAGAGAAATCCTACAAAGAATGTACTTTTCAAAAATGTGCGCCCTCTTTGTCATTACATTCGTACGGACACATATGTTTGCATATATATGCTGATTATTTAAACAACTCATTAAATAATTCTATGAGAATTTCTAAATCAATATTTACCATAAAATATCACATTTATAACACTGGATTTGACTTAATACTGATATTGTTATGTCTAGTAGTAACCAATATATATAATAATATAATAAATATTATAGGAATATTTAAGCAATTGTAATGAACTACTTTTTTTAACTAAATATCTAATGAACTCAAGCACATACACCAGATAAATGCTTTCATAATAATGTGATAATCTCTGATGTCTGTCCACTAAGGGTGTCAGGGAAATTAATTTCCGACATTTAAATAAAATAACTAATGACGGATGAATTAAGAAAGGCTTGTGTTAAACAGACAAGGTCAGTTTTAATGAAAAAAGATGTTTCAAGCCTAATCTAATATTTTGTTAGGGCCAAACTTGGCTCAGATTTTAATAGATTCATTTCCTGCTCAGTGTGAACTGGCAAACATTTCGGGTTACTGAGCTAATTCCCCCCAGACATCAGCCGGTACCCAATCAAAGGTGAATCTCAGAGCTAATAAGCGCGGGGGCTCCGAGTCAAATTAAAATGCACATGAATAATGTGCTGGATACTTAAGACCTTCTCAGAGGAAATAACATTTTTTCGGCGTTAGCTACCCGAGGACGACACAAGAAGTTTAAATGTGTGACATCATTTAAAAGCCAATTCCAAAATAATTTAATAAAAACAACAAATATTTAGTCCCGCACACACATTCCATGTTTAAAAAACCACTTAACCAGCTATACACTCCCACTCCGTCCTTCTTGATCGCCCTGTCTCTTCGTCGCACTCTCATCTCTATTTCTCTCTCCCTCTCTTTCTGAGTAAGCGAGTTTCATTGGGGGTGCTTGCCGTCTGGAATCACCTCGGGGCGAACACTTTATTATCTGCGGTCAAAGCGTCACTACAAATACCATTCTACACACACAAGTGTCACTTTGCATTTGTCTACTCTCAGCCTGTATCAGGCAAGCAGGGCCAGCCTGTCTACGCACACACAAAGCGTGGGAAAAACAGACAACACCGTTCCGTTTCCTGCTTATAAAAACTTCTGCTTCAATGTAATTACTAAAATAGCCAAAAGAATGCACAATTTTCTGGCATACTCCAATGTTATTGGTCAATTATGGGCAAAAGAAATGAACAAGTAGCTCTAGCTTAAAGATTTTCCTGCACAACGCAAAAGGTGATATTTCGTAAAACGTTGGTTCCTATACAACATTGGGACCTATTGAATTGCATTGTATGCACACAAAACCACTGAGACTTCTCATATTTTCTTTTGTGTTGTACAACATAAAGGCTTATATTGGTTTACAGCATGAGGTTAAGTAAATAATTACACTATTTCTATTCTTGGGTGAAGTATCCCTAAATCTAAAATCTGTATTGTGAGTTCTGTTTACGGCTATTTTTGTGCACCTATGCTTTCCAATTTTTTCCCATGCGGGGAGCATGAGGTACTAGAGATTATGAAGAAAGATGAATAAGAGATGCTCAGCGAGAAAAAGATAACATTCACTTGTCTCCCAAAGGAGAACCCCACAGACCCCGTCAGCTCGCTCTTCTCCCGAAGCCTCTTCATCATCCACAACAACAGTGCCAGCAGCCGGCGAGCACTGTCCTCCCCACAGCCATGTGGAATGCTCATCGTCAGCACACACGTCAGGGGCATTAAGGGACAAGAACTGGGTGACTTTGTTTCCCTTCACAGGCCGAGTGGCACGAGGTGCAGGGGAAAACAAAGCAGGAACAGACATAAGTATGTGGAAATGCACCAACAATGGTTTTGGGTTGTTGTAGTGGTGTGTCAAAGTAAAAGAAGGGATTGATCTTGTTATTTTAATAATTATAACAATTGCATCAGGGTTCTAAAAGACATAAAGCTTTTAATGAAATGCTGTGATTATATTAGGTTGTTGTGTCTTGAAATTTATATATACATTTTAAATGTCTACAAGGGAAATGGATGGAAAAATACTTCTATAGACTCAGCCTTTGGTCTGTTCCTGTCTGGATTGTGGCATTTCGTTTTAAATGTTTTGTCTATTGTATCAGCACCTGCCTTGAGACAAATTCCTTCTATATCTTAAACTCTGTAATGAAGCTATATATTTTCTTTTTTATCCTTTAATCCGCCTCCTGTCCCTGATCTTATCCAACCCGCCAACACACACACCTCTGCATGTGTGTTTGATTCTCCATGTGGAGGTCTACCGATAACCACCCACAAAACCAAAACATGAAGAGGACCATTTAACTTATATACATAAGATTAAAGACACACCGAAGCCACCCACATACACCAACAGTTTACAGGGTAACCGAATCGACAGAAGGATCAGACCTCATATCTGCATCTCTTCTTCTGCAAGAGTGAGTATTTAAGTCACCATAATGAATGCAAGTTGTTACTGCAGGTTACAGAGAATATTATGGGATTCACTGCATTAAAGGATTAAGAAATGCTTCAAAGAGTGAAAAAGTAATTTAGGAAATAAAGAACAACTATTGGTTCTAAACTTTATAAAGTAACTTTCATATTAAAGACAATCCAACTTCGAGGTAGGTGGATCTCGTTTTATAAAAATAAAAATAAAAAAAGAGTTCTATGAAAACAATCGTCATTCACCCTTATGCTGTGCAAGGTTATGATTCTTTTTCAGTGAAAGACAAAATATGTTGTTGTGACTACACAATGAAAGTCAACGGGGGTCAAATATCATTCTTCGAAATATCTAGTTTGAATAAACGAAAGAACTTAATGTTGGGTAAACTATCTCTTTATCTTCAACATTTAAAAAAATGGCATTTTCATTTTTATTATTGTATGAAGAGAATATAACATTTTTATATTTAATATAACCTAGGTAAGACCATGTCAAAGATGTATATCATAATGAAATTAATAGGCCAAATCAAAGTTAAATGCTAATTTTCTTGATTTAATTTTATTTCCCTACCCTAGTCTGGTCTTCATAGACAGGGTCAACTCTTTTGACATGAAATAAAAATATAATAACATTTTAAAAAGCTAATGTTATAAAGTGGAAAATAATGAATAGATCTTAAAGGAACACCTACTATCAGGCAAAACCTTGTCAAAAACAATAATTCACCGAGAGTGTGGACACACACACACACACACACAAAGATATAAACACAAAAGCAGCAGCTAGACAAATCGAAGCATTAGATCGAGATTACAAAGACGAACAAGATCTCAAAGGAACAGATAACAGGAAGGATGAACTGCGGCTGTGCGTGTGTCCTGACAAACCAAGGGATCTCACAGGGCGAGTGTGCAGGTAAATAGAAAAAGAGGGTTGCCTGCAGCTAGCCTGGAGCGATTCTCAACCCTTCTGCTCTCTCATTTAGGAAACAATACTACCACTGCTTCAAAATGAATATTAAACACCACACACACACACACACACACACACACACACACACACACACACTGGAGCAACAACATTAAGCAATTTACCAGTTTTAAGCCAGTGTACTAGTAAGAACCCTCACTAGACAGCTAAATCACAGGAGGGATTACATTTGCACAATCTATTTCCATCTCCCAACACTTATTTATATCTAAACATGTCTTTGTTTGTTTTTGACAGTGTGTCTGAGAATATTACACTGCAGAGACATGTAAAGACAGGAAACAAGAAACCCAATCAAGCAAACCACGTCTTTCATACTAATGTGTCTGATACTCATTTGCAAGAGACACTGTTAGCACACACACATGGACACGTACACACTTTACCCAGAGGACAGCGAGTGTGTCAGGCAGGCTATTCTAATTGATGTTAAAGGTCCCTAAGGAGCAACAGTGTTAGTTTTGCACGTCATGTACTACACCCTTCTCTCTCTCTCTCTCTCTGTAGGGAAGTTATTGAGCATGCTCATTATAAGCAAACAAATGATATACCTTTCTAAAAAAAGAAATGGGGTGTTAGAGGAATTGGGAATAGAAATGATGAAGAAGGAAATATTTAGTTTGATTGCGTATTTATTATAATATTAATAATAATGATTTATGAAATGTCCATCTTCTCACAATACTCTTCTCCTTTTTCATAACATTTTCAACAGCTCTTTGGTTTTATTTTCAAACAGATGTCTATAAATTTCAGGACCATTTTAAAAGAAATTCCTTGTGGACCTACAAGCATCAGTACTTAATCCACGAGAAAAGGTCAAAGTATGCAGATTTCTCCTAAAACCAGTCTGACTTCAGGGCACGAAAAATGTTTGGTCAAAACTGCCATTTTAGCCTCCCATTAAAATATTAAAAGTAAACACACTGGGTTTTCTTGCGGGATTTTACTACCAGGTGTTAGGAGGAGATAACCTCTTTCAACTGGAACGATTGTTGTGAAGAAAGAAAGAAAAAAAGGAAGAAAGAAAGAACGGAAGAAAGAAAGAAAGAAAGAAAGAATGAAAGAAAGAAAGAGAGAAGGAATGAAAGAAAGAAAGAAAGAACAGAACAGAAGAAAGAAAGAAAGAAAGAACGAACGAAAGAAAAAATGATAGAAAGAAAGAGAGAAGGAATGAAAGAAAGAAAGAAAGAAAGAACGGAAGAAAGAAAGAACGAAAGAAAAAATTATAGAAAGAAAGAAAGAAAGAAAGAAGGACAGAAAGAAAGAAAGGAGGAAGAAAGAAAGAAAGAAAGAAAGAAAGGTTCAAAAACCAGTGTAGAGGTCAGTGGTTGATGCTCCCTTATTTGCTCGGCCCCGCAGACGGTTTCTTCAGTTTCTCTGATGAGTGAGGATCTTTCCTCACACTCAGACTTTCATGTCGCCATCTAAGCTACTGGCAGACAGAGGGGGGGTGGGGGTGTGGTGATGGGGGAACGCTACAAATGTCACCCAAGCAGGGAGATTTAATTAGGAATGACAAGCCCTGACACGGGAGAGTGCCGCCACATACTCTGAGAATTTAGGCATGCTGAAAGCAAGCGGCTATGATTTATAATTTAACTAATGCCTTTCATTTCTGCGCTGGAAGGAGGAAACTCAAAAGGCCTTTTCACTGAGCCTAATCTAATACGATATTTTTAAGAGCGTCCGGTCGACATTTGTTCTAAAGCACACAGCTCTTTCCGTCTAACTCTCCGTACCTCCACTTTGCACTTTCGCCGACTCTTTGTGCACAGCCAGAGAGGTGCGATAATGAAAACAACCTTCTTCCTATCGTGCCCTCGCTCTCGTTTCGCCGGCTAAGCTCCGTGAGCTCGGGGGAAATTGATTGTCTGGTGGAGAGATCCGTGCTCTCGCAGCTGATGCCTGAGGCAGTTAAGTCCTTTTTATTGAGGCTTTTTAAATAGGAGTTGCACCAATGAACTGCGCACACTCCACATCTGCATGAGGAGGGGGACGTTTAACGGTTCGCCTTTGTGAAGTCACTAGACCTGAGATCAGAGGGAATGCTTTTCTCCATCATATCCAGACTGTCGGTTTGCTCCACACTTCACGAGACAAGCTGTGATACGAGCTGGCTGGAGACGGTAGGCCACAGCGTCTCTTTCTCGCACGCCAGAGTCAGACAGCTGTCAGCATCAGACCAGACTGTACAGTCTTACTGAAACCAGAGCGCAGAATCTGAAACCATAATCGATTCCAAGCACACAAATCATTATTGTTATAACCTATTCTCGACCAGAAGCAACTGGAAAGGCCAGAGGTGACACTATATGAGTAGATAGGCAGTTATTATTAATACCATTAAAACATCAAACTGTAAAGAACACTACTTCTTTTCTTCAAATACATTAGTTTTACATTAATGTAATTTTGTGTTGTTTTTTTCTATGCTTTGGTAGGGTCTTTTCAAATCAGAATTTAAGATATACTAGGGAGAGAGACTGATTTTTCTTTCGATTTTAGCTCTTCTCAATAAGTAAGTTCAGAAAGAAAGTGGCTAAATCCTGTTGAAAGTGTGAAGAGGGAATCAATTTAATCAAGCATGGTTGTCTCTGTCTCTCTTTCATCCTCCTATTCTTGTTCTCATTTTCTTAAACATGCCTCAGATTGCCATTTTCCTCCATTTAACATTTTCGCCTTTTAAACCGCCCTAAGAAACATATATCCAGTCGTCCACTTGCATCCCTGCCCAACCATCTTCGCGGTCAGCAAAAAGATGTAAAATATGTATTTTTTATGAATGTCTTTTAACTTCTCTGTTCTTTAAAGATCAGCCCACTACAAATAACCATTTGGGAAATAGGAGGTCTACGGAACATCATTAGGTGTGTTTATAAACTTTTTGCAACAAAGTTTCATAAATTCCCTTTATTTTCTACTTTTCCAGCTAGTTTTTCTCACTATAGTTCCATTTCCTACACACAAAGTAAACGTTGCAATGAATATTTTTTAAAACTTAAAAAGGGTAGTATTTAATATTTGAAACAAATAATAATTTCCAATATCACATTGACCATTTTTTAGGATTGGATATTGTAGCGTTCATCCATATAAATTTTCTCTGCTGGTGATAAAATATCTGCAGATACGATTTGAAAATAACTGTGTGCCTAGTTTACACAAGCAGTTGTATTTTTATAACTCACAAGTGAAACAGTTTCATTAAACAGTAAACGGAAACCCAAACTTTGGTAAAGTACCTCATATTGATATGATGCGTTTGCCGTCAACGAATCATATCCTTTAAAATTTATTCAAAGGATTGATCCATATTTTTATCCCCTATCATAACAAAGTTTAACTGTTTATGTACACGTAAAATCTGGATATTTTTGAAAGGGGGTCCCACACTACAATCTTATTTGCTTTATCAGTGCTTTACGGAACCCTTAAGGTGACCCTTTCCTCAAAAGCTGTTCCTCTCACACCTAAGAAGGAGAAAGCAGAATGACACCATGCTGATCAGCGAACAGCAGGAGGAACACACCATCCTATTACCTTTAAGCTGCTCTGAGCTTACAGCTGAATCCCAGGGATAGCCATTGGGAGTAACACATTCATCTGCCCGTCCTCACTGTAATCAGCTTGCGCATGTGGAATATTGCCATGTCAACACAAGGAACCAAAGTCATGGAAAAATCCAAACGCGGCACTCGCCCCCCCCCCCACCCCCCCCCCCCCCCCCCTCCCCCCTCTATTCTTTCCTTTCTTTTCCTCTAATTACAGGAAGGGCTCCCTCAGTTTAAGTCTAATCTGAGGCTTTAAGCAGAGCTGCGGGATCGGAAAAACACAGTACGCCATTATTTATTTCTTTAATCCCAAAGCAAGTCAGAACGAGTTTGGTCTGTCTGTAAAAATTCTATCAACCCTAAATAAATAGGGACAGCTAACTTAAGACAACATGCTCCAAGAATACAAGAGGTACCCAGAGGATCATTCTGCAAGAGTTCTTCGTGCGGACTTTAAGTGTGAAACCCTCATATGGAAAATAAGCAGATTTGTTTGTATGCACGTGTCCGTGTGGGTCAGCAAGGACATTCATCGCTGCAAATATTTAGCTAACCTGAAGGCCAGGGTTGAGTAAAAGCCTTGAAGCCACGTGGGAGTAGCTTATATTTTATTTTTGCTGATTCTTTGGCTTTGAACGATGAAACTTATTATCAGATCTTCTGACAATGTATAGATATGTAGTCAGTCACAGATCAGTTCACAGATAGAGCTGTCATACAAACAGAGCTTTCAACCAACCTGATGTTTTACGTTTGCTGAAGTTTCCAGGAACTACCACTATTTTTTCTGTTTATCAGATAAAGCCGAAATAAAAGCATGTGGAGGTTAAAAAAACCTCAAAAATTAAACAGCTTGCTATTGCAGATAAGTTTGAATGAAATAATAAGATTAGGTGAAAGCACAGCACTTAAGAGAACAGTTAAGTGCAGAACGCAAGTGTGGGTCAACATTCAGTAGAGAAAAGAAAGAAGAATTAAGAATAAGATTGTAAGGAAACTCCTTTAGCATGGATAAAGCCACTGGCACTTGAGTCAAGGCTGTGAATAACATGATGTAAGTACTGATGTCTAAACAATACTGCAAGCTTCTTGGAGAATCAAATGAATATAACATCATAATACCATGAGCTGATCTTTTCCTGCTGAAATAAAAAGCCACAAACCTAACATCATTGAAAAAAATCTATAGTCATAGCTCACTTTCTTCATCCACACCTAGCACAGACAGATAAAATTATAACTATATGTTGCTGAAATATTTTTAGAATAATATTTATATACTGTACCTGCCCAAACCGCTAGATAAACACGTCGACTTTCAACCACTGATATTTGCAAATGTTTTTATTTAAAGATTTATAACGTAATTAAAAATGACAATTCTACAAAACTGGGTTAAGGGTCAACTAATTTTTATCTTTCTACATCTTACTTTTTGACCATGAGAAGCTTTTTAACCAACATTTAAAGATCTATTTTATTTACACTTTATATATTTTTTGGAATGCATATATATATGATATAGATGATGTAGTTGACATAGATCCACTTAAAAAATATATTTTTCCGAAAATGTATGTAACAAATGTAAAATATGAATACATATATTTTTGTGTATGATGTATATACATTGTTATATAATTATATATTTTTTGGGGAGGAATGAGGTGTATACAATATATATATATATATATATATATATATATAGTGTATAAACTGTACACGGAGACAATATCTGGTATATGCACTCACATTTACGGTTAATGTGCTGCGTTGGCTCCAGACTTTTGCTGCTGCTGCTGCTGCAGACGGCAGTGGCGTGCTGGGGCGCAGGATTCTGCCTCCTCTGCAGACAGGCCAGCATGACTGCGCAGACGCAGGTACAATTCTACAGCCGCTGGTTTGCCGAGGCCGACCTGAAGAACAAAAAGATAAAAAGTTAGCAATAAGTTTCAGTTTACTGTTGGAAAAGCCATTTGGGAACAATAAGGCTACACATACGCACACATATAAAAGGCGCATTTTCAATTCAGTTCTATTAACTCACACCTGTGAAGCACAAAAGGAGCACAGATGAGTGTGTGAGGTGGAAGTCTAATGTGGCTCCAGCTGCCTCTCTAGACTGTGGGCTGAATTACAAACACACACCTGCTGCATCACATGAGAATTCAACCGCCTCATCCTTCCTAGCCAACCCAAAACACTCATCCATCAGTAGCACATCACTACTTTCCTTCACACAAGAAATAAAGCTGCTTCAAAAACACACACGGACAAAACAAATCCGAAATCTAAAGGAAAAGCTTTCTAGGTGCTGATGTGTGTTTTTCCGAGATGATAGGTTTCAAAAAGGCAAGAAAGAGAGAGAATGCCAAAGAAAGCGAGGAAACAGTCTGTCTGCAGTTCAGATGGCGACTGACGTGGTGTTTTGTCAGAACAAGACTGGAGGCGATTTACAGGAGCTTGTCAAAGTGGTTGTTTGGAGTGTGAATGTCCAAACAGTGTGTGTTTTTGTGTGTGTGTGCATAACATGCTGATGAGTTGGGTGGGGGGGCAAATGCCAAGCGCACATCGGGGCCAGTGACGGGCGTAATCAATCTCCCCCCGGGCCATAAATCTCTGGCTGTATTCCTGTGCGTCCTTCCATCTCTTCCCTCGCTCTGGAGGAGGTGGAGATGGGGCTCGCTGCCAGGCAGCCGACACAGGAAACAGCAGCTCTGTTGGTAAAAGTGTGATTGGAGCATCTGACTGCGGCTCAGGCGGACGCCCACCATCAGTGCTCACCCAGTTTTAAGATGCGTAGAAAAATTCTAAATCATGGTAAATGAGCAGAGAAAGTCATTGTGTTGAGGTAAAGTGCATTGCTCGATCACAATATTCAAGGCATTGCATTTGCAAAATTCAAAACCTGCATTAAAATGGTTAGCCGGCAGAGACATTTTATATCCTCTTATGAAGGACATTAATTTCCTCACCATAGAACAAGACGTACTTTGATTCTGATTAATAAACACAACGGATCTGATCAACAGGCAAGAGGCATTTACAGTCAAGTCCAGAACTTTTGCGTTAATATGTTCCAAAGTTTCTGGTATTTTTTGCTACGATCCATTTCTTTAAAATTTGAATAAGCCAAATTAACCAAAGAAGCTCATTCTGTGAGCACAAAAGAAGATATTTTTTAAACGGTTACCAAACATCAGCAGTTACCATTTACTTCTAACTATCTATGGCACAGCTTTTGTTGTCCATACAGTAATGTTTCAGGTCCATCAAAGCATTGTTGACGCAGTAATACATCACAGTATAGTTGATGCAGTAAATAATACAAATTTGCCAAAAGCAAATAACTGCGTAGGGCAACTATACACATTATTGCATTAAATAAATGCATTACACCTTCAACTTACCTAAAAAAGATCCTGACAAGTCTTTACGATCTTATCAGTTTGACTTTCAGAGGAACAAACGAAAACTCCAGTCAATCCCAAAGAGTGCTGTTCAGAAATCATTCAGTTTAATTGACATGAGAAATCAGTGTTTAAGATCGCAACTCATCGGTAAACATCCTTGTCTCAAAAGTCCCTTCAATGGTTTTCTGTCAGAGCAAGGAAATGGATTAGCCCTTCCTGGGACTCTTTTTCCAAAAATCTGCATGTGAATGCGGACAGATGAGGAGGAACTGAGTGGAGGAAAGAGCGGAATCGACGAGCGACTCTTGGTTGCCCGTATTTCCGTCAATATTTCTTTAAAGCGCACAGACCTTCACCTCCAAAATTGTGTTACCATGCTGGCTAACGTGGGAATGAATCAATGACAACAGCAATGAAGCCTGCACAAAACATCTTGAATAAATAGGACACAATAGTGCCAGCTTAATCTGTAAAAGGTATAATTCGTACAAAAGTGGAATGTCATGAATAACTCTCCCTAAATCAGTGGTTCTCAAACTTTTTTGGTTTCGCCCCCTTTAAACATTCTAAAAAATATATCCTTCCGACTTAGAAACAGATCCATCTTTCACCCCTTGAATCTTAACTTATTTTTTGCTTCTTTTCTTTTCTGCTGATGGTCTGCCAGCATCTACAACCACCCCCACCTATCTGTCTTTTGGCATTTGTTTCTTAGCTTCTTGCTCCCCCCCCCCATAGTGATTGCCTCAAAAAACTGGGTTTATAAGTCACCATTGAGAGCAAATGTCACAAACTCAATCTACAACATGACTCATTCTTGAGTCATATGATTGAGAAACATCATATTACAGACCGCGTAGAAATTACTTGACAGCATCCTGGTTTCATTTGGTTACAGTAAAACCTACACCTGAAAATGTGTGAAAAGAGATGAGAGCTCTTTCCTTAAACCATATTAAATGTTACAATTTGTCCATTAGTTTGGGAATGAGTGGTCCGTCTCCACCTATAGTCTGTAGTATCGCTAAACTAATGCTTAAAATGACCCCTAAATCCCCAGCTGAGACATAAAAGGAATACTGCACACAAGTCGGTTTCCTCAACCAAAGTGCTTTTGAATCTGTAACCATATACAGTTCAGGTGGACATACCCACTTAGTTTGTCTGATGCATGCCGAGATCTCCAGTGGGAGAATTAACCTCGCGCTGGCCTGAGCCCTGTATATTCTCTGAAGTGCCCTTCTGTGGGAGAGCTGAAAGATCGATGGCTGAAAAGTGCGGGGAAGGTGAGAACAAAAACAGGTATAAGTGGGAACAAAAGAAGAGAGGAGAAAATAAGACAAAAAGCATGATGGGGAAAAGAAAGAGATAAAAGTTGATTTCCCGTCTATAAAATCTTAGCCTGTCTTCCATTATGACCAATGAAAACCTCTGGGAATCTGTGGGCACCATGTGAAGGGGAGAAAGGGCTTTTGTTACAAAGACCAGGGGATGGATGGTGGGGGGGCTTCTCTTCCTAATTGAATGGTGACCTGCCAGCACTGTGTGTGAGAGAGAGAGACAGACACGATGCCCCATGCAGTGCTTTTAAAAGGCTTGTGCCTGTTCCCTTTTAATAAGCCCAAACAATTTAATCCAATCGACACACCCAGACCCTTTTCTTCAGC